>JAPSGF010000017.1:6898179-7127806 GCA_035772895.1 Perdix hodgsoniae | reverse complement strand
CCTGCGGGGCTGTCGGGCCGGGCCCGGCCGGCGGCGCGCGGCCCCGCGAGGGGCAAAGCGGCTCTCGTGGAGCCGGGCTGCGGCCGCCGGCCGCTCGGGTGCCGTTTCTGGGCTCGGCCCTTTGGCGGCTGTGTTGCAGATGTCAGCGAGGGCGCGTTGACGTTTCTTTGAGCCCCGGCTTTTGTTCGCGTTTCTCCGTAACTCACCGCTGTAGTGATGGAAGGCCTTCTGATCTCGTACTGCTGGCGCGTCCCCGCCTTTCTCCGAGTCCGGTTCCTTTCAGAAAGCCCGAGCTCCCTTTCCTCCCTCCGCCCCGGTAGCAGGAGCCGCGCTCGGCTGTGCTCCCCGGGCTGCCGCCGCTCGGCCCGCTCTGCGTCCTGTGGGACTCCCTGCTTGCGTCAGGCGGTGTGCAGTCATGTTGTGCTGTTCCAGAAAAGCAATATCTGCTGCTTTTAAAACGTGTGGGAAAACGTGAGAAACCCAGGCCCCTACCTGCACTTGTAAACGGAGTATTAATGCTTTCACTTTTCAGCTGCTTAAATACTTGAAATGTGGGGCAACAGAATTACATTGTGATGAACGTTTGCGCTATGGCTCAATTCTTCTCAGCTGTGACACTGCCAAAGATCGCATACCTTTGTAGCAGATATTAAATGTCTTAAACTCATAACCAGGCCACTGAATGGGCTTACAGTGTGTTTTTATTTTTGAGTACTGTACTGATTGCTTTTGGAAGGAAGCTGGAGTTGCTGTTGAGTTACATAGATACACCGCGTTTAAAAGTTTTGCAGAGGCAAAAGGTTTGCTGCCAAGGACACCGAGGAGCGAAAGTGGCTGTAACGGTTGGATTGCAGTGGAAATAGAGCTGTTACAGGTCACTGGTGTCCCTCTGAAGGGCAGGGAGCTTGGTGTTGGCGTCTCTTTCAAAACCGTGTCGCCTCTGTTGAGAAACACAAATGCGATGCCATACAGGGAGCTCCCACTGCATGAACAGCAGGGCTTAAAGCTGAGAGTCTGTCCTGAATTAGGGAAATTGTGCTTAGACATAAACTTGTTCCTTAACATTCCCATAGCTTCCACTCTGGCCAAAGAATGCTTAGAACTGGGAAAAGTGAAGGGGCAGAAATGGAAAGAAAAGTAATGCTAGACGTATACAGGCCTGAGGCAGGGAAGATCCATCACCGTATTCCAGGTGAGAGATTTCCCATCTGGCTAACAGATGGAACTTCTGTCATGTTTGCTTTATGGAGGCTCTGGTTGCTGTGTGTTCTGTCTGCCTCTCGCTTTGCCCTGTTTGCAAACTTTCAGTGGCCTCAGAGCAGATCAGTTGTTCTTCAGCAGCAGCCACCTCACACAGCTGACATTTCAGCCCTGCAGCTTGTGTGTGTCTTAGCTTGTGCAGCTTGGTAGGCTTGCCTCTTACGGTGTGTGATGCTGATTATCTGTGGCGTAATCAGAAGGAAAGGAGGGAGGAAAGGCTGGGCTTTGGATTGCATGGAGAGGAGGTAGGGGAAGCTTTCCAGAAGTCCAAGAGCATGCGTTTTTCATCATCCTGATGGGCAGCAGGGCTCATTGCTCTTGCAGCGTGTCTTGTGTCATTAGTTGGTGCTGCTGACAACCCACCTGCCTTTGAAACAGCACTTTCAACACTGGTGGTGATGTACATAAAAATAGGAACAACAAATGAATTCTGGTGTTACGTATAGGGACCTTGATGTTGTGTCGCAGTAAATAACTCTTCATGTATTTAGGGAAGAGAAGGAGGAGCAGTCTGCTGCAGAGCATAGCTGCTAAAGGAGCTTGCTTGAGGAGGGGAGGTGCTCAGGATGCCCTGCCATCATCATGACTGAGAGGGCTGCTGCCTTCTGCAGCTTCAGAGAGCACAGGGCTTTGGGTCAGATTTGTACAGCGATTGAAAAGTACAGTAAAAGAGCTGTGCCTTGTCTAAATTAATTTATCCTTATATAAATGGATAATTTGGAACAGGAAGATGCCTGTAGTGAGCTGTGTGTGGGGGAGTCTGAATTTTAAGTTTGCAGCTTGTGAAAAGGAATGATATCGTTATTCTCACCAAAAGGTGCATGCTGCTAACTACTCCAAGTCCTGTGTGCATCGTGTTAGTTTTGTAATTTTTACTCTTTTGATAATTAAATATATGTGACCTTCCAAGACTTGGGAGCTGGTATGATGGGATTCCATTTCTGGGCAGTACTTACAGAGCCTGCATCAGATGTAAGCCCCTGTGTCCTGCACTCGTGCAAGGCACACTAACCAGCCTCCTTCCTTACTGCAAGATACAAGCGTGAAGAATTATTTTTGCCTTGCTCCCTGCTAAGTGGTGAGTTGGGGGCTCGTATGATTCCATCCCTCTCCAGGCAGGGGGGTGATGAGATGCAGGACTCATGCTGATGGCTGTGTTGGGTCCCTGCTGCTTTTTGCAGAGGGATGGGAGCCTGCAGTTATAGTGCGGGGTCTGTGGCTGCAGGAGCCCAACCTCTCAAGGCCAAAACGTTGCCAGGCTTTTTTTAGCGAGGTTCAGTGAAGAATAGCACTGGACAAGAAATAGTCATGCATCATAGGAAAGTGTTCCTGCTGAGGTTTTCTTAAAGCTCTCTTTCCATCCCACACTAATACATTGCTGTCTGATACTGTTGCATCTGTTTTACCATAGAGACCACACTGCGGCTCTTAATAGCAGTAGTGACAATAGTTAACACTTTCAGGGTTTCATTTTGCCAAAGGCTTCACGGAGTGCAGAATGTGCTGTGCTGCAAGCTTTTATGCAGTCAGGAGACTGACTGTTTGTCTTCATACTTCACAGTGTTTCAGGATTTTATAAATTTTAGTGAAATTTCATGGGTTTTCAACTGCACGGAGAAGAGCCTGGTGGAGGATACTGCAGTAAATAAGAGGTAGAGGTTCCAGTCAGGCTTCAGTTCAGGACTGAGAGTCGTGAATACCAGCTTGTTGCACCAGCATTTATGAACATCAGTGAGGGTTTGGGGATAAAGGAGCCATGTGTGGGGCTGTTGGCCTAGACTGGGTTGCTACTTGACAAAGGTTTTTCTCGTAGCCTTCAGAAGATGAGATCAAATGGTTTCTTGTCAAGATGCATCTAAGGTTAAATAGCTTCTCATTTTACTTATTTGCTAATTGCATTGATGGGCCTTAATGAAAAGTTACCAACTACACAGCGCTGTCACAGTGTTCATCTGTTGCAGGCTGTGGTGTATTTCTTCTAGATAGCAATATCCTAAATGTCTGACGTTAATTACACTGCGCAGCAGGAGTGCAGCGCTGAGAGGGCTCGTGTAGGGCAGGGAGCCTCCTGGGCTCCTCCTCAGCTCTTACACGTGGGGATCTCTCTGGGCGGTTACTTAGCTTGCTCTGGACTTAGCACTGGGTTTTAAAGCAACCTTGGTGTTGGAGGCTGTTGGCTTCTGTTGAATTAAGAATGAGTTGCCCAGACAGAGATGTGTCCACAGCAGAATGGCTCTAGCTGTGAAGTTTCAGCACAGATCATAAACTTCAGCTTCATAGAGCCTTAAAAATGCCACTATTCCGCTAAACAATGTGCATCAAAATGCAGCACATGTGTTGCAGCCATCTGTGGTTTTCTATCTTTCAGGCAAACACAGGTTTTACTTGTTTTGTGCCTGAAGGCTGTGGGAGTGTGGTGGAAAAGTATGGGAGTAGAGGAAAGCTGTGCATCAGGATGAATGAAGCCTGCCTTCATTTGCTTCGTTGGCATTTGGGCAAGCATCAGATCAAACTGGGCCTTTTTGTATTGATTGAACTCTTTACAGGGCTGTCTGGATGGATTCTTTGCTGTCTGTGAAGGTATCTGTTCAGTGCCTGGGTGCTCCTGAGGTCTCTGTCAGATCACTTACTGTAAGGAAAGCTGGAGGTAACGTGCTAAAGCTGATCAGTGACCTTCCGTAACCAGACTTGATATTGCTGAGTGCTCAGGGGAGCAGAGGCAGCAGCAGCCAATATCCCTCCTCCAGAGCACCTCGTTTTGCCCTGCAGCCACTGGGGCAGCCCAGCCTCACTGCTGTCTGGGGTCCGTCCGCTCCAGGGCACACAGCGCACAGCCCAGTGGCTGCACTGCAGGGAGCGTCCTGCTGTGAGAAGGGGGAGAAGTTGGTACGTGTTCGCTTTAGCTGCGTTTTGAGTTTTGGCCTGTGTTTAGTGAGTGGTATTAAAATTTTGCGTTTCAGATTTTAGTTTTGCTTGTCAGCTTGATGTTATGGCATTTACATGAACAGCTGGAAGCAGCGGCGTTGTCCTCGTGTTTTAGCCACTGAGATTCTTTGCTTGGCCCTATGCTGCTTCTTGAGTTATGATGCGAGGCGACACAAGAAGTTACCAGAGGTCCAGAAATGGTAGGTAGCAGTGAAAGCTGCTGCAAAGCATGTGTAATGTGATGTAACGTGTGTGTGTGTAATGTGAGTAGTGCTTCCCTCCCTTGGGGCTGCTGGGCTAGCAGAAATGCCAAGCACAATACTGAGGGATTTTAAAGGGATTTTTCTCTTTTCTAGGTAGAAAATACCCAATTTCAGCTTATTTTTCTGAGTTTTATTCCCTCACTTGCTTCCGCACTGGTGAGTAGGTTGCATGTAAGCAGGACACGTGCTCAAAGAACATCACTGCTACGCTGCCATAAAACTCCTGATTCGGTTTTGCTGAAGCCACCAGTTGACTGCTGCGCCTTTGTTATGCTGAAAGGTTGGAGAGCGTGGTGGGGAAGCCACGAACAGGAGCAGGATCAGGGATGGTTCACCTCGCTCTGTTGGCCATCTGTGGTAGGAATATCCCATGCATGTGTGGGCCCACGGTGTGCTTTGGTGGGGGGTCAGCCTGAGCTGGAGGGGTCTGCGTGGGATGAGGCGGCTCGTAGCAGTGCGTTGGTGTTGTGCTACTTTCTTATTCCCTTTTCTATTTTTCTTTTAATGAATGACACCCAGAAGGGTTTATCTTGAATCAAAAGAGGACAAATGGGGCATTAGTGTGGATAAAACGTGCTCTGTTTTGTCAGCCAAAAGGAGCATATGTGGTTCTTTACCTGTGTCAAAAGGTTGGTTTTTCTAGATGTCAGTGTTTGCTGTTAATATTGGGATGTAGTCAAAAAGCCTATTTGCAGAATTTAGACTGGGGCAGGATTTGCTGCAAGGCTGTGTTTAAAAACCAAGGCGTTCATTGTGGAACATTGGATATTTTGGTTGTTTTGTATCCTTGTCTTATGGAACATAGAAACTTTCTTTCAAGATGTCATGTTACTGTTTTACACCATTTCCCATCCTGGAATTCACTGAAGACAAAATACAGCTGAAGTTGTGGGAATTTGTAGTGGAAGGCAAAGAAGTATACACTGCATTTGAATCTGAATGCTTAGAACAAGTATGTAATTTTGGTGTTTGTATCATAGACCCCTTGTGCATGAACTATGGGATGAATCATGGAATCACAGAATGGCTTGGCTTGGAAGGAATGTCAACAATCTAGGAAGCATTGAGGATGCTGGATGTGTTGTTTTTTTTTTCCCCCCCCCAATTTCCTTTTATTCCCAATTAGATGTTTGAGCAACATTCTTAAATGAAGGCAGAAGCAGGGAAGGTTGTGTGTCCTTTGGAAATGATGTCACTACTTGCTGCTGTCAAAGCCTTTTTCTCCTTGCCATCAGTTCTGGATTCCCTGAAGGACTTGATTGTAGTCTCATTTCTGGACTGATTTTTGTTCTTGGTCCTGGTTTCAGCAGCTTTAAATAATTGCCTCTGTGTGGATGAGGGCTGTGCTCTGTGCTGACTTCTGGCATCTGCTCATGAAGGACATCAGCTCATCCATCCTTCTGGTTCTTCCATGCTTATGAAGGAACTGCTCTCACCCTTTCCAGCTACTGGACAAAGTCTTGCTGTTCTTTACTTGACTTGCATAGTGCAAGTGGGATGGGAAGAAAGAGACGTAAAGGCTTCAAGCTCTGCTTAACAGGCGGGTATAACCATAAGTTCAAATCATTTGAGCTTGTCTCAGGACATGACTACCAAGACACAGCCCATTTTGTCCTGCCTCCATCTGGCAGGGCTGCAGCCAGCGTTTCCCAGCACTCAGCTGCCCCAGCTAGCTGTGACAGGCTGGCTCAGGTCTGCTCTGATCTGCTCTGATCCCCTCTTGTAGGAACCTACTGGCACTGCTAGGCACTGTCCCTTCACATGGCACTGGATCTGTGCTGCGGGCTCCTGCTGTAGGCCTGGGCTGCCCACTGCCACAGCTCAGGCTGTTCTGCAGTTCTGCGCGTTGATTCCAGTGTGACTCTTGGTCATGAGAGCTGCAGTCCCAGCCTCTACAGGCAGCTACATGAGGTTACCAGCATCACTGTGGGACTGGGGTTTTACTGCGTGTGCTTAGGCCTGAAGGTTTTTGTTTTCATTCTTTTTTTGGGGGGGAGGGGGAAAATGGTGGTGGGAAGGGTTATATAGGGAGGAGTGTTGAATGAAGATCCTTGCTAATTGTGCTTGCGGGCTGGCTTCTGATTTATGGCAGTCAACCTTATAACCAAGGGATTACAGAATTTGTTAGCAAGAGTGATGCAGCTGGGATTCATTTGGTTTGGGGATGGAAGACAGGCCGTGTTCTGCCCGAAGAGGAAGGTTTCACAAATCATTGCTTCCTCCTGTTGCAGTCAGTATAAATCCTACCTGAGCATAGGAGCAGGCCGAGCTGCGTGTTTGAGAGGAGTCTTTAAAGCTGCCACAGGTACTTCAGACTCTAGAATTCAAAATAAATAAATAACATTGAATTGTTTGTGCTTTTACAGAGGAAAAGGTCATTTCCTCGGTGCTCAGGACTGTCAGAAATGTTTATGCTTCTCAATGGAGGTAGAACATCTCCCCCTGAGTAATTGTACATATTTTGAGCACTTAAAACTCCACGTATTGATCCAGTATATCTCTTTCTGAAAAAAGGTTATATGTATATATGTAGGTGTTTGTTTTGTTAATTTCAGAAGATGCAGCTTGCTTTTCACAGGGTGCTCATTCAGGCCCCAGTGTACTTGTCCCTAAGGCTGTTCCTTGTGTTGGGCTCTGAGCTCCTTCCTTCCAGAAGTCAGAGTATGTGTAATGAATGATACAAGGTGATCTGTGGTTAAGGAAACCAGCCCGGCCCTGCCAAAGTCGCTCATCATTCATTTGCTCGTGAAAATCAATTAAACCAACCTTTCTGCAGATAGTTATCAGCTGTGTCCTCATTACCTGGGCACGTGATGTGGAGCTGGAGTTCGGCTCGGTGCAGCTGCCAAGCGCTCAGAGCTGTGATTTAGCTGAGCATGAAGGAGTCTGGGGAACAAATAAAAAGTACTCATCTGAAAGCACTGTGGAAACACACGGGAAGTATTTTTACTTTCAGTGCAGACTGCAAAGGAACATGGATTACAAAACCAGCTGTGTCTGCAATCCCAAATCTGAGTGGCGTTGCGGAGTGGAGGCCTGCTGCTGCAGCAGGGTGGGCTGTGCTGAGTTTGGTGGGCTGTGCACATCTCAGCGCAGGGTAAGCCCTTCTGACATGGTTACTTTCTCGATGAAGGAAGGCTTTTTTTTTTTTTCCCCTTCAGCTGCTATCTGCAATTCACCTTTAATCTCCGACTTGCGGTTTTAATTTGTGTTGGGAACTTGAACCCCTGCCAAGAAGCTGGTCTGCATCCCATTGGAGGGCAGAGCATCCTGAAGGGAGCGTTTCTGGTGGGTCACACTGAGTGCCAACAGCTTGGCAGTTACAAAGTCTTGGCAGGATCGCCTGCTGGTTTGATTTGTTAATCACGGCGGTGGGCAGGAGCTGGTTCCTTTCTGTAGTGACTCTTGGATGCTTGGAATTGCGTAAGAAATATTGGCTGAGCGTTGGGTGTGAGATCAGATGGGGGATCGGGCTGTCTCATGTGGTCCTGTAGCCCTGTCATGGCTGCAGGCAGAGCGGGGGAGTGTGAATCTCAGTAAGTGCTGCTCTTCTCTGTACTGTATGGACAACTCCTTTCTTGGGTTGTACTTCTGCATAGGCAACATCATAATGTAACCGCAATTTATTGCATGCTTCTTGGAGCGAGAAGTGTCAAGGCACATGACTTGATTTACTGAATTCCACTGGAAGATGGAGAAGTTGTGGGCTAGTGTAGAGGCAGTGCTTTTCAAGTTGTAATGTGCTTAAGCAGCTGAGAACACCTAACCTTCACAAAGCAAGCACTGTGTGCTGAGGAGTTCTCTGGACGAGTAATTCTCCTCAAATGCTGAGTATCTTCTGGTGCTGTGGTTTTCCTACTGCTTTGTTGTACAAAGCATCTGCAGTCCTTACAGTTATGTTTGGTGGTTCCCCCCCAGCTCCCTGCAATTAAAGTGTTGCTGAGTGCCCTGCAGTTTCCCAGCAGCCAAACATTGCAGAGTTGTTATGGATTCTTGTTTGTCCTCGGTATGATGCGGAGATGAGAGGAATTGATTTTATTTACCCTTCCCTTTTTCTCTGTCTTTTAGGTCAGCTGGAATACTGCTCCAGTCACATGTGGAAGGATTCTGTCAGGACACCACCAACTCCTGTTTGTTCTGGTGGACAAACAGCTCGGCTGCTGCGATGGCCGCGCTGCTCGGAGTCGCGCTGTTTGAACCGCAGGCCCTACAGGCACAGGGTCACCCGGTAGGTTTTCTCTCAGTGTTTTTTGTGCGCTGTTGAGTGCAGCTGTTCATCTTTCTGCACACTGTAACTTTTTTTTTTTCCCAAAGTATCTTCTGAACGTCTGACTGGCTCCCGCTGTTGGACACAATGGTTTTGGACGACCTACCAAAGCGGGAAGATACATGTGCCTCCTTGTACTCCTCGGCTATGGACGACTTAGACGTGGATTTGGATTCAGGACTGGAGGAAGATGAACTGAAACAGGAGGCTGCTCCTGAAGATTCCACAATCTTTGTAGCTTTTAAAGGAAATATAGGGGATAGAGACTTTGAACAGAAACTGAGTGTTATACTGGAGAATGTACCTGGCCTCCTACATATGGGTAATGTACTTTCTCATCATTTTTTCAACTGTCATTAGAATAATTAGTTACGTAATCAGAGTGCTTGTAAAAAGAAATAGATTGCCATTTTCTAGTTCTTTGGATGATTGGTTGGACTTGATCTTAATCCATGTGGGTGCTGTTCTTCTCAGGGGCACTAAGTACAAGTTTCTGCAGTTACTTTATTGTTTTAAACTGATCTGATTAGTGAGTTCATTCATTCCTATTTGGTTCCAGTGTTTTACTTGTTCTTTTCTCTTTCATTTCTCTCCGTTACGTATTGCTCTTTTGTATGAAAGTGAAACTAAGCTGGTCCAAACAGGATGTGCTTTTTAATATCTAAACCATCCGATTTAAACCACTGCAGTTGAGAATAGATTCACTCTGAAATAGCTGGGCCTGTTCAAGTCATTACTGTCACTTTGCTGCTGTACTGACCTCATCTACCAGGCTTTTTTTCTGAAGAGGGGGGAATGGGGCATTTTCACATGGCCCTGCGTGCCCACTGTGTGCTAGTTCATTGGTAACATAGGCTTTTGGAACAGCAACATCTTTTATCAGCATATCTAGATTTGGAAAAAAAACATCTGTCCACTGTCTCAGCGTCTTTGCAAAGGAACTTATGATGATTAACTATAGCTGTTTGGTTATGTAGTCTTTCTCACGCAATAACAGTCTTTCTGGATGGGTGCAGTGTTGGGGTGGTTTGGGTCAGTGTGCTTGCATCAGTGATTTACTCCCTCCCCACTACCGGTCAGCCCAGCAATGCCCCTCTTCTGATCACTGGAGGAGATTGATGTATGTTACTGAACAGTCAGGTGACTGCCTGCTATCAGTATAGTCTGCTACAGAAACAGGTAAGCCAAGGAAGGTTGACTTAAATGCAGCAGCAGGTGCATACACAGCAGCACCATGAAGTGCAGAACCGCAGCAGCATTGCTCTGCTTTGGCTTATTATGATATAATGCAGCCTAAAAGCCACATAATTGGCAATATGAGGTCTCTCTCCTCCTTCCTGTCTTTTCCTGAGAACTGGAGGTCACTGTCCTACCATTCTGCTTTTTTTGTATGTTCTTTTGAAATCACATAGTACAAAGAAGAATCCACTGTTCTTTAAAGGCAGTCAGTTTTTTGTGTTTAAAGAAATCTCATTTTCTGGATTAGATTTTAGTATGTTTCTTGTGTTACATGTTTCTTCGTAATGCAGAGTACCATTTCTGAAAACTTACTTCTGGCTTCTGAATAAACAAGTCAAATTTCTGGGTTGCTTTGTTCTCGGCTTTCCATTTTCTCTAGTCAGTCAGTTGGAACTGATGGCTTTGGTTGTTGGGGTCTGAATGGAAGTTACAAAGCTGTGATAAGGCAAATACACGGAAGAACAAATCCCGCTGGCTTGAGCTGTGTCCTGGAGGTAGCTGAAGATGATGTGGCTAGCAGTGGTGTAACTGGTGCAGCACTTTGATGGGAGCAAATTCAATCTGTGTCTGCTTGGAGTTGCCTTTGTTACATACGGGCATCTGTATGCTACATTTGTTATAAATATTAATGGCAGGATTAATGAACACCATTCAAGCTTCAGCTGTGAAAGCAGAAAACAAATCTTTAAAATCAACATGTTTGAAATGATCAGTGTGGTGAGTTATTTAAGCTGATTCAGAACAAAACAGGATATTCAGAATGTCAAGTTAGTGAATCATATTGGTTTAGACTTGTCAGATTTGATGTTTGAAAAATCAGAGATCAGATACTAACATGTAGAAGTTCTGAAACTGATAATGTGTTTTTTATACGTAAAGTGTTGGAGTGCTGGTAAGATTCAATATAGCACCACTCAGACCTGTATCAAAGAGGGCTTTAAACTTCTGTCACCTGTCCTGCTGAAGATGCGTTTGGTGGAAAGAGGACAAACTGAATGCTGCCATTACTGCAGCAGCAAAAAGGTCTTGGCGAGGGAGGTAGGACAGGACAGGGATGAGCCACAGGCCAGTGATGTGATGTGTTCTTAGAGAACACAAAGCAAACTCCTGCAGGTCTGCTGTTCTTCCTTGTCAAAAAGCTTGACGTTGGAAGCCTGTAAATCTGTATTAGGAATTTAGCCTTTTCTTACCCTAGACGGCATTTTGTAGGAATGTTTTAACTGCATACAACTTCAGGTCCATATTTCCAACATTGCTGGCTTATCTTTTCACTTGTTCCCACCTGTTACTTTTAAAAGGATTGATTTGTGTAGGAGCACTCATTCATAGAACAGGCTTACAGAAAAACTGCTGCTAAGTATTTAATACAACTTCAGTATGGTTTCTGCAGCAGTTTGAGTATCCCTGTTCAGAATCACTGAATAATATGGTAGGAGTGAACGGAATGCCAGTAAGGCTTCGTTGGCACTGGCCTACAAAAAACATTTCTCAACTGTCTTGCAGAGTGAATGCGAGGGCTTCAGTCATGTTCACATTTTTCACACCTCTTGTACACTAACAGTTCTATTAAATTCATTGTAGTATATGTGCTGTCTTTCCAAAGTAGTTTCTTCACAGGATATTTTACTTTTTGAGTGATATTCCTGAATGTTTGTGTTGGCTATTTTATTAGTTATAACTTTTCGGTTTTCATTTTGCTAATTTTTGGAAAGTAATGCAGCGGTCTCATCGGTGCTGGAGGACTCTCCTGTGTCTGCAGGTCGCCGCGGGTCATTTTCACTGCCAAATCACTGTTTGGGGGGGTTTTCACACGTGCTTTTTTACCAAGTCATTTCATGAGACTTGTTTGAAAACTGACTTTGCAGTAACTCTGGCCTTTTCTCTTTTAAGAATCCAACAAGTTAAAGCTGCAGAAAATAGAGCCTTGGAACAGCGTGCGTGTCACCTTTAACATACCCCGCGAAGCAGCGGAGCGGCTGCGCATTCTGGCTCAGAACAATAACCAACAGCTTCGTGATCTGGGGATTCTCTCTGTTCAGATTGAAGGTATTTCTTGCTTAATTTGTTTTCCTGGGAGTTATAATGAATACATGCTAAAATTTTAAGCATTCTCATCGAGTGGTTTTGTGTACTTAGTTAATGTTATGGATCTTGTAATTCAGCAATTTGGAGAATAATTTCAGTGAAAAGGGAGCTTAAGGCTTTTATTCTTCTGAGAATAGGTATAATAATAATAATCATAATAACTGAAGCTGAAAATCATTTAAGCACCAGGAAACCTGCTGAAGAATGTTCTTGTGAGTGTAACTGGGAAAATGTGCCCTGTTCCTGATTGGTTCCTATGAGGCTTTTTTAAACCAAGGTTTCAGTGAGTTCATGACTGAAATATCTGTCCTGGACAGCTGTTCTCAGAGCACACTGAGGATGAAATTGAAGGCACTTAATGCTTGCAATGATGCTGTGTTTTTTTTGAAATTGAAACATAAAGATAAGGGTATTGTGTATAACTTATAAAGTGCATATTATAGGTAAAGTCAAGGAAGGAAGAACAAACATCTTTTAAATGTCCTTTTGAAGGTGTCTGTATTCTGCTTCCCTGTATATCATTCAGTTCCCCTAACTTCTGCATTACTTCTAGGGGAAGGTGCTATCAATTTAGCTTTAGCTCAAAACAGAAGCCAAGATGTCCGAATCAATGGGCCCCTGGGAGCAAACAACTCAGTACGAATGGAAACTGGATTTCCCATGCAAGGAGGACAAGGTAAATGGCTTTTTAAAGAACCAATTTAGATTTACAAAGCTTGGAATTTATTAAACTTATCATTAAATTTCACTGGTCATAGCAATTACTGTTAAAAGAATTATAGTTGCCATAAAATTGATGCATGTTCTTGTTTCTGCACTGTCTAATCCCAGGTCATGTAAATCATTGGCTGTGTTTTCCGTATTAACACTGGAGTAATTTGGGTGGGGTAGGTTTTTTTTTGCTTTTTTGAGTCATTTTTTTATTAGAGGCTGTAAAATCACTTTAGTCTTGTAGAGTGACTTCACTTTAAAATGCGCAGAGATTATGACACAGTGTTCTGTTTTTATGGCATTTGGCATTCGGCTTGATTCGGTACAGAAAAGTAAGCTACTGTAGATGAAAACTATTGTGATGAAGTGAAGGCCAGGGCACTGTCATTATTCTTAGTCTCTATCTTTGGATAACCTTCTGAGATCTGATCACAGAGAATTGGATTTCATTAAGAGGCGAAGTTTTATTGAATGCTTGGTTTGTATGTGCATAGTAATTTTTCATTATAAAAGCAAGATTTTATTAAAAGTTGAAGGAAAAACACTGTGTAATTTATTTTAATAGCTGAATCAAAAGGTGAGGTAAACTAAATAGTATCTTAGTAAATAGGGCTTTGTGCAATTAGAAGACTGGGATCAACAGAGAATATAAGGCACATTTGTGGCTGTTGATGGAAATGAATGGAAAGACTTTACCCACGTAGAAACCTGATTAAACAACAGTTAAGTAGTAAATCGTGGTGCTTAGCGAAGAGCAGGAAAGTTTGACTCAGAAAAAAATTTATCTCCATGGGGTGATCATGAGGTTCCTTTCCTGCCTGCAGGTTAACAATACAAATATAAGAATGTAACCATCAGGTCAGAGATATAAACCATTTTACAAAATAGCAGCCTTTGTAAAAGAGGTATTAGAACTGTTCTTTCTTACAGTGTGTGACTTTGGTACACTTGGTGCCAAGTCAGGCAAGAGAGGAAGGCTTCAAATAGTTGATAAGCGGACAGATTCTTTCTACAGCTTTCTAAGGGCTTGGTGTTAAAGGGTCTGCTTCTGTATGACCTTACTTTGCGTGTTTTATTCCAGAGTCCAAGCTTTGAGGCAGAGATCTGTGTCCTCCAGTTGCTTCAAGGGAACAATTTGTAAAGTCTAAATGCTTTTTTTTTTTTAATGCTTTTCTATGTAAAAATTGCTGTACTTGGTAATACACTGTTTTTTTAATTGTTATTATTTTAAGGTTTAATAAGAATGAGCAGTGCTGCAGCCGTTATGATGTCCCAGAGTGGAAGCATGCCGTCCTCTATGGTGGCAGGTGGTGCTGGTACGGAGCTGCAGCCAAGAACACCTCGACCTTCCTCACAGCCAGGTGGTAAAAATTACTTAGAGCACTGGTCTTTACTAGAAGTGTTTACCTGGAATATTTTTCTTCAGTGTGCAAGTTTGAGACTGTACTTGTAAATGAACTCTGGAGTTTCCTGAAGCTTTCCCCTCACCTTTTCTGAGAGTTGCTCTTTCTGGAGGGCCTTCCTTGTCCCTGTTAATATGGTGACATTTGTCAGATAACATGGGGATCTGAAATCACCAGGTTCCTTAACGTTTTCTTCAAATGTGTTGAGCAGCAGTAGCATCCTTTGCCTGTAACACTGTTAGGACAGAGCTTTGTCTTAAGGAAAGGAATGGTTGAATGAGTCAGGTGTCTGCAGTAGGAAGCACATGTACCAGATTAAGGACAGGTGCTTTTAAAACAAGAGTAGATTGACTAGAAACTTAACATTTGGGGATCTTGGTGGAAGTGGCTTAACCATAAATTGAAGTATTTTCTCCATAATTATAAGACTGTAGAAAAAGAGAGGAGATTATTAGTTCTCCCTCCATAAAATTGTAGTAGTACTTACCAGCTTCCTTTAGATCTTTGCAGGATTTATTCTTACAGACAACATTTTTTATAAATGTTTCAAATATTCTAGGGCTGTGTTAATTCCTCATTTTGCCACTTTTTTTAGCTGGTAGGAATAATACCAGTAAGCATTTGTGTTATTCTACCAGTAAGCGTGTAGAAGGCTTTGTGTTTGTAGGAACAAGTGCAATGGAGTTACCCATTTATTTTTATTTTTTTAGAGGTTATAAATTCATGAGACTTGGAAGGTTTTCAAAGGGAATCCTGAGAAGCCAAGTATTGTTTGTCCTGTCTATTGAAGGAATTGGAGCACTGGAGTGTGAATATTTGTTAGACCTTAATTTCAGCAGAGTGAGCAGATGCAAGCAAACAATTTACCCTTCCTTGTTTTGTGGTGGTTTTTGTCTACAGTAGGTTATTTACTTTTATTTTAACTTTTCTTTGCTATTTTAATAGATGCAATGGACCCACTTTTATCTGGGTTAAATATCCAGCAGCAAAATCACCCATCTGGATCTTTAGCTCCGCAACTCCATTCAATGCAATCAGTTCCTGTAAACAGGCAAATGAACTCAGCCAACTTTCAGCAACTACAGCAACAAACACAGTTGCAGACACGTCCTCCCCAGCCACATCAGCAGCCACAGCAGGGTATTCGACCTTCGTTTACTTCACCAGCACAGGTTCCAGTTCCCCCTGGCTGGAACCAGCTTCCTTCAGGAGCACTTCAGCCTCCTCCAACCCAGGGAGCACTGGGTACATTGACAGTAAACCAGGGTTGGAAAAAGGCCCCTTTACCTGGACAAATGCAGCAGCAACTTCAAGCAAGACCATCTCTAGCCACAGTACAAACTCCTACTCATCCTCCACCTCCATATCCTTTTGGAAGCCAGCAAGCTTCCCAGGCTCACTCAAACTTTCCCCAAATGAGCAATCCTGGCCAGTTTACTGCTCCTCAAATGAAAAGCCTTCAGGGAGGGCCCTCACGCGTTCCTACACCACTACAACAACCCCACTTGACCAACAAGTCTCCTGCTTCCTCTCCCTCCTCCTTCCAGCAGGGATCTCCTGCATCATCTCCAACAGTTAACCAGACGCAGCAGCAGATGGGACCAAGGCCTCCCCAAAGTAGCACGCTTCCCCAGGGATTTCAGCAGACTGTCAGTTCTCCTAGTCGTAATCCTATGGTGCAACAGGGGAATGTACCCCCCAACTTCATGGTGATGCAGCAGCAAAACCAAGGTCCACAAGGTTTACACCCTGGCTTAGGAGGTAAGAAGTACTAAGACTCTCTTTTACAATAAAAGAAAGAACATAAAATGGCTAGAACTAATGCTACTGTTCCTTTTCAAAAAATCGTGTCAGAGACAAAATGAAGACATAGGTTGTGTACATGTAAGGTGAGTATGGGGTGAATTAGCATCAGTTACTTCAGTTCTACTACCTAGATGTGTCCTGACGTGCTGCACTAGTAACCTAGAAGTGAACTCTTGGCCACAGCAAAATGAAATTGTTGTATGTAGTTGCTGCTTATGACTCCTCATCATCCTCTTGGCAGTTCTTCTGTTGTCTTACAGCAAGTTCAGAATAGGCAAAGATATTGTTTGTTTTGAAAGGGAGAGAGTTCAATAAAAATGAATGTTTTTTTCCCTTCAGCTTTATCTGTCACTACTTATGTTTTCTGCTACAGAAATAAAGTATTATTTTACATCTTCCCTTCTAAGTTGTGGATGTTTCCTCTTGACCCTGTCTTTATTTGTCATCGATTTCTTCACCGTAAAAGCACTGTTACTGCTATTCCCTGCTCTAAAATGAGAAAGTAAAGGGAGGTTTTAATTTCCTCTTTGGTCTTGTGTGTTCCTTTGTTTTCTCTTTGGATCTCCACATTCACATTTT
The DNA here is from genome assembly GCA_035772895.1 of Perdix hodgsoniae. Classification (NCBI taxonomy): domain Eukaryota; kingdom Metazoa; phylum Chordata; class Aves; order Galliformes; family Phasianidae; genus Perdix; species Perdix hodgsoniae. Next base: position 7,111,268 of record JAPSGF010000017.1, on the reverse strand, counting down.
TGCATTACTACTCTCAGAAGGCTTCTCTAGCAATGGCAGAATTTCATTTATGAATCCTATGATCTCTTTCGTGTCCTCGTTTTTCTTTTTCCCTTGTGCCTTTTATGGTGCTGTGCCTGACTTGTAGCAATTCTCTCCATTTGTTTGTCTTTCTCCTGAATGGCTGCTCTCAGGTACTTGTGCATGGGCTCTTGCCTGTGTCTTTAAAATCTTTTCCTTCGGTACTTATAAAGTCTAGGCCATATTCTCTATCTACCTCCACACACAGCTCTATGTATTCTGTTTTCCTGTGTTCTCACATTGTGCATCTGATACAGCACAGATGAGCTGTAATGAGTACCCATTCCTTGGCTTACTGATACAGGCAGGTGTCTGTCACGGCGTTAACCATGACAGTGTCTTCTCTGTGTTGTGGATCTCATTTGAATTTGGTTCAGTTTGATTCATCTAATTGTCTCAGTTTTAGGGTTTTCCTCCTGCAGACTGATTTTAGGGTCTGCTAGTTCCTTTTGCTTGCTACCTCCTTTTTTGTCTTCAGCAGCCACATATTTTGAGAATTGTCACATTTCCTTCCAGTTTTGTCTCCAGCTGTATGTGCTCGGTCAAGAATCACTGTCTTCTAGGTAATGTAATCCTGACCTCTAGATAGTTTAATCTCTGCGTACTTACTATGTAAACCTACTATAGACAAAACCCTACTTCTGCTTTGTTAAATATAACAACCCAAATAAACTATCAAAATATGTTATTTGGACTCACTCCAGGCCCTATTGCTAAAATCAGTAATCCTGCTGTGAGCCGTATCCTCAGATGTTTTAAAAAGACAGGATTCTCTTGATTTAAACAAAGCTATGGTACCTTTTACTTGCTGAGGATTTTGCCTGGCTTCTGTCTGTACTTACTCCTACAATTTAGACAATAATTAAGCCATACTTAGGGATCTTTCCATTTTTGAGCCACTTTGCATTTAAAGGTTTAGTGTAAATGAATACATTCCAACACTTTTACATGGTTAATTTTGCAATTAAGAAGAGGCCAAATTTAACACTTTCCTCAATTCAAGTATTCCTACATGCAGAATTTTCCTATGAGTTTTGCAGAACTAGAACCTGGGATGTGTTGTTTGAAATATTTGTTCCGTATTTACAGATGCACCTGATGTTTGACTTACGAACTCAGTTATATTGAAATAGTAGTTGTAGACATGAGACCAGATTAATGTACACAAGCAATACAGTTAAAGTGTGCAAGAAAGCTACACCCATAGAAGGAGTCAAGGTTAAATTCTGACTGTGGACAGTGAAACAGGAAAATACAGGAGTATAGAGTTTGTAATAGGTCTGTGGTACTGTATATTTGATAGTGAGATAAAGAGGTGGGTTTTGCTAAAGGTGTTCATGCTGCTGCTCATTTTGATGGTAACGGTGCAGTTTTTGCTCCCGGTTGCAGGACAGCAGTGGTGTTGTGAGATGTCCAAGTGTGGGCATTGTGTCAGGCAGAGACCTGACAGAATACTTGCAATAGGTGTAGCAGGGTTGCATATATACACTTGGGACTTGCTGCAGCCAAGTTTCTTTGTGGGTAGCCAAGTCCTGTTCTGTCTCGTTACCTGGAAGATTCTTCAGCTCAGCCCTCCGTGGGCCTAAAAGTCTGTATGTACATAGACCAGCAGGGCGAAGGAGTGGCAAGAAGTGTGTGCCTGGTGTGTTATGGTGGCAGATCTTGTTGAGAGGGGAAAAAGTGTCATAAAAATGCAAGATATTTGTATTTGCTTACATGGAGTAAGTTAAGGACCTGATGAGATGAGCTGCAGCAGAGAACAGCAAATGATGGTACTTCAAATTCTGCTTTCTGAAAATTCTGACTTTTCCCCTTTCTGTGGGGTTAGTGTTCTGCTTAGACTAGAAGCAGAATTATGTTTTCAGTGGAGTCTTAGTGCTCTGTTAGGCAGAACTATTGCACGGGTAAGAATTCAAAGTATGCTTTCAATGGGTTTCACGTATTGGCAAAAATTACTTTCTGTCTAAACCAGAAGTGTGACAGTACATACTCAAAGGTATTCTTCATACTGTAATCCCACTGCAGAGTTTTTTCTTTCCTCTTTATTCTTCTCTCTTCCTTCTTTCCATACTTACTAATGAGAAAATTCTTGTGTTAAGGAATGCCCAAGCGCCTCCCTCCTGGGTTCCCTGCAGGCCAGGCTAACCAGAGCTTCATGCAAGGTCAGGTGCCTTCCACAGCACCAGGAACACAAGTGAACAGTGGAGCTCCACAGCTACAAACCAGCCAAAACGTGCAGCACACAGGTCTGTTTGGAATGTGTTGTTCCTCAGTTATTGATGGTTTGTGTTCTTGTTTTTTTGTGTGTGTGTAAAAAATGATGCTTTTACTTGCATAACACAATTATAAAACATTACATTTTTACTAGTATTGGAGTACTGTAGCTAGCTTGAACTGAAAGTGCTAAGTGGTATGCTATGTGTATTGTTAAATGAGGAAAAGAAAATCAAGTGGCTGGTTGTACTCAAGTATTATTACTTAGGACTGTCATTCTAGGATCCAGAAGTATCTGCTTGGAAGTTAAAAAGAATTGGCAATAGGATTTGGAGGCTAGGGGTAATAAAGATACAGCACAAAAGAAACGTCCTGAAAAAAAGAAGAGTGTTATCTTAGGAAAAAGAAGAAAAGAAGCACCTTGCTGTTATTTTAAAAAGTTATTAGTTTCTTTGAAAGCTTTGGAAATCAGTTTAAAGAGAACTTTGTGAAAAAAGAAATCTGTAGTTCATAAATATCTCATCTTAACAATTTGGTTATCAGCCTTTCATCCGGATTATGTCCCCTCATCACTACTGTATGTGTATTTATTTTTTGCCTATTATAAAATAACCTCGAGGTTTGAAGCTTCTTTCAGTTAGGAATTACTTTGTGAAGTTAGGTGATATTGTGGAATATTTTTAGGCTTATGTACAGATAATGACTGAAATGAAAGTTATGATGAGGCTTCTGCAGTGGGGTTCACATATGGAGCATCAAGGAAGGCGTTTGTTTTGAGAAGTGCTGGTATGATTTTCTGTTTTGACAAGTAATGTTTATCTGTGGCACCAAACATCATAGCACAGGACTGGAAATATGTCCAATGTTCCAGTTCATTAGAAAAAGGAGGAAAGTGAATTTGGAGTAGTTACTCAACATCAAATTTGAAAACTTTATATCACTCCCATTGGTTTCTAAACAGCTTTTTTAAAATTGTTTTTAAAGGTGGCCAAGGAACTGGGCCTCCTCAAAATCAGATGCAAGCACCGCATGGCCCACCAAATATAATGCAGACCAATTTAATGGGACTTCATGGAAATATGAACAACCAGCAGGCTGGTGCTAGTGGAGTGCCACAAGTTAACATGGGCAACATACAAGGACAGCCTCAACAAGGACCACAGTCTCAGCTTATGGGAATGCATCAGCAAATTGTATCCTCTCAAGGACAGATGGTAAATATTCAGGCTCAGGGATCGATGAACCCTCAGAACCAGATGATACTTTCTCGAACTCAGCTCATGCCACAAGGCCAAATGATGGTAACACCACAAAATCAAAATCTTGGTCCTTCACCCCAAAGGATGACCCCACCCAAACAGATGATTTCCCAGCAGGGACAACAGATGATGTCTACACACAATCAGATGATGGGACCTCAAGGTCAGGTCTTGTTACAGACAAACTCAATGATGGAACAGATGATGACCACTCAAATGCAGGGAAATAAACAGCCTTTTAATACTCAAAACCAGTCAAGTGTTATGTCGGGGCCAGCTCAACTGATGAGAGGACCAACCCCAAACATGCAAGGAAACATGGTGCAGTTCACTGGGCAGATGATGGCTCAGCAAGGCCCTGTGAATGGTAACCCTTCTCAGGTTATGGGAATACAGGGGCAAGTCTTAAGACCTACTGGTCCTGGCCCCCATATGTCTCAGCAACTTGGGGATACTACTACTGCAACAAATAATGATGTGACCGTGACACAGATGTTACCCGATGTTCCTGTGCAGCAGTCTAACATGGTGCCTTCCCATATGCAAGCAATGCAAGGAAACAACAGCGCTTCGGGGAGTCATTTCTCTGGCCACGGGCTGCCGTTCAATTCTGGGTTTAGCGGAACGCCGAATGGGAATCAGATTCCCTGTGGACAAAATCCTGGTTTTCCTGTCAATAAAGATGTCACGCTCACAAGTCCGCTCTTGGTTAACCTTCTACAAAGTGATATATCAGCGGGACACTTCGGAGTGAACAACAAACCAAATAGTCAGAATGCCAGTAAGCCAAAAAAGAAGAAGCCTCCAAGGAAAAAGAAAACTAATCAACAATTGGAACAAACAAAGTAGGTTTAATATTACACTGTTTTTTTTAAGGGATGTGGGAAGGCCTTGCAGGCAACCTGTCGGTATGTTTTCAGCAAGCGTGAGTGAGAACTGCATTATTTCATACGCTAGCAGTTTCACTCAAGTGATAGCTCCACAGCAAGTGTGCCACTGCAAAGTTCATTCAGGATCAAGAAGAACATGCAAACATCTCAGTTAAGTAATACTTCTGCTTAAAATAGCAATGTTTACTGCATTTACTGGGTAAAAGAGATGAGAAGTTTTTTTCAGAATGTCAGTGGATTCCTGGGGCCTTGGTGTTGGAAGTGGAGGCTGCTGTTCTCAAGCAGTCTGATGTCACAGGCAGACAGCTGGGAAGCACTTTCAGAAGAACTATAAGCCTTTGTATAACAATATGTTGTATAGATTTTTGAAGGGGGTTGTTTTCTGAGATATATGTATATCCTATTGTGTTTCTGCCTGGAATTGAGCTGGTCTTTTCTTAGTGGAAGTTGCAGCTAGGAGTCAGAGTATGGTGCTCTCCGGGTGTGGGAATAACAAGCCCAAGCAATGCTGGCCTTCCTAGCCTGGAAGAGGTTAGGAAGAAAAGCCCTGAGAGGAATAGGCCAATGAGATAATACATGAGAAAAAAAGTTATCATATCTGTATGGTGGAAATATGATAATATTGAGTCTTCTCCTTCAGCATTGACTTACATATTCTTTGTTGGCCAGGTGTCCCGTAAACCTTTGCTGTTGGCAGTGTGCTAATACCAGCACACATAGTAGAATACTGCTGCTGTGCCTTTTTTCAGCTAAAATCATATAGACAGATACAGTATATTTGTTTATCTTCTATATAGCTAACCCGTGGCTGCAGGAATCTACATGTTGGTTTAAACTTCTGTGGGTTTCTTTCCCAGTTTGCTTTAGAAAATAATGGAAGAAGTTTGCGTACATTTGCAGCACAGGAATATCCAGATTTGCATTCATCTATTGCAAGGGATCTTTTGTGACAGTCCTTAATTGTCTTTATCTTGTAGTGCTGCTATAAAATGTGTTTTGCAGATGTGGAGGTGCTGAATGGTGAAGGCAAGGCAAAGCATGCCAGTTTAAAAGGCTCAGAAATGTCAAATACCTGCTGTTTAGTTCTACATACAGGTCATGGTACAGCCTGTCAGCTCAAATTGCTGCGAAACAGGCCTGGTGATTTCAAATTAAATCATCAGAAATTATGGCATTAGAACCCAGTGGCCAAAATACACACAGTGTGCAACACTGGTACGCCTTGGAATGAGCATCCTGCTTTCAAACATAAGACCCTTCAAAGGGACTTGAATAAAAAGCAAACAGGTATTTTTCTGCCTGTTTTTTTCCTGAACTTTAAAGCTATCCAGGTACCTTTCCCACAATAACTATGGCATATTTTTCTATACATCAGAACGTTGCGTGGCACTAACCACAGTGCTTTGTGGGCACTGCTGATCATTTGCAGCAAAGGAAGATGCACAGTCCTTGTGTCCTTAGTAGTGTTCATTAAAGAAAAGCCTCATTAAAGTTTTGTTTTCACTGCTCTTGCTGATGGTCATGCAGCCTCAGCGTGGCTTGGGAATATCAGTAAATGGATAGATAAAGCTGCTACAAAATCTCCCAGAAGACTATTCGCTGTTATAAAGTTTGCACTGCCTTCCCTGTATCTTTATTTCTTCCAGTCTTATGTCAGCATCTGCATCTCATTTTTTTTGCTTGTTTGCTGGTGAGGAGGTGTTTTTTTCTGCTTAGCCTTGTTTTTTTTTTCTCTTCTGACATTCTCTGTGCTCTGACTGCAGGTTCATATCTGAGAGCTGTGCTCAGCAATGCAGTGGTAGAGCTAAAGCGCCCTTAGAAAACTGCTAATCCATACTGTGCAGCTGGTTTGTCTTTGCACTGAGAGCAATAGGAGGGAAGAACAAATAAGGAATGTTTGTCCCTCTGGCACAGACTCACTGTCTTGCTTGTTATGTGTATTCAGAATGTAGTGGGCTTCTTAGGTAGCTGGTGGTTGTTAAATGGGCTCAGTAAAGTTCAGCTGCGTTTGAGATTCCATTTGTTTTTAAATTTCCCAGAAACTGTAGCAGCAGTTGTTCCTGCAGTAATCGCTGTTCCTGGTTGCTAGAGAACAAAACTCCAGTTGAGTTTAGCGAGGTTTTGTTTTGTGGCTTGCCTGATGGCTCCCATCTGGCTGGAGGTGTTTTGGAGGAATTGATTTTGCACAAGGACAGCTTTCTAGGTTAAGCTTGTTTGTGTAGTAGTGCTCTGCAACCGCTTTTTATCTGACCTTTAACTGTAACATTTGTAATCCGCATCCCCATCTTTAAGAAATCACAGAAATGTGGAACATCCCCAGCTGCAAGGAGCACACCTGGCTCCACGCAGCACCCCCAGACCCAATGGCTCTGTGGAGCAGTGTCCCAGCACTCCCTGAGCTCAGGCACTGGGGCTGTGCCCACCGCCTGCTGGGGCAGAGCCTTTCCCTGACCCACACCTGACCCTCCCCTGCTGACCAGTGAAAATTGAGGGGCTTCCAAGGTGCTCCCTGCTTTCTGAGCACTGGGTAGTTAATAGGACGTTGGGGCAGGCCTGGGTTTCTTGCTGCCAGCTGTCCATATAGCAGAAGTTGGCTGTTACTGTCAGGTAAACTTTTATACAATTCAGATCCTTGTTTTGCTGAGAGTTTCTTTTTCCTCATCATTCCTGTAGAACTCTGCTTCTCTTTGCAAGCAGTGGACCTGTTTTGATGTCTTTGGTTTAAATGGAGAGCTGTTATTACGTAGATCTCCATACAGCCTCAGTATATTCATGAAACCAATGAGCCATTAAGGTCTTTTACTCTTCATCCCTCTTCATCTTACATCCTCTGGCCACACGTGTTAGCTGTGAAAGCATGCTTGTTCTAAGCTTGCAGAAGCTGTCGTGATGCAGTGGAAGCGTTGGACGTCAAATCTTAGCAATTTTAACTTGTCCCCCAAGGTCACCTGGAGCAGGGTCTGTGTCCCACAGAGCTGTGTGCTCTGGTGGATGGCCTCGAATGCCTGATGTGTTGATACGTCTGTGCTGTGACATGGATAGAGGTCTGATATCCTAAGCTGGTCTCCCCTGGGAATGTGGTGCTGCCATTGAAGTTCAGTGCATATATACACGATACTTACCTGTACAGATGGCACCGCAGTATTTGAGGGAAGCCTGTTTAAATGCATCAGGAGAGCTATTTTTACATAAATTTAAAGCATCCACTGGCATTCTCTTAATTATAAACAGGAAGAAACAGAGGAAAGAAACAAATGCTTTGTGTGAGTGAAACACCAGGCGATTTGTCTCTTCAGGAGTAGCATTTAAGGCCCAGAAGTGACTGTTGGTAGTCCTGGGCTGCGTTCATACCTGCTGTGCTGGACCTGAGGCAGCGGTCTGTTTCCATGCATTACTTGCAGGTCAGCCAGAAGTGCTGGGATGGTTGTGGAAGCAGAATCCAAACACTGACGTTACGGCTGTATGTAAACAGCAATTATTTTTCTTTCAGCTCCTCAGAACCGCGCCCAGGCGGCCTGGAGGAGAGCGATCAGTCATCAACGTCAGGAGATCAAGGAATCAACTTAGACAGCTCAGGCCCTAAACTTTCAGACTTTGGAAGCAGGCCACCAGGTGAGTGTTAAATGTCACTACAGTAGAGCTTTTACTGATCTTTGTGACTGTACTTTCTTGCACGTTCAAGACCAAGCATTTTTTTTCTCCTAGTAAATAATTGATTCTTTTATTTGTGTTCTTTGAGTTAGCTCTAAATGAATAGATGTCTGCGTCCTCATGTATCACCCAGATATCATGTTGAATACATGTAGAATTACTTAGTAATATCACATCTGATAGATTTTGGTACTTCTAGCAGTAGCACAGACTGGTGTCTTTAAAACTGACCAGTAGCCAGTAGTTGATTTTTCAGCATTAAGAGATGGAGGTTACTGCTGGAATTATCCTTTATTTATAGGAAGGATTATAAACTGCATGTGTTCCTTTTAGCACTCTTTTTGCAAAGTAATACATTGATGCATGGTAGATTCTACTTTGTACAGTGGGAATGGTCAGATATGTAGCAGGCTTTCCAGTTCTTGTCTTACATACTTTTAGGTTTGTTTTGAGGATAATTAATTTGTGAAAGATTAACTCTGCATTTGAAAGTAGCAACAAGCCTGTGGACAGGTGTAGAGACTTTCTGATGTGTTGTGAAGCCAGAGTAATAGCTGGTCATGGTATGTTAGAGACCTTTCATTCAGTGTCACACAGGTCATTTATAATTCTTAAAAACACTTTAAGAATTTCCCTTGTTTATAAAGCCTGTTTAGTTAATGTGGTTGTTACAGGAGATTAACTGGCTCTCCTACCCATACCTTCTATCTGATCCCATTCATTACATAAATTCTGCTTTCTCTGATTTTTGTTTTTGATCAGCATGTCACTGTGTCCTCTTAGGTTATCCTTCTCAGCCAGTGGAACAAAGACCACTTCAGCAGATGCCACCTCAACTCATGCCACATACACAGCAGCCACAGCAGCTGCAACAGCAGCCACAGCTGCCTCCACAGCAAGCTCAGGCACCACCACAAACACCACAGCAACAGCAACAAATGATGATGATGCTTATGATGCAGCAGGATTCCAAATCAGTCAGGCTTCCTGTACCACAAGGAGTTCATCCACCTCGAGGGCCTCTGAATCCAGATGCCCAAAGAATGCCCATGCAGCAGAGTGGTAACATGCCAGTGATGGTCAATCTACAAGGCCCTGGATCTGTGCCTCTTTCTCCTGATAAACAGAGAATTTCCTTGCCAGGCAATCCTTCTCTGGGGAATAACGCAAGAAAAATGGTTTATCAAGATAATATACAGAATCCTTCCAGCTCACCTCTGGGAGAAGTTTCATCAGTATCCTCCCTTCCAGACGGAGGTGGAACTGAAGGCCCTGCAGCATCAGGAGCTCAGAATAATTTGACATCTCATTTAGTAGTTTCACAGAACCAATTAATGATGACAGGAACCAAACCTGGACCATCCCCACTTTCAACCACCCAAGGCACAAGTCCTCAACAGCAATCTAATTCTCTGTCTGGCTCCCTTGCACACCATTTTCCTAATGTTGCTACCCCATCACAAACTTCAAGGCCTAAAACCCCAAACAGAGCAAGCCCAAGGCCATACTATCCTCAGACTCCTAATAACCGCCCGCCTAGCACAGAACCCTCAGAAATAAGCCTGTCTCCAGAGAGACTCAATGCTTCTATAGCTGGTCTTTTCCCTCCCCAAATTAATATTCCTTTACCTCCCAGGCCTAATCTCAGTAGAGGATTTGATCAGCAGGGTCTTAATCCTACTACTTTGAAGGCCATTGGACAAGCCCCATCAAATCTCACAATTAACAATCAGTCTAGTTTTGCTGCTCCGCAGTCACACAAATTGGAAAGTGTTGTTAATTCGGGAAAGCAAACAAATGCTGGAGGAACAAAGAGAGCAAGTCCAAGCAATAGTCGAAGGTCCAGTCCTGGATCTAGCAGGAAAACAACACCAAGTCCTGGTAGACAGAATTCAAAAGCAGCAAAATTGTCGCTGACTACTCCGCAGAATCCATCTCTCTTGCAGAATGTAGATATGCAAAGGAATATAATGGTTGGTCCTGCTTCTTTGTCAACACCTGTTACTACAAGTTTTCAAAATAACAACATGCTAAGTAATCAGAGTCCTGCAGTTTCTGCACCTGCTATGACTGGCATTCCTGAAGACAATAAAGAGAGCCTCAGTGTTCCTCAAGATAATGAATGTCAGAGTGCACAAATTGTCCAAGGTAACAAAGACCAGCCCAGCATTGAACTGAAAGGTATCCCTACTCCAGAAATAAAAATGTTGGTTCCGGAGGAGCAGTCAAAAAAAGATGGGCAGGCCTTAGACGTGGGTAAGCTTCCAGTTTTGGAGGAAAGTAAAACCATGGTATCTCCGGCTATGAGGGAAGCACCAACTTCTTTAAGCCAACTTCTTGATAATTCTGGAGCTCCTAATGTAACCATTAAGCCCCCAGGACTGACTGGTCTTGAAATGGCACCAGTAGTCACCACTGTGGAGGAAATAAAAAAGGTAGCTGTCATTCCTCCACTGCAAGATGCATCTTCTAGCAAAGAGCCATCTAATTCGCACAGTGTGCCTCAAAGTAATGAGCCCTGTTCAAATCCAGGACATCAGGAACTGGGAGAAATAAACTCAAATGTTACGCAGAGTGTACCCCCAGTAATGCAAAGGCCTGTCAGTTCTTCTATTTCGGCTCCCTTACCACCCAACCAGATAACAGTTTTTGTAACTTCAAACCCCATTACATCTTCTGCTAATACATCAGCACCGTTGCCATCTCACTTGCAACCTGCATTAGTGTCTACTGTTGTCACAATGCCTAACGTAGGAAACAAAGTTATGGTTTCTGAGGGACAGTCAGCAGTTCAGTCTAATGCACGGCCGCAGTTCATTACACCTGTTTTTATAAACTCTTCCTCAATAATTCAGGTTATGAAAGGCTCTCAACCAAGTACGATTCCCACAGCCCCGATGCCATCCAACTCTAGCCTAATGCCTCAGTCAGTCGCGGTTGTGGGCCCTTTACACATACCACAGAACATCAAGTTCTCCTCTGCACCTGCTCCTCCTAGCACATCCTCTAGCAGCCCTGCTCCCAGTATTCCCACAAGCAGGCCACTCGTTCTTAATCCCTTGGCATCCCCCGTTCAGCTGCCTTCTCCTGCTGCAACTTCTTCAAATGTTCCTTCACATCTTCCTGCTCAGCCAGCAAAAGACTCGAGCCCTGAAGAAGCTGCTTCTCAGAGCAGTGGGTCAAGCGACCAGTGCCCCGTTACAACCACGCAGCCTGGACCTGTGGTTTCACCTCTTCTTAGCAGTAGTCCAGGACCTGGGAACAGGCGAAGTCCTGTTTCTTCTAGTAAAGGAAAGGGAAAAGTAGACAAAATTGGCCAGCTCTTGCTGACAAAAGCATGCAAGAAAGTCACTGGCTCCCTTGAAAAAGGGGAAGAGCAGTACACCTTGGATGGCGAAGCAGAAGGTCAGGGGCTGGAGACATCAGTCCCAAGTAACTTGGGAACAGAGCAATCACCAGCAGAACTAGACAATAAAACTGTGACACCTCCAGTACCCAGTCTTACAAAACAGAGCACTTCTGGGCCTGGCAGCGTGAGCGTCAGCACTGCTGCTGCTGTTTCTGCTTCTGTATCTCCAAGCTTATCAACAAGCACTCCTCCTACAAGTGCACTCTCAGCTGTAACCACTCCAGCAATCCCAGAGCTTGCACCTGCAACACCAAGTACAAATGGCAGTAACCATAGCAGCTTACCAGCTGAGCAGACTGGGGGTGGCTTGGCAGAGGACAAAACAGGCACACATCAGGAACTGCTACAAAATACAGGTAAGTCTACTACCACCCTTCATAAATAGAAGCTGCGAGATTGCTTTCATAAACTTCTTTGGTGCTTTATTCCATGAATATTATAAAATGCAGATACTGTAGGGTGACAACTTTTTAATTCTAATATTAGGATAATATGTAGACTTGTATTTCACAAAGATCCACGTTTCAGGTGTTCTGTTTTCATTTACAGCTTATATGTGATATTTCATGTGAACATAATAGAGAAGTGACTTCACGTAACTTAGAAGTGGGAGAAAGATGGGATGCATTAACAGTGACAATTGGATGCATCAGACATCTTTTAAAACTGATATATAATAGAATCATAGGGTGGTTTGAGTTGGAAAGGACTTTAAAGATCATTGAGCTCCAAGCCCCCACCATAGGCTAGTTGCACTCACCAGATCAGCTTGCTCAGGGTTCTATCCAACCTGTCCTTGAACACCTCCAGGGGTGGTGCATCCACGATTTCTCAGGGCAGCAGTGCCAGTCTCTCACCGCCCTCTGGATAAAGAACTTTTTCCTAGCATCTAACTTAAATTTTTTCTTTTTTAGTTTAAAGCTATTCCCCCTTGTCCTGTTGCTATCACAACGTGCAAAAAGTCTCTCCTCTTCCTGCTTATAAGCACTTGGACATAGGGCCATTGACCACAACTCTCTGGCTACGACTATCCAGCCAATTCTTTATCCACCGAATAGTCCAGCCTTCAAGTTCATATCTCTGCAATTTAGAGATAAGGATGTGGCATGGAACCATGTTGAAGGCCTTGCAGAAATCCAGGTAGACAATGTCTGCTGCCCTTCCTTTGTCTGTTGATGTCGTCACTCAATCACAGAAGGCAACCAGATTGGTCAGATGCAGTCTGTGCTTAATGAAGCTGTGCTGGTTGCCTCAGACCATCTTCTCAGCTTGCATGTGCCTTAACATCTCTTCCAGGAGGATCCAAAAATCTGACCTTCCCAGCCACAGGCGTAAAGCTCAACAGCCTGTAGTTTCCTGGGTCTTCTTTTCTCCCTTTATTAAAAAATGGGAGTGATGTTTTCTTTTTTTCTAGTTACCAGGAGCCTTGCCTGACAGCCATGACTTTTCAAATATGATGGAGAGACAGTTGGTAACTGCATCAGCCAGCTCCTTCAGAGCCCTAGGATGTGTGTTGTCTGGCCCCATAGACTTGTACACATTCAGCTTTGTGAGGTGGTTTCAGGCTTGCTTCAGTCTTATAGTGAGGGATTTTGCTCACCTGACCCCTGCCTAGAAGTTCAGGGACACAAGAGGCACGGGAAGCCTGACTGGCAATGAAGACCGAGGCCAAGAAGTCTTTAAGTAACTTAACCTTCTCTGTATCCAAAGAAGCCAGTTCTTCCTCTCATTTATCAGAAGGGATTTGCTCTCTGTTGTCTTGTAAGACCAGTGTATCTCCAGTCTTTTAAGACCCTTCTTGTTATTTTTCACACCACTTGCCAAGTTGACTTCCATCTATGCCTTAATTTTTCTGATGCCATCTCTGCACATCTGGATAATATCCCTATATTCTTTCCAGGTCGTCCATCCCCACATCCACTGCTTATACTTTTCCTTCTTTTCCTTTAATTTTATCATTCCCCTTTGCACAGGCATGCTGATTTTCTGTCTCCTCTGACTGATTTCTTCTGCTGGAGGATGGAGAGCTCTTGTGCTCTCAGAAAGGTATCCTTAAAGTGCTGCCAACTGTGTTCTATTCATTTGTCCCTAAGGGGCAGTTTCCTATGGGATCTCTTCCAATAATTCCTTAAACACCCTGAAGTTCAGGATCCTGACTAGACTCTTTGCCTGGCCCATGTTCTTTGAGATCCTGAACTCAGTAGCCACATCCTAGGCTGCTTCCAGTCTGAGACTCCTTAATGATTTCTTCTGCTTTGGTGAGCCCCAGATGTAGTGGTACTTCAGTGCTGGTTGGCCTGTCCAATACCTGAACCAGGAAGTTAAATCTTATCAACGCGCCCCAGGAGTCTCTTGGATTGTTTGCAGCCCACTATGCTGTTTTTCCATCACACATTGGAGTGGTTGAAATCTCCCATCAGGACAAGAGCCTGTGAGAGCGGTGGCTCTTACAGCTGGAGCAAGAAGGCCTCATCCACAGGCTCCATCTGATCAGGTGCCCATAGTAGACCCAGCCACCAATGTCCTTTATTTGTCCGGTCCCATATTTTCACCCACCAGCTCTCTGCATGATCACAACTGTTTCTCAGAGGCATCTCTCTGTACTCTGTCCACCTCCTAACATAGAGGGCAACTTCCCTACTCCTCCTACCTTGTCTATCTTCTCTAAAAAGCCTGTTGCCCTCAATCATAGTATTCCAGTTGTATGAGTGAACCCAACACATTTCCGTGATACCAATTAGGTGATAGTTTCCTAATTGCATCACGGTTTCCATCTCCTCCTGCTTATTTCCCATGCTGCTCACATCTGTGCATGCAGCTCAGCTGGGCTATCGGCCTCATTGCCTTCTTGGAGGAGACCTTGCAAAAACCTCTGGGGGGAAATCTGAAGCCCTACGGCTTCCTAAAGTGACAGCGTTCCCTGATTCTTCTCTGTGCATCAGTAGTACATTCCCTACACCCATCAAATATAATTTAAAGCTCTGGTAATGAGCCCTGCCATCTTGCCCCTCCTGGTCAGGTGCATGGATCTACTTCGGTCCTCTCAGACCCTTAACATTTATAATTTACTTAAATATACAGACTTAATTCTGATATTGTGTATTAATCCTAATAATACAAGTTCCCTCTATGGGAACCTTTGCATTCTAGGGAAATAGCTGAACTCTAGCAAAATAAATAAACAAATTAATGATGCACAGGGAAAAATGAAAATGTTTGTTTCAGAGATATACTTAAAAGTGCAATTATGACTGAATTGTGTGTTGTAACAGAAAATCTCCTCATTTCTACCTTGTTTCCTTTATAATTTTACTTTTAGCATTGAGAGACTTTATTTATGACATCACTGCTTGTTCTTGATGCTGTTTTAACCTGTTGGAAACAATGTGGAAATAAGCCATCACTCTTAAAGCAAGCAATTTGAATATCCATTGTGCTTTATGTTGTCAGTTTAGACATGGATTTTATCTTTTAGAAGACAAAACCATGGAAAATAGAACCCACATAAATCAGTGCAAACAAGCTTCAATTTAAGCATAAATTTTCCCCATGTACGCTGCTAGAAGGTGGAAATGCTGCCTTTGACCTTCACAGAAGGAATCGTGCTTTCTTAGAAGAAAAAGTTGTTGGCAGGAGCAGGGGCTTGTAAGTCCATACAGCAGTCTCAAAGCAGGCAGCAGTGATAGCACTTTCCAAATGCTCTCGCTGCTTCTTGGTGTGTAAGAAAAAAAAAGAAAATGTAAGTAGCTTCAACATCAGTAGTGGGGATTTGTTTATTCTCGAGTCTGAAGCAAGCTGTGTTCCAACTGCAAAGGGCATACGTTCTCTTCAGACCTGGAACAGTGATGTAGGCATCTGAATGTACATGTTTTTACAAATGAAATTTGTAAATTTATCTAAATTGGAACCTTTATGT
Organism: Perdix hodgsoniae; assembly: GCA_035772895.1. NCBI lineage: Eukaryota > Metazoa > Chordata > Aves > Galliformes > Phasianidae > Perdix > Perdix hodgsoniae. The sequence goes on along the minus strand of JAPSGF010000017.1, from coordinate 7,095,869 downwards.
GTCTGTGTTCTTGCTAAGTTCATGATCACACCCAAAAGAAGACTAGAAGGCACTTGTGTAACAGGTATTGGTTTACTATGTTATTTTTAACAAGGCAACCTAAAAAAACTGCCAAGTCATGTCATCATATTGACTGAGGACGTCCTGGGAGCCTCTGGGAGCAATTTGCACTGCTGCGTGTTAATTGAAGATGAGGGTATCCATTCATTAACAACAGTGCTGTTTTTCCTCAAGATTTCTGCTGAAACGAGCATGAAGCTGAGAGAGATGCAGAACAGAGACCTCTTTTAGGTCTTCCTTTAGTTTCTTGGTCTAGTGACAAACCATTGCCTTTAAAAATACGCTTGCTGATTTTTAACTGCATCACCTAAGTGTTCTGGGAACACCAGCTTGGGGTAGGTTGCCTCATGGTTTTAGGTGTGAGAGGTTTTTGTTGTTTGCTTTTAAACTGAGGAGCTGGAGGGTTTTTTTTTTTGGGTGGGGGGGTGGAGGGGGGAAGAATAGAATATGGATTACAACAATTCTATCTGTAAATGTAAAAATGAAGTAAGTTGGAAGATGCCTTGTTTTGTAAAAGCAGCCCAATTGCACAACAAAAAAATCTTGTGACTCCCTTTGAAAATAATGATTTTTCCCCTCCACTTCTGTTCTAGCATCCTCTCAACATTTAACGCAGAAAAAAAGTTCAGTTGCCACAACAGAAAGTACTGTTCAAAGAACAGGTAAATTTTACTTTGGAAAAGCAGAATTTAGGTGAACTAAGCTCATTATGTTTCTAACTGAAAATATAATTCTAACTGAGAATGGTAAATCATAAATAAGCTTGCTACTTTGGCTTTTTTTTTTTTTCCCCATTATTTTTATTGTGGGGGGGGGGGGGGGGGGGGGGGGGGTTCTTTTAGTATATATGTTGTGCCTTAGAAGTTTCCAAAGCCTCGTTGGAACACCGGTAGGAGAGTGAATAAAGCAAGAAAGAAATCACCAAGGCAGCTTTTAGAATCTCAATCACAATCATGAAAGGCTGGATTCATAGTAATGCACTCCGTGTGTTTGAGCTTTGAAGTTTTGTTAAGAACAAATAGGAGTTTTTGTTTTTGCATAGGACACTTCTGAAAGTATTTCCCAAAGCAGTGCTGGGAGTTTAAGTTTTAGAGTTCTAATCCTTTCATTCATTTATTTATCTTTCCATTCAAAGCTTTTAAAGAACTCTCTGCATTGATTCAAGGATGGAGCTGTGGCAGATCATAGAATCATAGAACGCTTTGGGTTGGAAGAGACCTTTAAGACCACCTAGTTCCAACCCAAAGGTGACTGTTTGCTGTTGCCATCTATTATCATATACATCAATACTATAGTGTTTTATGAAAGTAATTCCTAGGATGAGTGAGGAAAATGGATAGATGTGAACTTGGACATGACAGGTGCCATTTCCATCACTTTGCTGTATGTAGCATGATTAGAAGTAAAGCTTGAGAAAAGTAAAAATTGTACTCATTGGCTTTCATCAAGCTCCCTTCTCGAGGTGTGCACACACTGCCAGGGTTCCATCTGTCTCCTCGCACCAGCACACGTGTAACCACGTTGTGGAGTTCCTGATCAGGAAAGAAAAGCACTGGTCTGACCGATTTTTGCTAGGGGTATTCTGCCTACTCATATTTTGGGTAGAAAGAAAGAGCAACTTTTTCTTCCTCATTCTATTTTTCTTACTGAGGCAGGTTTTTGGGCACAGTAACATATACTTTCACTGAAGAATCTCATATTCCATAACAGTGCTAGGGTTCTTTTCTTACTCTTTTCATGGCTTTGTTCCTTGTGCACATTCCAGCAAATGTGGAGCACTGAATTGATCTTAAAGACAAAGCCACTGCCACAAACACTGAAAGATAAAGGTGAGGTGGAGGCCAGCACAGGCAATGCAATCGTTAAACAGCAAGCTAAGATAGTGCATTTCAGTGATAATCTCTAGATCATTTGCAGTTTCTCACAAGAGGCAGTGATTAGGTAGAGGTACTCCATCTCAGCACAATGGCAGATATGGAGGTAATTAAAAGATGGACAATTAAAAAAAAAAAAAAGGATTGGAAATCTCATGTGATGGAAATCAGTGCTGTTGTGAACAGTCAAAGGAAAAGCAGAGAGTTATTTATGATATAATAGTTATGATAGGAAGGAGAAGGAAGGCAGAGCACACCGCTCTTTGGCACCTCCAAAAGCAGTCTCCAACTTAGCAGAAGTGTAGCTGGGCTTCAGAAGTGTGTGTTCCCTTCTGCACCTTCCTAGTAAAATTCATTAGGAGATATTGCTTTCAGGTGATTGTGTTAAAGTAAAATCTTTATGTCAGTCGTATGGTAGATTCAGATGAGTATTTTTAAGTTTCAAAACCATAAAAATATAGAAGCCTTGAGAGGAATAAGCTGACTAGTGTATCGTTTGTAAGGGAGGGGACTGTAATTCTTATTAGAAAGTTTATCTGCAGTTTCTTTCTGCAGGGTTTCTTTTAACTTCTCTTTTTGCAGCTGGTGCAGGCCTCATCAGAGCACTGCCTGATGTCTGCCTCATTGGGTTCGTTAGACTGATTTGCTTTGAGAGTAACAATAGACAAGAGACACTTAATGGTCAGGCATAATGAATAACAGGAGAACTGTGAGATAGCCATGCCTTATGAGCAAGTATGTACTTCTACAGCGGACCTAAAAACTATCTTTTTCTCTTGTAGAACTTGAAACAAATGCTCCAGTAGTTGCTGGTCAAAGGTAAGGAGATAGTTTATATAGATTCAGAATAGATACAGCTTCATGCAGGGAAGTCCTTTTCGTGCACAAATTAAAAATATATTTATATATATCTTCTGCTGTGGTTATTCACTTTCTTTGCCAAACCTTTTCTTCCCTACTTAGGAATTCTGCTAGGAAACTGTTCCAAAATGTGACTGAAATGCAGAATGTAAGATAGCTTTCTCCCAAGTCTGTCTTCGTGCTTTGGGCAGTGTTTCCTCCTGTTTGTTCAGACCTGAGTGTTCCACATCCTGGAGGGGGTCTTGGTGGTTCTAGCATTTGGTATTTTCTGAGAACAAATTAGAAAAGCAACCCCAGAAGCCTGCAGAACAGCTGTTGGGAAGTTATGCTTTCTGAAAGTAGGATTTTGTAAAGGCTTCCTCTTTCTTCTTACAGTTTATATGTGCCTTAGTTACTGTTTTCTGCAGATTTCCTCTGTTTTCCTGTTGATACTTTGCTGAAACCTGATAGGAAAGCCTGGCAGAAGCTTTATCTTGTCCTAGTTAAGACTTTTGATAATTAAAAGAGTAAATTTAGAATGGTTGTGTTGTGTCAGAAGAAAATCCCATCTTCAAGATCAGTTTCTGTTAATTCTAAAACCTCTAAAACCTATAAGGTTTCTTCAGTAGCTGCTGGTACAACTGGCCATGGTCTTGGTGCTGCCCTGCTCAAAGTGAAGTGGTACCAGAAGCAGAGTTAATGGTGCAGCTTGCTGTCAGCCCATCAGGAAATGAAGTGGGTAAGGGAGGGAAAGCAGCGTACTTTCTCATATCAGGAAAGACTGAATCAAACGTCTGCCTGTTTACCTTCACGTGGGCTGGGACCTTTCCAGAGTTGTATCAACGACAGACCGAAAGGCTGATGGGTGTTTTTTTTTAGGATAGAGTTTTTCTAAAAAGCTGAAGGTGAGACAGTGGGCAGATGAGAGGATTCTCCGTATTTGGACAGTTGGCAGATGAGAGGATATCTCCATATTCAGTGCATCAGATTATCTCAAGTACATTTCTGTTTGGATTTTTCTGTACTGATGCTTTTTCTGGAAAGAAGAAAAGTGTTCAGAGAAAGGTAAAGTCTGGTGATGTCTGATATTGACTGTGGTCAGCCCCGAGCCCCAAGGTGATGTGATACATGACACGCCTTGCAGCCGTGCAGCATGCAGAGCACTAGAAATGCCTTCACTTGGGCCAACTTCAGTTCCTTCTAGAAAACCAGAGGAGAGTTGCTGGTCCCTATGGAGCAATCCAAGTTGATGGATACTTATTTGAACTCTTCAACTGTTATCTCCAGTAAGCAAGCTTCAGCTGCTGGTGCCCGTTTGGCTGACATGCACCTCCAGATAGCCCTGGAAGTAATTGGCTGTCGTTGCTTACTGGTTCCCTACTGGAAGACCAGTTTTGTGACCTGATTGCCCATACTGATGACCTGTGGGGAAATTGCTTTCAATGTTTATTTTGCATCTGACAATCCACGTGCTTCCGTATTCTCCTTTACTCTGTTTCCCTGCTTGAGAATGTGTTTGATTGTCTTTCCTTACATTGGCAGAGTGTGTTTTGTTTCAGCTATCTGTTACTTAAAACTGCAAATCTCTGTAGTAGTTTCTTTCTCTTAAAGTAGAGTTTTCTCTGAAATATCAGTGCTGCAGTAGCACCTCTGTAATGCACAGGCCTACTGTGTGTTTCCCATCAGCTCACCGATTAAGGCATCCTTTTGTGAAATCTTGCAAGTAGCAGAAGGGCATGAAAGGAGTTTTCGTTCTTCTTTTCCATTATCAGTGAATTTATTTATTTGCTTAATTGCTTGCCTTTTAGTTCACAGAATATAAGTTTAGCTTAATGTTCAGGAGCTACATAGTCATCAGAAATTGTCTGGCATTAATACTTGGAAGAGAAGCCCCAGTTGTCAGGGTGAGTTTGCAGGGCAAATAGTAATAAAGCATAAGTGGAGTTTAATTACAGCACATTACACTCCAATTATTGTCTCAGCAACAAGAAACGTGGATTTCCACACTGCTTACTGTTTCCACGGCCTGTTACTGCTTCCTGTAACAGAAGTACGCCATAAGCTTTCAAGAAAGTTTTAAATAATCTTTACACTTTTTATTACGTGAAGAAATTATGTAGATCAGTTAGCAGAGTTTTTTTAGTGGGAACAAGAGCTGGCAATTAAGGGTTCGTAATTCCTCCTTATGTTCATCTGCAATTTCAACTCTGTATTCCCATATCATAGCAGTCTCTAATGTAACTTGTTTGCTTTTCCTAGACTTCAGTAATGGTGGCACCTGTGGAAAACAGAGCAGACAATTTATAATGCATCTAATTTCTTGGTCTTCTAATGTTGAAAATATTCTCTTTGAGGACTTCTCAATTCTGTATCCTCTGATAATTTTTAATAGAAATGGACTATACTCTGGCTTACTCAGGTCATTCTTCATCTGATAAAACTTCTGGTATCTCTAGCATTTCATATCTTCAGTGCTAATAGTCCGGAACTGGTACCTGTGTCGGTCCATCCTTCAGCTTGTCTGAGTTGCATAGAAAACTGTAATTCTTCTTACACTTCATCAGAAATATTTTGTCCCACTTTATTAGTAATGAGACAAAAGAGAATTGTGAAAAGTCTAAAACTCCAAGTAGAAGAAATTCAAGAACAGAGGATTCTGCCGCTTCACAGGAAACTGTAGAGAATGGACAGCGCAAGAGGTCCTCCAGACCAGCATCTGCATCCAGCACTGCAAAAGGTAAAATGCACAGCCATCATTTCTGTGAACCAGGCAGGAAGTAAGGTGCTCCCCCAAAATAACCCTTTCGATAACTGGCTCATAACTGTGGTTGGTTTACAGTTTGTAACTGTTGTGTGCTTTTAACTCTGGTTTCAATGATTTTAGACACAGGTTGGTGTTCACGTGTTTACCTAAATCTGTTCTGGCAGTGAATCTTGTATGGATTTCTTATTGTTACATTTGTGGAACAAGTTTTCTGCAGTACTAATCAACGTAGTAATCAGCAAGCTTGCCTAGTTGAAGTAGAATTCTCTTTACAGAAATGTGCCATTAGTGGACTGTACTTGAGTTAAAAAGCATCGGATTTTTTTTCCTGAACTCTGAAAGACATGAGAACAATGCTGAAGTCATTCCGAGCACACGGTCAGTTTTGCAAAGCCAAATGCCTGTGTGCAGGCACACGGAGTGCTGCCCAGCTGGCAGCCTGCTAGCACACAGGGGGTGCACTCAACCTTGGGTGTCCTTCCCAGGAAGACCCCAAACCCTGAATTCACAGGTGTCAGCCCCTGGTGCCGGCAGTTATCATGTGCCTTAATTCCATATGGGCTGCAGTCTTGCACAAAGTGCACAGCAGTCATGCAGGTAACAGTGCCAGCTCCTTATGTGCAAGGGTCAGAGCAGATCCGATCGACACGAGTTGTGTGAGAGGGTAGAGAGACCAGCGCGAGGAAATGTTCATCCAGTATTTTAAAGATGACTTGCAGAGCACAGAGGTATTAATACATCATCATTATAAAAAGAAGTCGAGTTGAATTCAGTAACCATTTTCCATACTGAAGATACCAAAGTTTGCTGGTAAGGGTATTTGCATTTATAAGAGTTTGAGAGACTTCTGGCTGTATGTAACCATGCAATGTCACCTGGAGGGTCCTCTGTGTTCTGCAGTTCTGTGCCTGCTGAATTTAATTGGAGTTCCCTCTCATAGCGGGGTTGTGCAGAAGTCTGTATTGTAACACCAAGTTATCTTTCACGATGTGAAGAAAAGGTTGAAAACTGTGAAGTAAATGTCAAATGGTTGGGCGGTACCTTGGGGAGCTCGAGGCTGTCTGAAGTGTGCTGTAATGAGTGAACCTAAAGATGACAACCAGTGGCACTTCGAATTCTGAAAATACAGGAACACAAAAGAACATTAAATTTAAAGAACAGCTGCACTCGTGTAGGGGCTTTGTACCAACTGTGTCATTTGTTTACCTCTGTAAGGAAAATTGTTGTTTTTGAAACCTGTATGTGGAAGTACTGCAGTTCTGAGGGCTCTCCAGCAGCCTGGCTTGCTGCGTGCTGCTCCCTGCCATTGCCTTATCTCCATGCGAGCCACTGCCAACTGCAGAGCTTTGGAGAAAACACAGTGCTTCTGTGGAAGGGCACAGGATGAAGGATAAGTGAGATGGAGTGTGGGAGGCGAGAAGAGGTGTACCACGTCTGCCTACTCTGTTCTGTGCATTTATTAGTGAAACATCACTTAAGGAAGCCCGCGTGTTTTGTACATGGCCTCCATCTGGATGTGTGTCATCTGTGTCCCAAGAAACTTGTTAATCCACCTTAGGGGAGTGCAGGGCTGGGGAAAAAATGACTTTTGAAGTAGACGCTGATTAAGGCCATTATAAAAAATAGCATTTAGGAAAAAAATTTAAGCACAATAGGGAGAGGAAGGGGGTTGATTCAGACCAGGTGCTCTGAATGAGTAACAAGGTATATGGGGAGGATAGGCCAGGATAGGCTCTGCTGGAGGAGCAGCAGAAGGCAGCAGGGAGCAGCTGCTGGAGGGCAGTGCTCTGTCCGCAAGGTGTGGTCCCACTTCTGGAAAATGATACTGTGCTGGGGTTTGCAGCTGTCAGAAGGCCCTACCAGGAATGGCTGCCTCAGCTTTGTGTTTGTGAAGCTTGGAGAAGTGGTTCTTTTTGTAATATAGCATTTAATAGCCATGGAACCGTGTTGTTGCTTTTCTAGCTTGAGAGGTCTTGGGGCATGTTTTCCCTTGTGACTCTCAGATGCACACAGCCATAGCAGCTACTGGAAAATACTGTAAAAAGCCAAAGACACATCACCGATGTTTCCAATTGCATTTTTAAAGCATCTGAGGATGCAGATGCCCTTGGTCCTTACTCAGTGCTCTTTTCTTTGTGTTCTGAAACTGGAGCATAGTGCCTTGGTAAGCGCACTGAAAACACCACCCAGTTTTGCTGTAGCCTCTGCGAGTGCTTCTGTTGTTCAGCTGAAGGACCGTGTGTTGTATCCTTCTGCATAAGCTGTTCTTCTTGTGAATTGCATTGTGCACTGAAGAGGCTTGTTTTCTAATGCCCTGGTTCCCGAGGGCCGGGACAAAGAGATTCCCAGGGCGTGTGGCAGGCCCAGAGCACGGCGTGGGTTTCCCAACAATGCCATCTCCAAATCCTGTGCTTGGATCGAATTCCTGCAGCCTGTGCGCAGAGCGGTGGCTGTTTGCAGAGCCCTGCTGCGTGCTGTGGCTGAGCCTGAGCAAGGTGTGAGGTGTGTGGGGCTGAAGTTAAAGAGCAGCTTAAGGCCCACGACTGCTGTTCTTAAGGCCGTGGCGTTGCGCCCAGGTGTGCCGCAGAAGCCGCTGGGCGCCGTGTGCTGCCGCAGGGCTGGCGGTGCTCGGGGTGCAGCCTGCGTTGTCGGGTGTGAGGGGTCATCCCCGATCCTTCCCTGCTGTGACTTTAGAATGGTAAGAGGGCAGTCTGTGCGCCTCACATGACTGGTTACCGACTGAGTATCCATGCTTCTTTTCTTCTCTTGATTTCAGAAACGAGTGCCAGTGCAATGCAGTCAAAAAGAAGAAAATCCAAGTAAATAACTGCATGGAAACATGAAACTTGTAAATGAGTGTGAATTTACCAATAGCAATTTTGAGCTGTGATTTTTCTTTTTTAAATAAAATTCTGTACAGTAAGTCATTTTAATATTATACTGTTCCCAGTGATTTTTTTTTCCTAAAAAACAAATAGATATAAAAACTGAATTCTTTTTAAAACGCCCTGGATTTAGAGAAGTCCAGGGTTAGCACATTAGGTTAATGTGTTTGTAAGAAATGGAAGGGGAGGGGAGATGATTGTAAATGTATTTGTTTCCACTTTTCATAAACAAATTAGAATACAGGGTTGTCATTTTTAGGTATTAAAATAATGTATTGTGCTGTTGTTTAAGTACTGTATGTGAATAGCAGTAAGAGGGTTATAAACAGACCCAATTTTGTTTGGAAATGTAAATAGTTTTATTATATAGTAGATCTGATGTATTTGTTGTAGAAATGGACCAGTGAAACAAAAAATGACTTTATGGGTTTGTATAATGTGGAATCCCTCATGCTCTAAATAAATGTTATTGTCCTATAATTTGGATTCTATTATTATTAGCAGCAACAGCAGCATCGTTCCAAACGGGAAGATCAAATGGATTATTTAGAGCTGTGGGCCTACGAGCTCCTTATATGGAGCTTCAGAAAGGAATTTGTTGAGCTGCAAATGAATTAACCAGTGCAGCTGTTGTGGTGAAGCGAGAAAAAGATTCCAAGACCGCCCTCCAGGCCCGGGCTGCGTGCAGTGAATGCACAACAAGGGCACCCAGCAGCCAGCTCTCCCCACAGACAGGCGCTCAGCAGGAATACGGAGCCGAAAAACGTGCAGCGTTAAACAGTTTGAAGAGATCCTGGAATGCATTGGCCTGAAGCATCTGTGTGGGACTGCATGGCCATGGCAGAGACTGGTTTGTGTGCCCTGCCCGGGAAAGTAGGTCAGCCTTTGTTCCAGGGAGCCCTCATGGGGAGAAATGGAGAAGTGAGTCGCCTTAGATGGCGGCTCGCCTTGTGCTCGAGTGGGTATTTATACCTTTTTATTTTCCCGGTGGATTTTTTACATTTATATTTAGGACCTCATTTAAAATATATGAATTGCCAGCTGCTACCTCTTGTAATGGCAGAAACAACCTATTTGTGCCCAGGTAACCAAGCAGGGCTAACTTCTCCCCTTCATCCTTCACTGTCAGAGCTCGTCTCCTCGCTTTCTTTGCTTTGAGGAGCCGTTGTGGTGTGGCAGTGCTGCCTCCTCCCGAAGGCCTGGCTGCTCCCCCATGCCCTGCTGCTCACAGCCTTGTCCTGCACCGTGGTGCTCTGAGGTTGGTTGCTGGGGAAGGCATCAGTTCCTGTAAGATTTTGTCTTTTATTTTCGTGTGTGTGTATTTCACATGTGCATGCAGTCAGTTGGAAGCCAGCTGAGTTTCTGAGGTGACCTATTTTTATACTTCCAGCCTTCACCATTTCTTTACCTCATTTCAATTGTCCAGCTCACAAAATTGGTTTAATTCCTTATGTGGGATGATGGGAGGACAAAGCAGAATTGCCCCGTGCCTGTCAGAAGTCTCGCTGCCGTGTGCAGGCGGAGGGGCTGTGCTGCAGTGCTGCTGTTCATGTCCTGCCCGTCTGCGCACTCCAGCATTCTCCATGTTCTGGGCCTGGCCTGGCCTGGCTGCTGCCACCACCTGCCAGGTCAGAGGAAATTTTGGGAGATGAGGAACTCGACAAAGTTCACAAAACTGAAGGATCGTGTTTGCGGGCGAAGTCCTTGTTCTGGGGGTAGGAAGAGGGCATGCAAAGCCCAAAGGTGTTGGTGCTACGTGTGAGAAAGTGAGATCTGCTTTTGAGCTTAGCTCCAGCCATACCAACTGCAGCACTGAACCCACAAGGCAGAAGGGTTCCTCGAATATCCACGGGGGTTGTCTTATCCGTGCAGAAGGGGAAGAAAGGGGTGCATTCAGGATTGCAGAAAGCACCAGCACAGGGGAAACTGATGGCAGGGTTATGATCCAGGGAGATGTGGGCAGGCCAAAGGAGAGGGCGATGGGAGCCCTGGGGAAGGAGGGCTGCACTGGGGAAAAGGTGGGAGGGCCTTGTGTTGGTGCTCACTGGGCAAGGAGAGCCTGGGGCTGAGAGTTTAACCCAGTGCTGGGGGACAAGCGGGGTCCACAGGTGCTGATAATGGAGGTGTAGACAGTGGGTAAGTGAAGAAGTGAGCGTTCCCCTTGGCACTTGCTAGGCCATGTGTGGAATATTGCCACCTGATTTCCACAGCCATATGCAAGAAGATTGTTGATAACCTGATGGGAGACAGAGGGTCACCAGAATGGCCAGGGACAAGGAACGCTGGGTGAAAGAGGAATGGATTGGAGCTCAGCCGCTCTGGTCCTGGAGCAGAAGCTGGAGCTGTGTGCACGGAGCTGCTATGGTCAGCCGCCCTTACCGTAGAAGTGCTGTATCTCCCACGTGAGTGGAACTTATTTCAACTGTTCTCTCACTCCTCAACCAAGCTTTTGGGTTTGCAGATGGGGGGAAAACTCTGCAATGACAGCCTGTGCCACTCTTTTCTCATCCTTGTCTTCAAAGGATGACTGTTTTCTATTGACTTGTGTCTGATAGTTACAGCATTCATTTTTCAAAGTCTGTTTCAAAAGCCAAAACCTTTGCATTTTGCAGACAGTTTGTGAACAGATGTACTCGTAGGTTTCAGGGGAATACACTTTAAATAGTAAAATAGACTTTAAATATATATTTTTTATTTCTTGTGATTTTTCTTTATATTAGATTTTTTTTTTTCAGTCAAAAGACAGCATTACACTCTAACAACCGAACCCAGGTTACACACAGGCACACTACGTAACGTATTCCAGGCAGTCGTGTCCCTCAGTCTGCTGACACGTGGCAAACATTTAAACAAAGTCCTACAAGAAGTAGACATCCTTCCCCTACTAACCCTGCTTACATCGATTTTAACACGTTCACACACACAGGACGATTTCCGTAAGCGTTTTGAACAAGCGTTCAGTCCTACAGCATAGGTGATGTAGAAAACGTGGGGCTGTTTTTTTCTCGTCTCCCAAGTCGTGGTGTCAGTGTCGTCCCACCGGTGTAAGGCATTGGGCAGCACCGGGTCGCCCTGCGGCAGGACGTGGCCGTGGGCATTGCCGCACACCGTGGCTCCGCGGCTGCCCCGCGCCCCAACCCGCTCAGCACCCAGCAAAGGCGTAAGGCATCCCGCTCAGCCCCGACAGCGCTTTCTCTTTAGAAGAGCACGTGAAAGGCAAAGCTGGACGTGGAGCACTGTCCGGGGGCAGCGCCCGCTGCTCGGCCTCACGCACGGAGGGGTGAGGAGCTGTGCTGGGGGCCGAGCGCCTCAAAGCTGCCCAGGAGATTCGGCAGCTGAAACGGGGCTTTGAGGGCGTTCCTTCTGCGAGGCTTCTCTGCGGGTCCCAGCGCCTGGCTTTTAAAGCAACGTAGAAACGCGGGAGTATCGAAAATGTAATTCCCAGTCATCCCTTGCATAGGACTTTTAACTGCGGTTCGCTAATTTATTCAAGTTCTGCAGTTGTTTAAGAAAAAAATAAGATGACAGACCATGAAAAAAGGGTGAAAGGCACATACACAGTCATACAGCACAGAGATGTACAATAAGTGTAGATGAGTTTTACAAGCAGAATACCTAGTTGTAGGGTTGATACATATAAATAAAATATTGCAATGCTCCATTGCTCCATACGGATATATTTATGATACAAGAAAAAAAAAAGACTATACTATTTTATCGTTACGCCTTGCGCTGTTCCCCCACCCCCCAGTTTCCCAAAGTGTAACTGTGATGAAACAGAGCTAAAGAAAAGATCTAGCAAGACCTGGGCATGCCTGCGGTCAGCTTCCGATAAACGCGAGTGGGGAAGGTGAAGGAGCGGAGGAGCGTGGGGCTCCCCATGGCTGCGCAGCCTGGTTGTAAGCTACAAGCTGGAATTTACAGTGCTGGTTTCTTTCCCCCTCCGTTTGAAGGGAATAAAATATTCTTGCCCCCAGCCCCACTGCATAGACGATGGAATGCAGTGGCAGGAGCTGTGCTGTCAGCTGCAGTGGAGCTGAAGCTCTGTGTCAGGTTTGCACACTGAGCTCACACGCTGACAGGCACAGGGTGTGCGGCAGATTCCCTCTAACAGCATTCTGGTGAGTGAGCTGGAAAAGCAACACCCGCAGTGCAGTGCAGTGGATGGGGTGGGCACCCCACACCTCATCTGCCTGCGGGGAAGAACGGAAGGAATACAGCATGGCACAACTTCGCTACTCCACAGAGCTGCATGGTTCGTTCTGCCTCATGTTATAAAGAGTTGTGGTTTTCAATAAAGACAGACGTCTTCTAAGAAGCAGAAAGGCCGTCCCCTGGTGCGCAGACAACATGTGGTGCGAGGCCACGGAAGACGCTGTGGTCACATTAACATAACAAGGACTGAGCCCTCGATTACACCGGGATAATATTCACAACTTTGAACCACCGGCAGCTGGAATCAAAGTGAAATCAAGGCACACCTCTGCAGGCCTGCTCTAACCGTGGGCATTCAGGGGAGGCCTGAGTGCCGCCAGGCACTGGAATTGATGTTGAGCCTCTGTGGGAGCAATCGCGAAGCTGTGCCATTAGTGTCTCAAGTCTCAGTGCAGTGTTATTTCTTCATTTTCTTGCTCTGAGCAGAACAGGACAGCTGCTCGTCTTTCTGCCTGGTGGGGCTGAATAGAGAACATGTAAACACAGAATTACCTATTCATTAGCAATGTGCCTAGAGGTACAGTGAACACTCCTGTGGAGATGATCTTTGGGATGAGCTATGCATGAAACCTTCTCCATTACAGAAAAGCTGACTCTCGTGGAAAGAACCATTTTCTCCCTACAGCGAGCCTTCACAGCACTTGTTTTGGAAAGCACATTTGTGGCTGTGTTCTTCAGAGCCCTCTGCCCCACCTTGCTGCTCCCAGTGTCAGCCAGAGCCAACACTGGCCAGCGGGACGTGGCTGTGCTGAGCTGCCAGGGTGGCAAAAGCAATCCTTTCCTGCCTGCCCCAGCATTGCTCTCTGACCCCAGTGCCGCACACAGCTGCCACAGAAGCAGATGATGCCGTCTGGCTGCCCAAATCTTGGGGCTTTCACAAGGCGTCAGTGCGCTGGGTTATTTACAGCAGAACGGGCCTGCTTCATTCTAGCAGTACGACGTAAATTTGGGGATAAACACAAGGGAATTGGAGATAACACTCAGCAGAAGGATGCAGCTACCACTCTCATGCCCATGCCCCCACATCCCCACACCATGCTGCCCAGGGGCCACAGTGCACACAGCCCTACAGCTCTGCACAGATGAGTAACCACGGCTTCATGGGCAGTGACTGAACCCACATCCGAATGGAGGTGTCCAGAAAAACACCCTGTGATGGGCCCCAGCCAACTCGTTTGTCCCTGAGCCCATGCTGAAGCTTCCCCCTGCACAAGAAAGTGAAGCCAAGAACTCGCCCCACTGCCCGAGCGGGACGTGGCCACAGCTCTCCCTGCTCTGTGCTCCCCTCCCGCCAGGAACACCACACAGCTACTCACAAATCAAAAAGACTGGATGCAAAAAACTAAAAACTCAAAACCCCAAAACAACCTACTGAACATCCACACTGGGTTTTAAAATATTTACACGTGCACACCTGTGCACACCAAAAAGTTCTCAGTTTTTAAGCACCTTTCATTTGTTTTAAGATTCAAGGAGGCTCATCACCTCGGTGTAAAGGGTTTTCCTTGATCTTGCAACAGTGGGGCAGGAGATTTGGTATCAGGCCAGCTGTGGTGATCACCGTTGGACAGGACAGGAGCAGCACAGGTCTTCTGCAATGTGCAGTTCAAACGTGTCTCTGCCACAGCAACAGAAGTGTCGGTCACAAAGTGCGAGAAGTGAATCCACACTCACTGTGTATGGGGTTAATCAGTGATTAATAGATATTAATACATGAGCAAGCGTGCAAACAACAGAGGGGGAAACCACAGGAGCCTATTCACCATAGTAAGAGGACTCCACTCGCCCATGGGATGCTATGTCTCTGGATTAATCTCTTCATTAGAACACTGTTAATAATTTATTAACCTTTTATAAAGACATTCTTGATAAAAACTGTGATAGTAGATCCACTTTTTTTTCCTGTGTTGGTTGGGAGCAGCGTGATGACAGATGTCTCAGACTGGCACAGAAAGACGAAAGGAAATCAGAACATTCTGCAGTCTCTTCCCCAAAACAGGACGGAGCAACAGCATTTGCCGTTTGAAACAGATGATGGGAACCAGTGAGGGCTCTGCAGGTGCTGCAGATGCCCTGATGCCAGGAGGAGCAGAAAGCAGAGGACAGTGTTGACATGGTGAGGAGTCTTATGGGACAACGCTTGCAAGCAGCTGAGTGGATGCAAGCATTCTGCCCAGGGGCTGCACGGTGCTCATCTGCACCTCTGAGCTGCAGAAGGGTGGAGGTGGCACCCCCAGCCTTGGCTTTGGGCGCTCCTTGCAGAGACCATTGGGAATGGTGGCTGCTCAAACGTGCAGAACTTGCAGCAGATTAAGATGGCTGGGAGGCAGGAATTGCTGGCGTTGTTAATTTCTTGATGTGCATTTGGGCTAGAGGAAAAATTCTTCCTCTGAAAACATGGTCAGGGCAGGGAACAGCCTGGTGACCAATGGGGACATTATCCAGAGCTCTGGGAGAGAGCAGGAGTGTGGGATGTGATTCAAGGTATCAAACCTAGCCCTCCTCCCCGCACCAAAGTGCCCAAGAAAGGCCCTGTCACCCACAGCAGCACCCGTGGCCACATTCCTATGAGAGCAGTGCTCCCAGTCTACCAGGGATCAGTTCAGAAATAAAAAGGCATTTCATGTGAAGCCAAGGAAGCCAAAGGATGTAAAATTTCCTCTCAAGGAATCATCCATCAGTCTCCAGTACAGAAATGAAACTCTGCATCTTGACTGTGCCCAGGGTGGGTAGGATGAGGCACTGACCCCCAGCTCGCTCCTGCTCTGCATTGGGAACAAGCTCTGCACAAATCTGTGCTTACAAGAATGGCTGGAAAAGCAGCACAACAGAACTGCCTCGTTTCTACATCAGAACTTTTACCCTGCCTACTACTGAAATTAGGAAGGAGAATTTGAAATGGGGGTTCCTGTTAGGAATGGGACTGCCCGGCCCTGGGCTCCCAGCAGCATGGCAGCCAGCGCTGTGCCCAGCAAGACTGGAATGAGAAACAGGCCTGGAAGAAGTGAATCTGGAAGGCTCCAATGTGTGGCTTAGAATAAAAGCATTTGAAACAAATTTTCATTCTTCTCGTGTTTTTGGGAAGTCAGAGCTAAAGGCAAGTCCTGCAGGCAAGCAGCACCTGCCATGTCCACACGCAGGGAGCTGGGAGGCTGCTCACTGGAGGAGGGTCTGGGGGTGGGTTTTTCTCTCATTAAAAAAAAATAAAAATAAAAAATCAGCAGTCTAAGGTTGGACCTAAAACAATTGCCTAAATCCTATGTTGCCATTCCAGGGGTTCCCAATGGTGAAGGGCAGCACATTCCAGGGGCCAGCACTGGGTGCCAGGGCAGCCCGAGCGCAGCAGCACCAACAAGCATCACCCAGGCCTGGAGGTGGCCGCTGTCAGCAACACAGTGTTGGCGGGGGCAGACGGGGCTCCCTCTGTGGCACAGATCCAGCCTGCAGCCCTCCTGCTGCCTTGCCCCATGCTGCAACCGCTGGCTTCCATCCTTCCCTCTCCACGTTCTCTTGCCACCAGCTCCAACATGCTTCTGCCACCTGGGGGGGTCTGTGCCCTGCTGCTGGGGGCGGCTGATGTTCCTTGGCTCACACAGCACAGGAGCTGCGGCTGCTCGCGGCTGTGGTGGCAGCGGCCTGGCGCTCGCTGGAGGCTGCAGGGATCCGCCGATGTGCCCACGCTGCACCAGCGCCTGGCTGTCACCTCCCAGCAGTGCTCCAACAGCTCCCTGCTCAGTGCTTTGTTTCCTGAGATTTCTGGTAAAGTTGTCTTTAAAAACACAGAACACAGAACCCCGCCTGGCTTTCTGAAGCAAACGGCAGTGGGATTTTCATATTATTGTGGTAAAAATGCAATTAAGAATTTTGGGCAGGATGAGGATTGCTGGTTTTGCCGATATGGAGCCGCCGAGGGCCCAGCCGGGCCAAGCAGTGGTGCCAGCAGCTCTGCCTGCGCCCTGCTCTGACAGCGGGGACGGGAGGAGGAAGCATCAGTTAGTGTTGTCGTTGTTTTCCCCTCAAATACCAAATCTCGTCTCTGTCCCTTTTCCCACTTCTGCTCGGTATCCACTCGTGACATCACAGTCTGTTCACCTGGAGGAGTACGATGTCGTGAAGAAAGGCACTGATGTCACAGCTCCTCAGGACACAACCAACGGGATTCTCCACGGATTTAGCAAAGGGGCTGTTTTGGGGGGGTACCAGGCGGCAGGGCACAGTGCAGAGCGCGGCACCGCTCCACCATCCGCACCACACCAAGCGACGGTGTGACGGCCCGGAGGGGTGAGGGGAACGGAGGGAGCGTGGGGCAGCAGCGCTGGGGCCGGTGGCGGTGGGAGGCCGAGCCCTGCGGGGGGACGCTGCGGTGAGGTCAGTAGTTGCAGTGGCGCTGGCAGGGCTGGTGGAGGAAGCTCCCCGTGCGCTGGCGGGCCCGGCGGGGTGGGCGTTGGCGGGCCCGGTCCTGCCGCTGCAGGGCCTTCTGGCTGAGCCATGGCTTCTCGGCCAGCTGCTTGGCCCGCTGCACCCGCCGTGCCTGGCTGACCTTCTCCAGGACAGCAGCTTTCACTGACAGGGATGCGCTGCGGTGCGGCACGTGCCGCTCCAGCCGGGGCTCCGGCACCTCCCTGTGGGAACACGGGACCGTCAGAGCTCAGCGGTGCCTGGGGCTCCCATCACACATCCCACACATGAGCAGCCCGCGCCCTCCTGTGCCCCTGCTCCACGTGGAGCCCATCCCCACAGGTTGCCATGCAAGGGCCGTGGGATGGTCTGGCCTATGCTGCCACCAGTACGCTCAAACCTGGTGGGCAGGAGCCATGCACAGCCCATGGCCCCCTTGTGCCCACCACCCTGTTGTGCCCATCCTGCTCCCAAAGCAGATTTGCTCCCCTGCCTGTTCCTGGCTCCCCTTGGCCTTCCTCCTCCTTCACCCATCTGCACTGAGGTTCCTCTGGAGGTGGCACTGTGGCCCTCAGAAGGACTTTGCAAATGGAGAAGGCCAAGAGGGACCTCATCCTCTGGCCAAACAGGTTCATCTTCAATTCTGCCTTGCGAGGCTAGGTAAATAGTAGAGCTGTGACACGGGGAACACTTCCCTGTCCTGGGGGGAAAGGCTCACAGGAACAGGGCAGCAGCAACTCAGCACAGCAGCACCAGGGCTGGGCTGGGTGGGCACACACAGGGCTTTCCTGAGCACTGTGAGGGACAGCCATGGGGAGAGGACAGAGCTCCCTATCCACACAGATCCTGTAGGTACAGGACGGGCAGATTATAGGCTGCATACTGCCAGCTCCCAGGGAAGGGAGATCCCAGGGGGTGGCAGATCATGGCATCTCTATTTAACTGTCCCCCATTAAACTGGAATATGGGTCAGAAAGAAAGGTCTGCAGCCACATATGGTGGGTGAAGGGTAGAGCACCCTGTCCCAAAGCCACACACAGTGGGAACATGACCCAAGCCAGCAGAGCCAGGAGGGAGAGCTGGAGGCAGCAGGCTGCAGCATTCCCCTGTATGGGGAAAATGGGGGCTCAAGGACACCAATGTGCTCAGGGCCACCCTCTCCTAGTGGGGCTTCTTTGCTCATGCTGTACTTACGCAAGCCACCAGGCTTAAGCCCAGCCTGGCAGACTCCCAAGCCTGGCAGTGGGGTGACATGCAATATGCAGGAGAGAATGAGGACAAGGCCAGTGCCTTCCCAGCAGCAAGCACATAGCAACAGTTTCACGTGGCCAGCCCCATGCCCACAGTCATCTTAACATGGTCATAGTGCATGCCAGAATACTTTCAGGCATGGAGGCTGCTGTCTTTGCATGGCACTGGCCAAGGCACCCTGCTGGGTAGGACACAGGGGCACTGATGTCACTGACTCACAAGATGGCTTGGGTTGGAAGTGACCTTCAAAGATCATCACACCCAACCCCCTGCCACAGGCATCTTTAACAGACCAGCTTGCTCAAAGCTGACCTTGAACACCTCTAATGACAATAGGGCACCCACAAGTTCTCTGATCAACCTGTTCCAGTGTCTTATCACCTTTGGCATTCAATATTTCCCTAGGCCAACCTAAATCTACCTTTTCAAAGCACTTGAGCCCAGGTCCCCACAAGGTGGGCAGCACGGGCAAATCACTGCAGGCTGTGTGTAGCCGCCCTGGTCCCTGAGCTCACACTCACCCGGCAGCATCGTCCTGAGGTCCCTCTGCATCCAGCTCGAGGGTGCTGGTGACGTAGACAGACATGCTGGGGTGTTCGATGAGCAGGTCCTCCATGGGGCTGCTGCCCACGCCATCGGGGCCAGGCTCCTCTGCAGTAAAACAGGGGGGAGGGGTGACAAACCAACTCTCGTCCATCAAGCAGGGGCTGGGCAGGGTGGGCGTGGGGCTGCCGGTGTGAGCTGGGACCGGGGCCGGTGGCGAGGCAGGTGGTGGTGCCGGACGGGGCCGCACTGTGCACCCATGGCCACCAGCCCCTGCCCGCCGCTGTGCACCGGGGTGGGCAGCACCGCCTGGGGAGCAAGCGGGGTGCAGAGCCATGCGGGGCGCAGCGGGGACACACACACACCATGTACAGTGGGGAGAGGGGGGAGAGAAAGGGGCATCGTTAGTGTGCGAGGCACCCACGACATCACCGCTGCAGATGGGCACGGCGGGTCGCAGCTGGGCGGCCGTGCCCTGTGCCCTGACCCTGCAAGTGTTTCTGGTGGGTGGCTTCATCAAAAGTTGGGGATCCTGGCAGTAATTATTTTCTTTCTTGAAGTGGAGAAAGAAATTTGGCCAAAAAAAATAAGAAATCCTTGCTTTTGTCTGCAAGCTTTCCTAGATCTCCTGAACTCAAGAAGGGCAGCAAACTACACTGTACACATGGAAGCAAAACACACACAGTGCGCACCTTTTCCCTGGAAAAAAACCCTTTCCCTTGAGTATCAGTGCTTCACCAGAAGTTTCCAAAACGCCTTTGACTTCAGCCTGCCAGCTGCCTCCTCCCAGCCAGCTGAGCGCTGCCTCGCGGCCACCAGGACCACGCTCTGCTTGGGATGTGCTCAGCACAGTCTGTACAGACAGCGCTGACCCCGCTGCTGACTGCAGCAGCAGGAGAAATCAGAGGCAAACATGAGCCTGTGCTGCCTAAACAGGCTGGGAAAAAATACGAAGCACAGGGCAGGTGTTTGCCTTCTAACACATCCCAGCTCCTCCAACCCAGAAACAGGGCTGGGCACAATTAGCCCTGCAGACAGGATAGCCATTAGAGAGCAGGCGAGAAACAGCTGCAAAGGCTGCAGATTGCTTGCCAACAGCAGACACAGAGCCTGGATTGAGCGCTGCTCAGCAGGACCAAGCATGCTCCCAGGACACGGGGCCACATGTGCTATGTTGTCCCCATCCATCTCAAAGAGGGCCCTGGATGCCACACAGGCTGCCCACACCACCACAGACTTGCAGCTGGGAGCCACAACGCTGAGTCCTGGAGATGTGCCCCACTGGGCCACGCATTCAGGTGCATTTTGCACTGCATGGGTCGGAGACCTGGAGGCTGCTGGGGGACAGCCAGGCTGCGAGGTGCTCGCCTGCCACAACACAGAGGCCGGGGCTGAAGCCAAGAGGCTTTGGTCTGGAAGTGCTTCGCATAATTCTGGGCTCCAAAATAGGGCTGAACTAAATCGATCCCTTGCTGGCTGGGGAATGCTTAGGCAGCTGTGGTGCTGGCAGGAATTAGCAGCGGGGTGCCAGGTCCATGCCAGCTCCCTGCCGAAAGCTGGCACTGAACCAAGGGCTTAGTTGCTTCAGTTAAATACAAAACAAAAATCACCCAGAAAAACAGGAGCCCTTCATACCACAGCCAGCCCTGGAGCCCCACTGAGGCTGCAGGTTCCCACCCAGGGCTTCAGGGCACAGCCCTGTGTTTCTCTGCCGGGAAAAAACTCGTGGCTCCTCCTGGCACACTTTGGGCACACTGTGACCGCTGCCAGAAGCAGGACAGAGGCCCACTGGTCCCACAGCAGCTGCACACCTGTGTGCAAGGAGCTCTTTGCATCCCCTCCCACATCACATCTGTAACCTCAGGAACACTTCAGAGGACAGGAACTCCTCTGCGCAGCCCATGTCACCCTCCTGCCCAGTCCAAATCCTTGCAGTGCTCCCACTGGCACTCAGGTGTCCTGGCCCCCCACCCCAGGTGGGTCTGTGCTCCAGTCCCTCTGCAGCCACTGCATGGGAGAGACCCCTAAGGAACAACTCACATCAAAAGATTGAGCACTCCTTGATGTACGTGAGACAGGCAGGGGCATCTGCTCACAAAACAGTGCCCACCTCGAGGGGGACAAGCTCCAGCCCTGGGCTGCACTTTGTGCTCATGAGAGGCTGCAAAGGCAGCTGGTGGGCACTGGGGAGCAGCAGCCCAAGGCCTGCAGTGCAGACAGCTGTTTGTGTGCCCGTGCAAGCAAAAGGTCACAAAATGATCATTGCAATCAGCTGAGTCATCAACCCTACAATAGCAACCCAAAGATCTTAATGGAGCTGGAGAAGCCCTCATGCACAAGGAATGCATTAGGCCTGGCTGCTGTCAGGGGGGCCTAGCCAGCCCTGGAGCAGAAAGAATGGAGGGGCTCCCCAAGCACAGCAGCAGACATCACCTGAGTGCTCCTGGCAAAGATGCCGGGCATGCTTTGGGCAGATAAACCCTTACAAAGGCTTTTGGAGAGACTTTCCACTCCTCGAGCGGCCTCAGAAGACCCCAGCACATTGCAAAGCTGAAGATGGCTGCAGGGAATGTGGCTGTCATCCCTGCCTGCCCTTGGCTTAGCCAAGGCCACAGTGCTCCATCCTCACTCAATGAACAGGTGGGACCATCCCAAAGTCTGGGTCTCCTCCTGACCCAGCACTGTCAGGACCACCTGTGCAGGGGTCCCATCCTGGCACCAAGGTCTTGGGACCTCC
This sequence comes from Perdix hodgsoniae, assembly GCA_035772895.1. Classification (NCBI taxonomy): domain Eukaryota; kingdom Metazoa; phylum Chordata; class Aves; order Galliformes; family Phasianidae; genus Perdix; species Perdix hodgsoniae. The sequence goes on along the minus strand of JAPSGF010000017.1, from coordinate 7,074,302 downwards.
AGGGCAGCGTCCCCACTTACAGGCAAGTTATGCCAGCACCTGACAGCACTTGTCTCCTGTGCCAGACAAGCCCCTTCAGCAGCTGTATAGAACCTTGCTTTTCTCACCTCCAAGCTCGATTATGAGCCATCCATCCTCCTCCTCCTCCTCGGAGACAAAGGGTTTAGGCTCCTCCAGGCCCTCTGGTGTGCTGCTGTCGCTGAAGAAGAGGCTGGTGAGACGCTGGAACATGGTGGGGAGCAGTCAGTTGGGACAGGAGAAAAGCAGCTGCTGAGCACCCGCCTCAATGTGGGGATGGGCAGATAGGGGAGGGCACGGAGCTCAGTGGTGCTGGAGGTCTTTCCTTGGGGCAGGAGTGCTCTGCTGAAGTCTTTGCTTAGTTACAGGGTGTGCAGTGCAGTTACGAGGTTCTTCACTTGGCTTCAGTGCAAAGGCCTGCAAAAAGGAACAGGGGCATTCAGGCCAGAGTAGCGGTGTCAGTGGGGACAGCGGGAAGGCAGCCCCAGCCCCTGCTGCAGCAAAGGACACACTGCATGTGACTTCTGTTAGAAATGTGCACCCACTGGGGATGGGCTCCAGGAGCTTGGGGAACACCCTCACCTCCAGAAGCCTCGCTAGTGCTGAAGCCTCTTTTGGGCTCTTTTAATTCTGAAAGCTGTTACTGTTAGATTCTCTGTGGGTTATTTAGAGAGAAGTTAGAGAGATGTTTTTCTCTTCTCAAGCAGCAGTGTGCATTTCATTGCCACCCTCTGGCTCTGGAAGATGACCCTGTCACATGTGCCACTGCTGCTACTTTACAACAATGCCCAAGCCTGTACCAGCCAGGCCTCCAAACCCAGCAGCGCAGGGAACACACACAGCCACACACGTGGAGACACAGCCACCTCACACCCATCCACACCCCAGCTGCATCCACTGGGGGGGCACTTCCAGCACAGGCTCACTGCCACGTGTGCCCGGCACACCCGAACCAAGGAAACAGGGGCAGAGCCAAGGCTACAAAGCAGGACCACTGCGGGCAGAGAGCACACCATGTCCCATGGTCCAGGCAGGGTGAGGGCTGTGTCACCCCAGCCCCGGCAGTGCCCTCCTCCAGCCAGGCCTTATTATTGCTCCAGTTTTCTGCTGGGGAAGAGCTCCCCACAGCTCAGTGTGGGACCAGCACTCTGATTTCACTAATGGCTGCAAAGCCCTCAGAGAGCTGCAGACAGATGGCAGACACGAAGCGCAAAGTATTAACTGTGCAGAGAAAATGCACTCGGTCCAGAGACAAAAGGACATGAAAATGCCACCAGGGCTAGACACGGAGATAAGCAAAACCCCCACACCGACAGCAGCTGGGATCCTCCCATCCATCATCCTGGGAGGGCTCCCTCTGCAGCACAGAGTCACAGCAGAGGAACTTCCCACGGCAGCGCTCTGCCCCAGGACCACGGCCACAACCACAGCACGGCCACAGCATTTCCAGCAGCACCCATCATCACCAAACCATCCAGGCAGCCCCCTTTCCCGAAGCATTAAATCCTAAGAATAAAATTTAAAAATACACGGTGGAAAAGGCAGACGGGGGCGACGCACTCGCTGAGCTCTCCCAGGCACTGACCGCGGCTGGGAGGCCGCCCAGCCCGCAAGGAGCAGCCCCAGCTGTGAGTTCATCTCACACTCAACGGGGCAGAAAGCGCCAGGGCTGCGCGGGGACCCACGGCAGCTCCGCCCTTTGAGGACAGCAGCGCCGGGTGCTGCCGCGTCCATACCGGCACAGCGGCGCAAATCAGGTGCGCGCCTCCGGCACACGTGGGAAGCGCTATTTTCAGCGCGCTTCGCCTAAATTAGACGAGCGCCCGCAGGGCTGCTTTCCGCACACACGGCATAGCAAAGCCCTGACCCCGGCACCGCGACACGGGGCGGCCCCGCTCCTCTCCCCCTTCCGGCCGCCCTGCGGGGTGACCCCGCGCCTCGCAGCTCCCGGCGGGCGCTTCGCCCCACGCGCGGCCCCGCAGACGCCTCCCGCCGCACCGAGCCGTGCCAGGCCCGCAGCCGGGCACCCCCAGCGCTGCCCGCGAGGCGGCACGGGCTCAGCCTCGAGGGAAACGCTTCCCCCGCGTTCTTCCCGTTGCGCCCAGCCACGCGAGCAGCAGATACGGCGGCAGCGAGGTGCGGTGAGATCCTCGGCGTTATTTTGGAGAGTTAAAAATAATAAAATTTATTCGTCGGTGAAAACAACAAACAGCTGCTGTTGGAGCCCCGCGCACCACCCGACCGACGCCCGTTCCCGCGGCGGAAACCGCGGCCGAGGCCGCGTCCCACAGCACGAGGGCGCCCGGGAGCCGCGCGGAGCGGCGGTGACGGCGGCGGAGCAGAGCCGGGAGCCCCGCGGGCACGGGACGCGCGCCGCGACTCGCGAGGCCGCGGGAACGCGAGCGCCGCGCCGCCGCGGGGCTGCCGGACCACAGAGCGCCGCGACCCCGCATCGCCCCGGACAGCCGCCATCTCCAGCCGAACCGCCCCCGCCCGCTGAGGTCCCACGCACGGCGCGGTGACCGCACCGGGAGGTGCCGCCGCCAGGCCGGGGCCGTGCGGGGTCACGGGAGGACGTCGCGGGGGGGGACAGGAGGCGGCCTCGTGACGTCCCAATGTCATATGGAAATGAGGCGACGTCACCGCAGCCTTCCAACCCGGCGCGGCCAATGGGAGCGGGGCGCAGGCGCGGGGCTTAATCCGGCGGTGCCGAAACAAACAACAGCGCGGGGGGGGGGGGGAGAGGGGGGGAAGCGGCCCCGACCGGCTGCCCCGGCCCGGCCCCGTCCGCCGCCGGCGGCAGACAAAGGCTCCCGTGGAGCCCGGCCCGGAACCCCGCCGCACCGCCGCTCCCGGACACCCGCCCACCCCGGAGCCCCCGTCCCCAGCAAGGCGCACTCACCCTGCCGGTACCGGGCGCTGTCAGAGGGCGGCGGCGCGGCGTCGGCGGGCGCGGAGGTGGCGGCGGGAGCGGGCGCCGCGGACGGGCCGTCCCCGGTTCTGCTCCGCGGTTCTGCCCCGCGCCCGCCGCTGCCCCGCACAAATCGGGACCTTCCGACAGCTGAGCGTGACGTCACAAAGCGGCCCGCCCGCCCCCGCCCGTCGGCCAATGGGAGGCGGCGCCGCGGAGGGCGGGGCGGGGCGGCGTGGGCCGGGCGCGGGGTCGGGGGCGCGGCGGAGCTCGGCCGGGACTGCGGGGCTCCGCGTGTCTCCTCCGTGGCCGCGGGGACCGGCCGTGCCCGGGCCCCGTTAGGGGCGGGAGCCCTCGGCCGGCGGAGCCCTGGGCGTTGGGCGGCACCGGGCCCCTCTCCTTCGCGCTCGGACCGGGGCGGGCGGATCCCGTGCCGAGCCCGTCACGTGGCGGCGGGAGGCAGGAAATGGTCCGTGAGCGGACGGAGCGCTACGGGCACGGTCATTAACGGGGCGGCGTGTCTGCGTCACGGCCCGGGCTCGTGGCACCGCGGGTGACGGTTCCCCGTCGCCAATTCGCCGGGGGCGGAATTTAATGGAGTCTCATTGAAATCTGCGCTTCTCCATTAAATAACGCCGTGCCGGCGTCCCGCGGCCGTGGCGCAGCCTGCGCACCGCCTACCCGGAGCGCCGCGCCTGCGGGAACGGCGGGGCTGGGAGCAGAGCGCGGGGTGCGGTGGCACGGGGCCGCTCAGAGCTGCCGAAATGGTGGCACCGCGTTTGGGCCACTGCTGAAAATTACACGGCCGCCAGTTTGGCTTCACCGAGCTGCTTTTGAGATGCGGCGCCGGGAGCTCCTGGCAGGGAGCGCGGCCGGCATGTAATGCAAGTGCTCCGCTTCAGCGCTGACGCCAGCAGGCAGCACGCCGGTCGGGCAGGGCTCTCATTTCTCTTCCTCTGTTAAAAATAGAATGCTGGGTCCAGCTATCCGGAGCTCTTGAAGAAACGAGACGCTAGGTAATAATAGCATGGCAGGATCTGTGCAGAGCCCTCTCGGCGCTGCCTGCAGCACGGGGCCCCTTGCTGAGTGCAGGCAGGGCTGGCAGCCTGTGTGGGGTATCCACCTACCACCAATATTTCCCACTAACCCACCTACATCTGAATGTTTCTTAACACCTCCAGGGACGGTGAGTCCACCACCTCCCAGTGCAGCCCAATCCAGTGCCTGACCACTCTTGAGATGGAACCTGAACCCCCCTGGCGCAACTTGAGGCCATTCCCTCCAGTCCTGTCACAAGTTATGAAGGAGCAGAGGCTGAACCTCCCCCCCAACCCCTCCCCGCCACAACCTCCCTTCAGGTAGCTGTAGAGAGCAATGAGGTCTCCCCTGAACATTCTCATTTCCCTACTGAATAATTCCAGCTCCCTCAGCCACTACCTATAACATCTGTGCCCCAGACCCCTCACAGCTTCTCTGCCCTTCTCTGAACACACTCCACAGCTTCAGTGTCTTTCTTGTAGTGAGGAGCCCAACACTGGACACAGTACTTGAGGTGCTCCAGCCCTGAAGTGCCCCCAGTACCCCCCGCTGCAGGTGTTGGAGTGCCTGCCCTCCCACAGCCCCTCCATCTGCTGTTCTCATTCTGGTTCCTCCTGCTGCTGGCACCAGCTCACAGTCCATGGTGAGCATGGGGCCACCCGCTCTGCCTGTGCTGGAGGTGTCCTCTGAGGTTCCCCAGCTCTGCAGGGAGCTGACCATTTGGGAACATGTGCCTATTTCAGGGCTGGGGATAGATCCTTCTCTGGGGACACCTCCAGTTGCTCCTTGGGTTGGCCGTGAACCCCCCAGCAAGGGGCTGTGTGCCACCTCACAGTGATTGCAGCCATGGGACAACCACAGCAGCCCCAAGGAGCAGCCCTGCACATTGCACCTGGGGATGTGGGGAGGCTGTGCCCAGGGCACAGGCAGGCTTCAGCCTGGGGTGGAGACAGTCTGGGGTGCTGGGAGCTGCAGCCAGGGCCTGAGGCTGCTGCAGGCTCCCAGCACAGCCCTCCAGCAAAGGAGTTTACATACAGCAAATAATAGCACTCAGAAAATAATGAACATCAGGTGGTGACCTAACTTGACATAAATCTGGGTGTTAGATTTACACTCCTTTGAAAAGAAAAAAATAATAAAAAAGACTCTCTTTGCAAAAATGAACACGGTAAAGGCATTCTCCATTCATTAAAACAAGCAAGCAAGCAAGAAAACAGATTGCACTCTATTTCAAATTAGGGTAAATTGTCCCTAAATAACATTTGTGCAAGAAAGTCACCAGCTGCCTGCCAGGCAGAGCCAAGCACCCCTTGAAGCAAGGACTGCAAAGCATGCAGACCTAGCGGGGCTGCCCGAGGCAGGTACACACAGCAGTGGGACACGGGGCTGCCTGTGGGGGAAGTTTGGTTTTCTCTGCCCAGCCCATGCAGGGCATCCTGCCAGCATCCCCACCTGACCCGGCCAGAGCACTCTGACTCAGTGCCCCTTTGACTGACGTCTTGTTTTCTACCGGCTCCTGGCTTGGCTTGGGGACGGGAGGAAATGGGAGCCGCTCGGGTGTGCTCAGTCATCCTCCCCAGGGTGGTTTTGGGGTGCGTGCCTCAGCCAGGGGCTGCCTGTGAGGTCACGGTGTCCGATGGCCGTATGCTCAGGGAAGGTGGCTTCATAACAGCAGTGGCCCAGAGAGAAAGCAAGTAAAATGTTCCCTCCAGCCTTGAAAAAGTCATGTTGGGTGGCAGGAAGCAGATGGAAAATTTGCCTCCCAAACTCCCTCATCTCTGATGGGGAGAAAACTGGGAGGACAAGGATGAGGGGAAGCTCTCAGGCTGCCCAGCTCTGTGTCACTCCACAGCACCAGAGGGGACGAAGGCCAGGCTGCCTGCAACCAGAGCTGTGCTGCTGACATTTGCCTGTCTGGAAGGCGACACTGGAGCTGCGAGCTGCTGTCCCTGTGCAAAACACAGCTGTGTCTGTCCCTGCAGCCTAGGCAGGCAGCTAGAGCTCCCTGGGAGGTCAGAAGCCCCAGGAGCCGCTGTGCTCAGGGATGGGGCTCTGTCCCGGTTCACCTGGGGTCTGGCCTTGCTCAGTCTGCAGGGCCTCCCCAGTGTCAGGGCTGACTCCCACCAGGCCCACCCTGGGTGCAGGCTCCTCATCTGTGTCAGTGTCTGTCCTTGCAGCGTCTTCACCTGCACTGATGTTATCTTCAGCCTGTGATGTGGCAGCCTGCTACTGTCTGTGGCAACATGTATGGGTTAGGGACACAAAGGAGGCTGCAAGGGGCAGCAGACATGAGGCAATACTTTCCATATGCTGCCATGAGCTGCCTTGGTCCAGAGACTCTACTTAGCAGTTTTTTATGCCCCTTAAGATCAAGATGGCAAAGCTAGATATAAAAAGTGGGAGAGGGATCTAGGGTGCTAATGGAGAGCCTGGGGCAGGCTCCTCTATTACACTTTCCTCCTCACCGAGCCCCTTGGCTGTATGGTATTGTGAAGAGAAGCCCATGGAGCCTCATGGCACAGCCACCCACAGAGCCATGCAGCACCAGGACAGGAGATCTCCGCCTGTTAGTGGCAGAGGAATGGCGCGGCTCAGAGCCATGCTCCTGCAATCACCCAGCACTGAAACCCAAGAGAACTCCCAGTATGGAAGGGCAGCTATAAATGTCCTGCCCCAAGCAGCTTCTGCTATATTGAGGGGAGGCTGGGAACACTAAAGTCTTCCCTTAATCCACAGTCTGGTTTTGTGCTGAGATGATGGGAACAGATCCCCGGGTGCCTCCTCAAGACTTTACATGTGCACATCTCTGCTTCCACCATCTCTTCCTCCCCACACCCACCTCAGGGACCTGAAAAACATGTTCCCAAACATCCTGAAAGCCTCCCAGCGATGAGTGAGGTTGTGACCTTGGCACCTGGCTGCAGAGAGCAGCAACGGTCACAGCAATTCTGGCAATGGGGCTGTGGAGCAGAGGGCAGGAGAGGACCAGGGCAGTCTTTGCTATCCATGCACCATCCTGGGACCTCTGACAGGAATCTTTAAACAAATGCATGCAGCCCTGAACTCAGCAGGGTTCCCTGGCTCACAAAGCCCATGTGCTGGCTGCAGGCTGAGCACAGGGCACAGCAGGGCACAGCCTTGAGAGCTCAGCCTGGCTCTGCCAGGTTCACCATCCTGGGGCTCAGCACTGAACCTACAGTGCTGCCTGGGCCACATCCATGCTTGTGCTTATGGGATCGCTGCCCTGTCCCCAGCAATGCTGTATGGCTCCTCCTTCAGAGCCTTTGAAGAGGCCCAGCCTGGCTGCCGGCTTTAATGGCCCAGCGGGTGACCCGGCATCTGTGCCCATCAGTTTGCATGTGAGGAAGTGGCCTGCCTCAGCACAGAGCTTCCACAGACACTGACCTTACAGAGCTGCTGGAAGGTCCCTGCTCTCAGGCCCTCCTGCTGGGCCCTGGCAGGCACCCAGCCCTGCACTCCCTCCAGCACAGCTGCCACCAGGCCCAGCCATGGCCACAACAGCACCAGGCCCAGAGTGGCCATCAGAACCTTGCTGCGGTGTGCGTGGAGGAGAAGCCTTGTCCGAGAGCTGCCCAAGCAGCAGAACCTCCACCCTTCTTCCACAGCCCACATTCCTGCTGCTGCTGCTGAGTCTAATTGGAAAAGCAAAGCTATTTCACGTTGTTTTGGAAGAAAGGCTTTTGCGTCTCTTTTAGCAAGGAGAATTTCTTTCTCTTGGTTGTTCTAGTGCTGAATGCAATGACTATCAAAGCCCCGCTGCGCTGCATTGTGCTGTGGTGACAGCAGTGGATCTGTCTGTCACTGGGTGCTGCAGAGCTGTGCCCATGTCCCACCTCAGCCCTGCAGAGTCCAGAGTCTGGGCCTCAAACTCCTCCTGCAGGGCCCAAGGAGGAAGGAAAAGGGGCTTAAGACATTACTTTCTCTCCTTTTTGCAGTGCTAATAACCCCAAAAGCCCATTTGCCTTCTCAACACCTTCCTAAACATCTGGGTTTTGGAGGATGCTGAAAACCAGGAGGCTTGGAACCCGTGATGCAGCCAGGCACAAGGGCAAGAAGGGGCCTTAAGTCAGCACTCAGCCCTGAAATAGCACAAGAGGGTTATCTGAAAAATGCACTAAATATAGACAAAGCCAGCTCAGGCCCCAGAGCAGCACAGACAGCCCGGCACGCGGCAGCACCTCGCAGCCCATGCACTGCCACAGGCCCAGCTGGGGCCGGCTCACAGCCTGTGCCCCAGTGCTGCCCACTCAGACCATGGCCCAGCTGGGCACCAGCATCCTGCAGCTCCACGTGTCTCCGATGTTCACTGACTTCTGAATTACCAGGATTAAAATTAAAACCTCCGAGGATGAGGATCAAGATTACAGTAGGAAATGTGCTGGATAGGACTAGGTCTTGGCGCAGAGGACTGAATTGTTCTAGGCAAACTCCCTGACAGAGGTCCAAAGCCCCCGAGGCCCACACAGCAGCCCTGGCAGTCACAGTCAGGGCACGCGGTGCTCCATCAGCAGGGGCCCAGCCATGCACTTGGTTCATGGATTTGGGGTAAATTCCTCCCCAGGCATGTCTGACACAGCCGCACGGGGCTGCGGAGAGCACCTGAGAGCGAGCACACCTGCGCCGCTGCTCTCCACCTCTTCCTCATTTCCAGTTGTGGTTTCAGCCACCGAGGGAACGGGTTTTGTAAGGTCAGAAACACAAACACACTGCTGAGGTCGGCAGCCACACCTTCCCCGACCTGCTGGGCCACAGCCCAAGGGGCCCGTCACTTCTTTCACAAAAGCTGTGTCACAGTGCTGTAGATAAGCACTCACAAACAGTGCCCGGTTCTCCTGTCCTCACCTGTGCATGCACTGCCACAGTCCAGCACAGTCTCAAGCCCAAGAAGGGCCAGGGAGGCAAGGCCAGGAGGGAGCAGGGTGGGATGGGTGGCTGAACATGGGCTGGCAGCAGCAGGGGCTTGTGCCCAGTGAGCCCATCTGAGCAACAGGGCTGTCAGGGGTCAATCCATGGCAGCTGGATGCAGCCATCCCCACGCCGTCATCCCCACATCCCAGGGACAACACTTTCCCGGGCAGCTCTTCTCTTGCAGGTGGGCTGTGCACAGGGCTTTCATTACAGTGAACCCCAGTCCCATCCAAACAAAGTCAGTGTCACCAGGGCACTGGCAGAGACAGCGCGTTTTGGAGAGCTTGTGCTATTCTGGCTGCAAACCTCTTCACCTCTGAACTTTCACACACTTAGATAAAAGGCTCTTACAGAACTGCTTCTCCTGCATTTTGCCTCCATCTGGTTCTTTGTATGTGTAACTCGGGTTGTTAAATAAAAACAACACACTTTTTACTTCCTGCTCTTCCGCTGCCAAAGGCCACCATGCAGGTGATGCAAGAGCTGGCCGTGATTGCAGCACAGCTGTGCCCCAGGCACCAAGAGTTGCACAAGGGACAATGATGAGCAGGTGCAAAACCAGCCCCAAATAGAACAGTCCCTCTCCCCCCACACAGCATAGGGTGGAAATAAGGTTTTTGGTTGTGATACAATGCTCTCGAGGTACCTGGTTCAGGCTCAGAAATGCTGCGTTAAGACCAAAGCAGAATTCCAGCACTTGCACTCTGGGGCTGGCATCAGCTGCACAGACCCAAGAAGTTGCCGTGACAGAGAACAGCACCCATGTACGTGGGTGCTCACGTGTAGGAGGGGGCCATCCTCACCAGTCCAAGAAGATGGAGGTGGTATTCTCACCACAACCTCTTTTCAGCGATCCAAAGAAATAAAGCTGAACCTGAACGAAGACAGCTAACCCGGCTGACAGCCCAGGGAGGGAGATGCCCATCCGTCCCAGCTTTGCTGAGAGCTGTGCGCTTGCAGGGGGCAGCAGCGGCTGTCAGCCCGGGTCCAGCCGGGTAGGTGGAGCAGGGGGGGACAGGGAGCCAGATTAGTTTGGGAGGACAGCAGCTCCCCGAGCAGCAGGGAACGGCGGGGCGTCTGCGGACATCTGGCGGGGCACGGAGCTCGCAGCTGTGCCATTCACAGGAGGACGCTTCCAGAGGTGTGTCAGAAATTCCCCGCTGTATTCCCTCCCACAGCTCGCACGCTGGGAGCTGCCAGAACAGCCCGACAGCCCAGGGCTCGCTCCGCCCACGAAGCAGCGCGGCGTAGGGCGGCCCACCGTGCCCGCTGCGTGTCCGGCACGGCTCCGCGGTAAGGTCGGAAGAGCGGGCACGAGGCAAGGGGAAGGATTTTGGAGCTTCCTCTCGGGTCTCCCCCCAGGGTGCACTGAGCGACTCACGAACCACGGGGCAGACGAGCGCGGACTTCAAAGGGCCACGGGGGGGTGACTCTTCCTGCGAGCCAGTCAGTGGGTGCAGCGCCAGGCAGCAGTGCGGTGCGCGGAGTCACGCAGCAGGAAGGCTGGGTGCGGGGCAGCGATGGCCCCGAGGGCCCGGTGGCGAGGGACGGAAACCAGAGGTCACAGGATCTGAGCCTCCCCCCCCCCCCCCCCCCCCCCCCCCCCCCGCCTCCATTCCCGCTGCTTAGAGCTGTTTCCAGGGGCTCGTGCTGGCACAGTCCCACCTGGACCAACCTCTGCCTCTTCTTTCCAGCCATCCCACGGTGACAGGGAGCTCCGCCTCACCGTGCCGGTACCATGGGAATACCCCTGCAGTAGCCTGCAGCCGGGCAGCAGCATCACCCCCAGCCCCAGGAAGGAGCCCGGCGCTGGCCGGCCCCAGGAGGGGGAGCTGAAGTCCTGTGCTCGGAGGACGCCCATCACCTGCTCCCTCCTGCCCAGGGGGACGCCACCAGCCGCTTGTGTCCCCAGAGAGCAGAGAAATAGGGCTGATGGTGGGAACGAAGCACTGCGGGTGACAAACTACCCCAAAGAGCAGCAGTCTGCGCCCGGCTCTGTCCGGCTCCAAAGAACGAGGTGGACAGAGCAAAGTCTTTCCTCTTCCTAGTCAGCCTGCTCCCCCGTGGTTTTCTGCAAACCATGCGCAGAAAACACCTTTTCCTTCAGTTCACTAAACTGCAAGAAGAAATGGGTATTTTAACCTTACCCCTCAAGTCTGGGGAACTGCAGAAAGCACTGCGCGCAAAGATGACCAGCTGTGGGCACCCAAATCCCTTGCACCTGGCAGCCATCCACCCAAAGGGGAAGGGAGCTGGGGGGGGGGTAGGGGTTCTCAATGTGGTTTTCACACTTTTAAGTATGCAAATACAAAAAGGAATCGTTTTTTTGAAAGGTCCCACCTAAAACGTCTGCTAGAGAGACACAGACACCTGTGCCCTCACCTGTGTCTGTCTTGGGCTTCAGAGTGAATGGTTTACTTCAACACAAGAAACACCGTTCCGTGCGAGGAGGGTAATTAAGAGGAGCAATTAATCTCATCATACATATGCCAGGTTTGAACTGCTTAATAGAAAGCAGGCAGGATTATTTTGGCACCGTCAGCCCTTCCAAAGAAAGGCTCAGTTGTCGCAGTGCTCCTTGCAAATGTCTCATCTTTGGGATGCTTTGAAAAAGAACATTTGCTTCTCTCTCATGTCTGCTGGTATTTTAATGTGAAAGAGATGCAAAGCATGTTTTAGCCATAAAATAAGACATGTGAAGGGTTGTGACAGGTATATGGCTACTGGGAATTTATAAACACAGATGGAAGCAGGTGCAGTGGGGTTTGTAGAGAGAGGTAATGCCTTTGGTGAAGTGGAAAAAACAGGCTTTGAGCACACACTGTGTGTTGGGTCTGAGAAGGGGGCACACATCTCTAAAGCTAAATAAGGATGCAGATCAAAATGACTCACGTTGAAAATAAGCTGTTAGACAGTCAGGCTGAGAAACTTCTGACGCCTGTCCTTGGTCTGGTGTCTCCTTTGCCACAGCAACGCTTGCCATGACCGAGAACCACCAAAGATTTGGGTTTGCTGTAAATCTCAGTGCCCCCTTTACCCATGTGCTGGCCATAATCCCTGCATTCACGCTCAAACCCCAGATGCACCACAGCAGTGTCCTGAGCTGGCTGTCCCCAAAAGGTAGCAGCGGGTGCACAGCTGTATGATGCAGTGCTGCTGTGCTGGTGCGGCGCTGCTTTGCACCTGCAGCTGCTTTAACATGTTCCTCTGGCTTCTGGCTGCAGGTCTGCATGAGATGACACAGCCAGGGTCGCCTCTCCCCACTTCCATCCTTTCAGGGACTTCATGCCAACTTCTGTAGATCAGCATCTTCCTGGACCCCCCCCACCCCCCATAAAGTCCTAAGGATTCCAGGATGAAACACTGTGTAAAATCTTTCAGGACTCCTGAATTATTCTGGGTTCTTTTGGCTCTCCCTTGTGTCACAATAACGTTTGTTTCCTCTTTTAAGCTCTTAAAAAACAATCTAGAAGATCCACAGACAACTTGAGTCTGAAATATTGCAGATCTGGCTGTAATTTTGCTGCCCCATTAGAACTGCCTTTGGGCTTTTGGTTATATTAAAGCTACAGAGATGCAGGAATTGAAGTGCTGAATGCATTCAGCAGAGCAAAGACAAAGTGATTATCCTCAGCAGGAAGAGCGGAGAGAATCAACAGCATTCATTGCTGTTTTGTTAGACAGGTTCATCTGCCACCAGGGTGAAACCAACACCATGTTCAAAAGCGTGATCCCATTGTCGGGGAAAGCACAGCCAGCTCGTGGGCTCATCTAAGTACAGTGAGAGTGGCCATGTAAAAATGTTTGAAGTGACAGCTGATCAAGAACTCTGTGATCTTCAGCTCCTTTAGATCACCTCGCAATCCTCATTCAATGCTGCAGTGCTGCAGGCTACAAAAGCATGGAACCTCTGGGGATGGTAAAGGGGAAAAGGCTGTGCTGAGGCCCTGCTTTGCTGGAAAGCCTTTCCAACAGCTGCACTGCTGTTTCTCATACCCACCTACATCCCTAGGACTCTCACTCTCATTATTTCTTTTTGTATACTGTGTCTCTTCAGGAAGCTCAGCTGCTCTCTGCTCTCTAAATGAGCAGTTCTGGCCTGAAGAGCAGCTTTGTCTTGAAAGGATTGAGCCCTGAATCTGGAAGTAAAGGACTGAGCTGTCCTCAGCTGGATCCTGCCTCAGTCTGGGGCTCCTCACAACATATGCTTGTTGTGTTTGGACTACTGCCTCTGCACTGATTGCTTCAGTCAATCCCAGCTCCAGGTTGCTATTACAGCAATGATACATTAATCAAGCCTCGTTCTGAATATAGCTTTGCCAGGGGTGGATCATTAAATCTAAGTTGCTTTTATTTTTGGCTGCAGTCTGAGAATTTGAAGAGCCCGAGCCTCTTCAGCTTGGCTTCTGTCAATAGCACTCTTTGAAGGAGCAGTCGGTGTGGTTCTGACCTTCTGAGTGCTGGGCAGGTGACCTGGGCAGTAACTGCTGGGCAGCTGGAGGCAGCACTTCTGTTGGACGGCCTCTCACTGGATTTATTGATTTCCCAGTCAATGTCTCCATGCAAGGGAGGGGAGACAGAAATAAATCCATCCACAGATGAGCTCCTCACTGCTGACCATGCTCTCCAGTGTGGACAGTGTGAACATCCTGGTAATGCGGTACCTTGGCCCACCGAAATTCCTCTCTGGAGAAGTATCCTCTTTTTTTTTTTTTTTCCCCTTAACTACAAGAAACTGCTGTTCAGTATCTGCCCTGCTGTTCTAGAGCCCTGGTCTGTCCTCGTTACTTTTCTTTAGACTTCAAGAGTGAAGCAGAGGCGAAATGAAGGATTTGAGAGATGCTATGTAAAATGGGCCCCTACCCAGCAAGGCCTTTACTAGCCAGGGAGACAGCGGAGCTGAGGTCTGAGGGCTCAAAACTTCCATGCCAAGTTTCTTTAAAAGAAAATACTTAATTCTTGGGATTTGTTTGCAGATGTAATTGTTTACAGTGCAGTCATTTGGAACTCACACAAACTCTGGAGTAGCAGTCATATAGACTAGTTCAGTGAAGTCCAATGTATCCAAGGCTCAAGACCTCAGATGGCTCTGCTCCATCTGCTCTGGAGGATGTGACGTTGCTCCAGACGCACAGCCTGGGAGCACAGCACTAGCTGCTCTGGACTCATTCCAGTGCATTTCTTTCTATATAGCTCACATGTTGACCTCTGCCTCCATGACAGGCCATGGCTGAAATACACACATCTCAGGCAGCTTGCCATGAAAACACGTCTCAAGAAAGACTGAGCACCAGTGTCTCTGCAAGAGCCTCCAGCCTCATCAGCCAATGTTGCAGACAGCCTATTGAGCAAACAACCAAATTTTAAACACTTTGAATTCCTTTTCCTGACACTTAACAAATTCCTTCTGGATGGACTGTTCCCAAAGCTGAAATGAGACAGAACAACTAGGAAGAATTATGCAAACCTTGCTGACAGTAGCAAGCACCCTACCTTGATTCCACACTGCAGTTAGAGTGTTTGGGCTCCAACCTACTGCTGTGGTCAGAACAGGTGAGCTACATCTACATCAGTGGCAACCATCTGAGAGCTGAAAGCACGCTGCATTTGCTGGTGACAAGGCCTGGGAATGATCAAGTGAGAGCAGAAGAGAAACACAGGGAAGAGAGGAGGGAGTAGCCTGTGCAAGGGCTGGTTTGCAGAGGGTCTTGGTAAGGTACAGATTCCTTTTAGCTTCTTTCCCATCTGACTATGTGTCAGGTTGCAGGTGGGGATATGTTTGGTTATCCCTAACAGTGCCATCAGGAAAAGCTGACAATCTCTCATACGCACAGCATTTTCTCTGAGTTCCCTCATCTGCCTGTTTCCATTCCAGTTGTTTAGTGAACAAGGCAAAGGACAAATCATATCTAGTTTTAACAAACTGCTTTTCAATCCATTATACTGTTGGCTTCAATTCTTCCATTGACTTCTCGACAAATGAAGAAAATCACATTGATTTTCAAATATCTGTTGTCAGTCTGGCACTACAGGTATCCTACACGTTATGTCCTCTCCTCGCTTTTGCTTTTCCTTTTCTTCAGTCCAGACACACTTCCATGACAGTGCTCTGGACCATGACAAGCACAGCATATACATAGTGTTACAAACCATAAATGTGCTCTGTCAGAGGCAGCTACAGACCTTTCTGAAGTCCCCACAATGAACAATGCTGTGGGCAAGTAAAGCACTGCCAGAATGTTGGCATGGAAGTGCTCTGAGCTGTTACACCAGTGACCTATGAGTTCATCATACCTAAAGTGCTTCTGACTGTATCACAATTGACCAAAAATAGCCACTGGTCCATGAGACAGGGGTGAGCTGGCTGCTCCACCTCCTGCCTATTTCTGCTCAAGTCATTCCTCATTGACCAGGGTAAGAAGGAAATCCAGCAGCCAAACCCACAAACCTCCACCTATCCGATGAAGTGATCTCTGCAGTCCAGCAAGGAATTTCACCCAGAAGAAGGGCATCGTTGTTGGGAGCCCATTACACAGCTGGGTGGTGCAGCCCTGAGTAGGCTGAGTTAGAAAGATGGCAAAGCCCACATCAGCCCAGGAAACAGCCTTCTTGTCCAAGATGCTGCTGTCAGGGCAATTAGTTGTTCATGCTTTGTTTAAACAGTGCTCCAAACTGAACAGTGTTTCCTTGTCAGGCCCTTTAGATTCATCTTGCCTAACTCTAGCTGTCTGAAAGTTTGGTTCCCATTATTAACATGGCCCTTTCCTACCCAGGAGAGATGCTTTAAGCAAGCTTTTGGCTCTCTGGACAAGCTCACCTCTCCGTAACATCAGTAACAAACTTCCATCAGAAGATGAGCTGGCTTAAGTTTTCTGGCAGGAATTGCAGCTTTCCTCTTTTGGTTATTTTTTTTAGATCTCGCTCTGGAAAATGTTCAGTGTTGTACCAGAAATATAATCTTTGTGGGAATTGAGGAAATCTGATCTTCAACAAAGAGATTTGTCTTCTATATACAGGAAGTTCCTGGCATAGGAAACCACTTGGAGAAATCTGAAGCATAATTTGTTCATTTTTCTCTCTGAAGCTAAAGAAGAGCTGAACAGTCAGAGTCCTCCTTTTATACAGACATCTTCTCGCCTGTAAAAAAGACAAGACCATGTTGCCTTCTGCTAGTCAGAAGGACTGCAATGTACCCATGCTGCTGCTATTTCAGCTTTCTGGGAAAATCTGCTCTTTTCCAAGATAGTGATTCAACGAAGCAAGCACCTTTCTCTGAGTGATTCACAAAAATCATAGCACTTCTTCACTTTTACAACATTTTTTTATCCAAAGGTCTAAAGAGCAGATATAAAGAGAACTCACGTAACCTGCATAAATAAAATGAACTCAAACTGGGAGGTGGCAAAAGCAAAAGCTGGCAGGTGTTCTGACCAACATGCCTTGATATTCAACAGGAGACAACTTGGAAAAGGACAAAACAACTGAGGTGTTCTATTGATAAAGAATCCTGGTATTTATGATAGAGGACATTGGAGTGGGCTTCATAGGAAAGCCCAAAGCACCAGAGAACAGTAGTGACTGCAATACAACTCTTGCTCTGTAAGGACTTTGGTAACAACAGAACACAGTGTAGTGTTGAAGTGCTTGACTGTAACTAAACAAAACCTTACAGCGTGGGTAAAATAAAAAATGGGCAAAAAGTAGCTCTGGGGAATGGAGATGTGCTGAATAGATCCCACAGGAACAGAAAGCATCCCTGAATTGTTAACACCACTGCACACAGCTGTGATGAGATCTCGGTCAGAACAGTACATTTACTTGTGGTGATCCAAGTAGGAGGAGATTGATTCAGACGGGGAGGGCTGCAAGGAAGGGCCGTAGGTTCCTCAGCAATCATAACAGCTGTTTTATATAGTGAAACTAGAAAAGGAGTGGCTTGTTTACCCAGCAGAATATCAGCATTGCATAATGCCAGAGGGGCACAGAAGTGCCCAAACCAGCAACTGTGTGCAGGACCAAAGATGAATCACCCCTGAACTGGCTTACTCTTCGAGTGTTTTGTGAAAGTCCTCCTGTGATGCAACATCATCAAGTTGTGTTATCAGCTAAGTATCACTGTGGGTGTCCCATGTAGGCAAACCAACCAAGGAAGAGAAGGAAGTTTCCAATAGCAGATCTCAAGTTGGCTCCATCTGGATCTGTACATTGGCAAAAAAAGCAGGAGGCCTCTGGGTAGGCAGTGAGAAGTCCCCCTCACCACTTTGGGTCTCTTTCTCATCATCCAACTTTGTGATTTTCATAAAGTCAGAGGAACACCAAGACTTTTAGAGGTCTCCTCCTCTGTATCATTTGGCTGAAAGTAAATGACAAAATTTCTGCTAGACAAAAGGCAGCTATGCACAGCGTGTGTATGCTTAACACGACTCCTTCAAGTCCCTAGTCTCATCCCCAGATTAGTGTCAATCTGCAGATTCCACGACTCTGGCACTTAACACATGCATGTTTGTTTTAGGCATCTGATGCTTTGATGAGGCATGTGAATTTAGCTTATGAACTTCACTCTGCTGCTAACCCCAGATTTCCTACTGGAGAAACATTGGAGCAAACCCACGCTCCAGATAAAATTGCTGCGTTTGTCACAAATTACTCTTCTGACTTTTTGTTTGTTTATTTGTTTGTTTGCTTTTGCACTCCAATTAAACACGGAGCAGCTGCAGCGGAATGATTTTACAAATGATTCATGGTGCCATCTGAGGTTATCTGAATTTCCCCAGGGCTCCCATTTCCCAGATGGTGCTGGAAAGTGGATGGCATGGATCAGATCAGCAAAACCAGCACTGAAGAGCAGGGCAGCTTTAACCACACCTCTGTACTCCAATTATTCAATAAAGTAGTTCTCTCAGGCAACTGCCATCTATAACAGAACTGCCACTTGGAGAGCAGTCAGTGTTGACAAAAAAGCATTTATCATCAGAAAGTAGAAGACAGCATTAACAGCTACAGGGAAAAAGTATCAGTATTTCTCTCTTCTTATTTACAGAAGTCTGCACAATTTCACATGAACAAATCTGCTATGACTGATCAGAGGAGGTGCAGATCCCAGTCAGTCCTGTGGCCATCAAATCCCGTTGTCAGCTGTCTGTGCTAAGAGGAAATTAGTTTTACCACCTCAATAGAACTGTGATGTTTTCAGCCAGTGGCCTGAGAGCAGAATAAATCCCACATGATAGGCTGATTAGTTCTAAAGTTCCCCTTACTGTTTGAGAAGATCTGTTGTCCTGTGGCAGCAGATAGGACCATACTTGAGTAGCCCCCCGAAAAGGCAGCAGCAGATTGATGTTCTGCCTCACCCCAGGGCAGGGGGTGAAGTACAGCAAGAAACACTCCTTGGGCCATCTGATGCTTTTTTTGTAGTATGAAGGCAATCAGCCTGTTCTAAGTACTGGAAAAACTTGGAGCAATGATCTTGGTCCAGAAAGTGTGTCATTTACCATCTAAATCCAGCAAATCATGGGGATGGTGTACTGGGGCTTTTAGGGACTATGTCCACAAAGCATTTAGCCTTCTCCATTCCACCATCTGGTGCAGAAGTTGCATGGCTGCAATGCAAACATTGTGGCTTGGACATTAACAAGCTCTTCCAAGTGGCAACCTCGGTAGTGTCAGTAAATACATTACATTTCTTAGATGAAAATAAGGGTTGTAATGATATATTATGTTATGGAGCATGTGCTTTCATTCTGTCCCTCAATTTCTTAAGACATAAACAGCTCTTCCTTCCATCCTTCACCACTCCGGACCAAGGGTTGGAAATACCTGCTTTGTGAGAGTTTGTGTGAAAGGGAAGTAGAGGTAGCTATGGATGTGGACAGAGAAACAGTCATGCAGGCTGAGGAAAGTAAAGCATGTACAGAGAAGGCAGTATACTAAAATCTGTCTGGAAGTCTTAAGCACTGGGGACTGATGGTCCTGCTGAAACCACAAACACCCCCTGCCATCATGAACCCAAGGAGGGCAGTGCCATGTCCTGCAGCATAGCTGACTGAGCTCAGTGCAGGGACACCACCACAATGCTGAGCTTGGCACTGCTCTCAGGAAAGGCTGAGGCACCAGGCATGTTCACAACGGGAGAAGAGATGGCATTGTGGTAGCACAGCAACCATATGGAGGCAACTGTGAAGGAGATGGTGCCTGGCTCCTCCCAGGCACGTGGTGGGGGACGGGCACAGTGCACAGGGTGGGAAGTGGAACACCTGCACCAGGTGCCAGGAGCAGCCTTTCCCCATGAGGCGCCGGGGCAGGCTCCATGCCAGAGGCTCCATGAGAAACGCTCGTATCCAATAATCCAGGCTCAGGTGGAATTTGCTACAAATCACATTTTATTTTACACCTTTGCAACGTAAGGTGACCCATAGGGCAAGCACACACTACTGTAAAGACACAACAGCTTCTATTTCCTACTGCCCAGCACACGTTCTCGTTTCCTCACTGGCTGAGCACTCCAGGGTTTACAGCCTATGCCACACTTCTGATTTTCTTATTACGTGTCCTGTCCCTGTTTACTGCTTGGTTACCTCCTCCCTGTTTCCCTCCTATTTGTGTTTAGCTTTTCCCCGTTACGCTATGCTGAGATAACCTTCTCATAGTTAACCCTGCCCTCTGTCTACCATTCATCCTGCAGAACAGATCTGCTCCAGTACATTTCCTGATGTTACTCAAGAATGCAGACCTTCTATTCTTTAAGCTCAGCCACAGGCAGGAACTTGTCAGTATTATGAGTCCTTAGATACATCTCTGGTTGCACAAGCTTCATTCTGGTGTCATTCCGAAAAAACAACATTTCCTTTCCCACAGTTCCCCTCTTTCTATTTACACAATCATTGATTTTTGCAAAATTCAATAAGGTATAGTTCTGTATGTAGCTTTTAGTATCAACTGCATTATTTCACATTTCTCTTCCAAAGACATGTCGTCCTGATCACCACCTCCTACTTTCTCCCTTAAAGACAACACTTTGTCTGAATACAGCGATAGCCCTACAGCATCTGCTTAGATAGGGTGGTTATGATTAGACTCCGGACCAATCCTCTAACACAGAGGACAATGCAATATCTGACTGCTGTCAGAGCTCCTGCTACCACAATTGAAGATGTAAGTATGGATACCACCATTCTTTTCCATTTACTGAACCAAGATTCCAACCACCCAGTGAGTGAAGTGTCTATTCCTGAGTCCTCTGCATTGGCCAGTGAGACCTTGCATGTCCTTGTTATGGAGCAATTCGGGGCTGTATTGCTGGGAATAAAGGTGCAGTAGTGGTTGCCCATCATTACACACACTTGCCCCTTTTCAGCCCTTCATAATGTCTAATGCTATCCTATTTTCCCATGTCATCCTACCAGTGGAACCTAATTGTACTGCAATCCCTTCTATAGCATCCCTTTTATGAACCTCTGCCGATTGTGATAAATCGAATTGATCCAATCTACATTCTTATTAATAGTCATCCACCAAAACAGTGAGGACTCAGACCTGGCCACAGTCTGGTTCCTTACTTTATGTACATCAGGGATTCCTTTAGGTACCCCAATAGAATTTCTATATCAGATGATATTCCTAAACTTCTCCTATTTCTCCTAGGAGTACAGGGGCTTTCTTTTTCAAATGGCAGGGTGAATGGGATGGCTAAATGAACAACTGTACAGGTGCCCTCCAAATTAGAGGGTAAGGTGGACCATAGGGCTTTCCCTCTGCAACACACCGATCTGCCCCGGGGATTCTCAACCTCAAATAGTTCCATTCAAAATCTTCATATATGGTTTCAGTGCAAAGACGCATTCACCCAAGGGCCTGGTAGCATTCACACCTGCAGAGAGAGATAAGCTGTATGGTGACCAATGACTGTGGAGAATACAGGGGGAGCTCTGGTATCACTGCTATGGAGGTAAGGGCAGAAGAGAGACTTGCAAGTCTCATTTCCCCAGGCAGTTTTCTCCTGATAGAGTGCAATCATGCGTTCCATTCCTAGGAGATCCCTTTCCCAACGGAAAGGGGACCACAAGCATAATACTTACTGTGATTGAGACTCTGGATGGTATATTTTACCCATTCTGCCCAGTCATTAGGGTCCCCATATCCTGTTTCTACCTGAAGCATCTGTCAGAGATGCTTCCTTAATTGATTTCCTTAACAGTTACAATGGAGTTATTGAGATGACTTCTTTCCCTATCTACAGGAGAAAGACTCCTATGTGATATTAGTAATGTTGGGTTGTGGTTCCTATACTGCTACCCTAAATCTCACCACTAGGTCCTCCCCTGCTACATCTGCTCCCAAACCATAAGTGTGGCCAACAAACTGTCAGCCTTTCTAATCATTATCATTATTGGATTACACTGCAGGGGCTGGCAATTTGGCTGAGCAATCCCTTAAAATATGCTGACTTGATTTGTCAAAGCTTCAATAGTTGGATGAACTTGGTGAGTAAATCCATCCATTATAGTGGTGGTCCACCACATACTACTCCATCCGGAACATGGTGGTCCCCTATATACCCCTTCCAGATTCTCAGGGCAGAGGTATTTATTCTCACTAGTTAGTTGTCACTGAGCCTCCAGGTCTTCACAGGCTAACACCTGACAAGTGTCAAACTCAATATTCTGGGGTACCTTGGTCTTGATTACATTCACCAATAATTTCACAGGGTATCCTGATCATCCTCCTCCCAACCTATGCCCTCGATTCCTCTGAGACTGATCATCACCGTCACTAATACCACAAATTGGCCCCTTTTTAACACGCTGCCAATAGCTGGGCCTAGGAGACAGACAAGGGCATTTTTCTAACAAAGATTCATAGGGGATCATCAGTGGTTTGAACATGCCAGTCCCCACAGTCTGAGGGTGGGTCAATTGGCTGTTTAGCTCAATAATCCTCCCAACAATCATTGCACCTCTTCCCCTGCACCATTCTTGAGGATCCATCTATAAGAAAACACATCCTCTTTGCCAAGGGGTACATCCTCTAAATAAGTTCTCACTTCAGTATTCTATCAGCTCCAGGCAGTTACACTCTATGTCTGACTTATTCTTTTCACCTTTCTGCAGGAAGGTAGGTGGATTCAAACACGATGGGGCAACGACAAATCACCTTTCGCTATCAATCTGCACACCCAATCCCCATCTGATCCATATTCTGGCCAGAATACACGCTGCCCTAAAATAAGTTCCTTTGTCCCAAAAAAAAAAGCCACAACAATGAATCATTTTTCTTTCATCTTTTTCCCAGTCACCGGCTTTTCCTCCCAGTGTCTCTGCATCCTTCCCAGGGGCTATCAGAGGAACGTTTCCTGGGGCTTTTCTTCCTCTCTTCTGAGGCCCAGCATTATTACTCCCCATAACTCCCCAGACTTCTCTTTTGACCCAAGTCTAAATCTTCACCCTTCTCTGTCCGTGTCCCTCGCAGGGTAACGGAATCACAGATCCAGGCTCCTCGCTCTCTTCACATACAGCACGTCTCACTCACTTTCTCTCAAGAGCCTCCCCAGGCACGCAGGTAGCACCTCACAGCCCTCACCTCGCTCCGTGCCCAGAAGGATGCAGCAGCTCCCACGTCCTGCCGCCCAGCACAAGTTCTGTTACCTCGCAGCCCATCCCGCTTCTGACCCGTTACACATCCCGCCCCTGGCTGCCGCTCGCTGTGCTCCTGTTCAGCTCGTCCCTGTTAGGCGTGCTGGGGTCGCTTCTCGCCCTTAACCCTCCGTCTGCCTGCCGTCCGTCCCGCAGATCCGTTCCGGCGTCGTTACGCAGAAGCGCATCCCCTTGGCACGGCCCCTGCCCGGCCCCGGCGCGGACCCCCGCGGCGCCCTCCGCCCGGCAGCGCGAGGCGGCGGCCCGGCCCGGCGCACGGCGCGCCGTACTTCCCGAGCGCTGTCGGGAGCGGCGGCGGCGCGGGGCCTTCTGGGAAGCGTAGTCCGCCCGGCCGGGCCCCGCGCCGCCGCCCCGTTCTACGGCGCCGCCCGCGAACTACAGCCGGCGGCGGGCCGGCGTCTGGCCGCGAGGATGGCGGCCCCCTTGGTGCTGGTGGTCCTGGCGGCCGTGACGGTGCGGGCCGCGCTGTATCGCTCCGGCTTCGCCGCCTTCATCGCCGAGCGGGTCGAGGTGGCGTCGCCGCTGAACGCCTGGAAGCGAGGTGAGGCTCCGCGGGCGGCTGGACGGGCCGAGGCCGGCGGGCGGCTGCCGGGACGCGGGGCCCGGAGCGGGGCTGGGACGGCCCTGCGCGGGCAGGGAGGAGAGGGGGGAGCGCCAGCAGCTGTGACCGAGCCGCTTCCGTTGCGCTGTGACCGTGCGGGCGCCGTGCCGTTCCGGCATTGCTGCTCGCTGTTCCGTCCTCTGTGTTCACTCGTGGCCTCGCCTTGCTACCAGCTCCGGCCCCGAACCCTGTCCGAAGACCGAGCTGCGATGTAAGCAGGCTTTTCTGTGACATGCATCGTCACGGCATCTGAGCCCGGTGCAAAGCACAAAGGCTGCCCGTGGGAGATAATGTGCAGCTCCCATGCAGGTGAAGCTACCTGCAGGTTTGGGGCAGCATGCAGTGGCACAGCGCAGTAAAGGCCAAAAAGCGTGAATGCTTTCAGTGATCTGTAAAGCGCTTCGTAGGTTCAAAACACAGCTCCCCAAACTGCCCTTGCAGGTTGTGCCTCCAGCCAGGAAGGAGCCCTGTCTGAGGGGCCTGGGCTGGAGGGCAGAAATGGAATCTGCTTCTCAAGCACATGCTGATCCAAAAGCCTCTTATTGCTTCCTGTAATCTGTTTCATTTGAGGCCTCTACGTATAATGAGGTAGCATAGTTCAAGCTGCACTTCAAGCCTCTCAGGGAACTAGTTATCAGCGTACCCTACCCTGGGAATCCACTCTTGAGGGTCCAGGTGCCCACCAGAACTGAATGCCTCTCAAGAACCACCTTTTAAAAACAGGCTATCCCACTGTGTGACAAGCAGGTGGGGCAGAGGGCTGCCTGGCTGAATGGGGGGCTCCTGGAACAGGGCAGGAAGAGAAAGTACACAACCTCTGGAAGAAAGTTGGGCTTCACAGGGAGAGTACAGAGCTGCAGTTCTCACCTGCAGAGAGAAAATGAAGAAAAACAAAGCTCAACTTGAGTTGATGTTGGTCAGTGTGGTGTCAGACAACAGAAAAGGCTCTTTTATGTGTGTCAGCAGCAAGATGACATTTAAAGAAAGCGCTGGACTGATACTTGATGAAGACGGTCACTTAATGAGTAGGCATGAGGAAAAGGTGGAGGCATTTAATGCTGTGGAAACAGTGGCTTTCCATCTGTGATGACTAAAAGGGTGCACTTGTATCAGCAGAATGTTCAGAAGTCTGGGGCCTGCCAGGAGTGAGCCCAGAGCACTGAGGGGTGTTACTGTGGGACTCCTCCCAGCAATTTACCAAAGGTATTGGGGGTGTGGGGACTGTGGTCAAAGACAGCCAACCTCACACCCACCCAACAGAGGGACACAAGGGAAGAGCCAGGGACCTCCAGTCCAGGGAGAAGTGATGGAGGAGACTGTCCTGGGGGATACTGAAGGCACTTAAAGAACAAAGCTGGTATCAGGCCCAGTCTGCAGGTGCTCATGAAGGGGGAGTCCTGCCTTATAATTTGGTCTCCTTCTATGACAAGGTCACCTGCTTGGTGGATGAAGGGGAGGCAGTGGAGGCAGTTTCTCTGGATTTCAGTGTGGCCTTTGTTGCTGTCCCTCATGGCATCCTTCGACAGATTGTCCAACTGTGTGACAAATGGCTCCGTGCTGCACTGGGTGATGAACTAGCTCTGTGGTAGAGCTCTGAGGGCCGTTGGCAATGGGGCTACACCTGCCTGTGGCCGGTCACTAGGGCTGTCCTCTGGGCCCAGCTTTAGGGTCAGTCTTATTCAAACAGTTCTGTCAGTGACCTGGGTGTGGAGTGCATCCTCAGCATGGCTGCTGATGGCACTGAACTGGGAGGTCGCTGGCTCCCTGGAGGGACGAGAGGCCTTGCAGGGGATGTGGATAGGTGGGAGCATCGGACAGTCACCAGCAGCATGATGTGTGGCAAAGGGAAATGCTGTGTTGTGCAGTGGGGAGAGAGCAGTGAGGACACGGGCACGATCTGGGAACCAGTGACTAGTGCAGCTCAGCAGAAAGGGGCTGGAGGCACTGGTGGCTGCATGTGCAGAGGGAGCCAGCAGTGTGCCCTGTTTCTATTTCCCACTCAACAAGCTAAGTTCAACTGCATCTTGAGGACTGGGTCCTCAATGTACATAGTGGCTGATCAGGTGGACAGACGTTTTCTTAATGAGAACCCCCCTTCTTCCCTTTTCCATCTCCTATCACTGTGTGTAGCATCACACAGTGTGCAGTATCCCGTCAGTTGAGGTCAGTGCCCCAGCAATGTCCCCTCCCCACCTTTTGCCCACTCCAGGCCTGCTAGCTTTCAGAACTGTAGAGTTGATACTGTGCCAGTGCTGCTTGACAAGAGCAAAATGCCAGTGCTATATCAGCACTGTTCTAGTGGCAAGTGCAGAGCACAGTGGCTGCTGGGAGCAGCAAACCCCTCCCTGCTGGGCCCAGCACAAGGGATCAGGCTGTTGGACTCGATGATAACTGTAGGTCTCTTCCACCTGAACTCTTCTACTCTTCCAAGTTTTCAGTCAGAATTATTTCTCCAGTGTAGATACCACATCACATAATAGGTGACTTAAAATCAGTAAATACACGTGATTTATAAATACAGATAAATGCAAAACATTTCGTCTAGCAAAAGTTAGAAGCGATCAATTCTAGCTGATGGTTGCTTGTGTGAGATTCTGTGTCGCCCTTCAGATGGTGATTCAGTGTGAGATTTTTATGAGCATAGGTGTTTTGAAAACTATAGTTTTATTGCCACCAGAATTTTTTCTCTTCCAGCATTGCAGGATTCTAATGCAGATTTTTTTTATGTTTCAGTGGTCGAAGGATTAGCTCTGCTGGATTTAGGGGTCTCACCGTATTCTGGAGCTATTTTTCATGAGGTTGGTATGCATGCTTTGTTTTAAGCATGATATTCCAGCAGCACGTTTCTTAGTCTTATTGCATGTGGATTGGCAAAGGATGATGCACTTATCTTGTCCCAAAGATTTCAGAAAATGTGGAGTTGTGTCTGTGCAAGAGTTCCACTCAGTGACCAGCACGGAGGGGAAATTCAGCTCATAGTTCTCAGAACAACTGTTGAGAGCAAATTATAGACGCTGTGGTACTTGTGGTGCATAAAGGGAGTCCAGACTAGAGGAAATCTCAGAGAAATAAAATGCTTTGTTCACATCCACAGTTCCTGTGAGTAGGAGAGGCAGGAGCAGGGAGATACCGTGCTGCTGGCAGTTGGAATGCAATTCTGCTGAATAGCAACATCTTGGGTTTGAGCACAGTCTTGCAGCTTGCTTATTCCTCATTTTGGAAAACACATTGTTCCTCCAGAGGCTTTTGTGCCCTTGAATGGCATTATTGATATGAACATACACTCACATGTAGTGTTACCTATGTGTGTCTCACGCTTTGGGTGTCTCTGAAAATTTGCTTCTTTTCAATAAATTCTTTCTGAAAAAATTTTCTCCCAGACCATGAAGTATTTATGAATGCTTAGTTATACCATCACATTATGTTAAAAGTATTTTAAAAGAATTGTATTTTCTCACAGTGTAGATCAAATTTTACACCATGTGAACATAATACCTCCAGATTAGGCTTCTCTGTCAAAGGAATAATTCAGAAACCTGCTCCCCCACTTACCCTGGAACTACGGGGGTATGAGAATAACGGGACCACTGCTTTGTTTTCACATGGTTTCTTTTTACTCCATAAATATCTCCCCTAACCAACAGGATGAGCAGGGTGACCAGCTGTGTAGGAAAAGCTTTCAAAAGACAGCAAACAACCTGAAAAAAAGAGATTCTCTAGGAAAAGAAAAATAAAAGATTTTCTGATACTTTTCTTTGTATAGTTCTGTTGTAGCTCTACCACCGCGCTAGTGGAATTGAAAGTTTGGAATAGAATATAATTTTCCAAGTTGACATGTCTTTTATAAAATGTATCGAGAACGTTGCAAAGGAAAAGATTCAGTAAATTGTGGTTTGATTGTCACTTCACTCCAAAGTAACAGCCTGGGGGAAGTCTCTCACAGTGCTGCTTTGTTTTTCTCCTCGAATTTCGGGTTGGTTTGTCTGAATGGAGGTATGCACTATTTGACATGATTTTCTCTTCTGCTCTCTCTTAGACCCCACTGATAATATATCTCTTTCACTTTCTGATTGAATATGCTGAATTGGTCTTCATGGTGAGTGCTCCTGGAAAAGTTCCTCTTGAAAAGTCCCATTCTGTGAAATGCTGAGCGTGACTTTCCTTTTACTGCTGCAAGAATCAGAGACCTTCAGACTCCTTGTAGTCCAAATTCCTGCTGACATCACGGTTTGATTATAAAGGCAGCTTTGCATGTACAAAACCAAAGCTCAGGCTTTTCCCTTGCTCTACAAATTCTTTTTTTTCTTCTTTTTTGTTTATTTGTTAGTTGTTGGCTAGTTAAATATCCCCTCAGTGGGATAGGGCATTGACATTTGGTTTCAGATTTCAAAGTTTACCTCTTACAGGTCAATCCCTGCATTGCCGTGTTTCTCATTAAAACCCACTGCTGAACTCCAGGGCCATAAAGAGAACAGAGATGGTTCAGTAATCCAAATGCCTCTTGTAAGCTAATCTGTGAGCCTGTGTAATTCAGAAGGACAGAAATCATATAGCTGGCTGCACATACCACCTGGTGGAGCCTCTCTCCCCAGCTCCCCGCTGGCAGGTCTCTAACAGGGGTAGCAGCCATCTGGGTCGTTCTTACTCCAATTCATCACTACTGCTTCCTGTGAAGTGCAGGACAGCACAAGGCACTGTCATGCTGGATTAATGGCAGGTGGATTTAGCCAGCTGGGCACTGTCCTGGTGTTGCCCATGCCCTGATAACACCGACTAATTTTCTTTTATCCCTGCAATTCCCCATTCTGTTGTTCTGCAAATATTAATGTCTTTGATACATCCCATGGCTTCTGTTTTCATTGGTGGTGTGTGAATACAGCGTACAGATCAGCAAGCTAGTTGGCATTTTTAAAGCTTGTTTATCTATTAATCAAGTCAGATCAGAGCTGTTACTCAAGTTTGCAAAAGTGTCCAATATGTTTTTCTTCATTCACTTGTTTTACTTAATTTGCTTTTTTAGATAACGGACGTACTAACAGCTGTTGCCCTTTACTTGGCCATCCAGGACTACAACAAAGCTGTGGTAAGCTGACTTGCCAGTGTTGCAGGTCCTCTTCTTCAAACAAGTACGAATATCTTGTGCCAGAGAGAACTTGTGCCATAGGATGCAGTATCAACCAGTCCTTGTTACCAAGCAGATTTACTTAGCAGTAAATCTGAGCACATCCATTGGATATCTAAAAAACAACAACAACACAGGAACTGAATGTGGTAAACCAGCTAAAGTACTTTAAATTCTGTTGTGTGCATATTATAGGGTGAAGCAAATTAGTTTCCATAGCTGTTGCACAGTATGTGAATGTTGATTGCTGCAGTATTGATTCTTTAATCTGAAAGGAATTAAAATAGTTTAAAAATTGCTCAGAATACAATATCCAAAGAAATGCTGATCTCTCCAGGGTCGTGATACTCAAGAGGGGTGTGAGAATGTAAAACGTGTACTGAAAATTCACCTTTGGTTGTTGCAGCAGTTTGAAGTGTGGAGAATTTAGTTGTTGAACTGTTGACTTGTCCAACCTCTGCCACAATCTTCCATACATTTTGTAGCTAGAAAATGGAATGTTTTATCCTGAACTTGCCTTCAAGATAAAACATTGCTCGTGTTTGCACTCAGCATGAGTTAATAGACAGACTAGAGAAGTGTAGAGGAAGGACAAAATTTTTGAAGGATGCTGAGGAGACATATGTTGTTCTGCAGAGCAAGATGAAAGTTCAATACCAAACATGACTTGTTCTCTTATGTGTTATTCTATTGTATTTTTCTCTTACATATTTTTGGGGGTGAATGATTTCTCCCAGCTTCCTCTAATCGTGTAAACAGTGCTGTTCTCCCTGTGGTCCCAGCGGGGCAGTGGTAGAACCCTAACGTGAACAAGGAGGCTGCATTTTCCACAAAATGGTGGTCTCTCCTCCAGCTCAGTGCCTGTTCTTTGTCCTCTGAGGTTAAAGAAATAATACGATAGAACGGCTGACATGTAAAAATCCCATGTGAGTTATTTCTCTCGTTGAGAATTTATTGTCAGTATCCCTCTCTTTTTGTCTCACTATGACAAAATGAACTACTAGTTCAGTAAGCTCATAATTCAGATTTCTCCTTTGTCTCCATCAAGAGCATCAAAAGACAAGGTACATTAAAGAGAGAGGTTTGGGATCTCTGAAGGAGGTTTGATATAGAGATATCTATCTGCAAAATAATGAGGATGGCATAGTTCTGTGTCTTCGTTTCTCTGGGGCTTGTGTATTGAACAGTGAGTTTACAAAGTCAACTCATATGTTCTATAGTAATGGAAATCCTAAGTAGTATGAAACAATTGCTTTCCTCACCTGACAGCCTTTGGTCATTCTCCCTTGTTCAGTTCAAAAAGCAAAAGCTCCTGATAGAGCTGGATAAATATGCACCAGATGTGGCTGAGCTCATCCGGACGCCCATGGAAATGCACTACATCCCCCTCAAGGTAGCACTGGTGTAAGTATTGTTTCCTTCTGATTGCAGTGGGCTGCTTTGATTCTTCTGCTTTCCATGGGTTTGTTTTTTTTTTCCAATTCAGGACTTCCACATCTGCTGAAGACTTTTTTTCTTGTAAAATCTTGCATTTCCTATTCCACATAAAATTCCCAAATACTTGATTTTAAAGTAAATGCTTTCCTGAATGTATGGTGCCAACAAGCAGATTTACTCAGTCCATTCAGCAGCGTGAGGTCAGTAATTGGTGTGAAGAGCCCTGTGTGTCCATAGGTGACATTCCCATTATTTTGTCAGTACACTGGTATCGTCAGAGCTGATTCTATGCCAAATATCACAGATGTCTTTTCAGTCAGGAGAGTTTGGCTGCACTCAAACAAGATGTTTTCTAGTATTTCAAGTTGCATTTCCTGGAATTGTATGTAATACTCAAAAACATTCCAGGTTGTCAGTTTAGTAATGCCATGTGTTGGTGTTCCTCTGTATTTTAAATGTATTCTGATCTTAGAAAGCTTTAATTAAAATACATAATATACAAGCAAGACATATAACATAATATAAAAGATTTTTTTTTCATTGGAGTTTTGACCTAAGTCTTCATTCTCTTAAGTTATTCTGTGTCAAAGGGAGTTGTCCGTAAGAAAAGTTATTTTTTCTTATATGAATGTTGTAAATTTTCCAGGGTGAGGGAGGTAGTTTTGCCTTTCACATCTGTAAACCGCAGGCTGCTCTGTATTTGTCCATCACATTGGTGCACATTCTCATAGGAAAGCTGTCATTAAATCACACTTCTGCTGTGGCCTGTCTGTCTCTGGGAACATGGGCAAAAAGCGAGCTGGCACTCAGGGGTAGGAGTAAGGTTTGTGTAAGAAGGCAATTAGGAAGTCATCAGCCTTGTCCGCTTATTAATGTGACTGAAGTAGTTGTTACTAAGGGGGAACATCCCATTATCTTTCTGATTGTATTGCTAAGCCTTCCAAGCATGTTTCTGGGCTTTGAACTTAGCTAATGGAGAATGCTGTATAAACCACTCCCAGTAGAAGCTGGATCCTTAAAGTGCAGCTGCATTCTGGAAGGTAAAGGCTTTCAGGACTCACTGTCTTTCTGTAACTGCAGTTAAAATGGGCCGGATTTCATGGCTAGCAGCTTTTGTGCTCTGATTATGCCACGGTGAGCCTACATGGTTGCTCTGCCAGGCTGGAAGTGCATGGGTGCAAACGGTTTGAGGGAAGCTCCCTGGTCATGCACCTGAACGATTTGTGTCTGTCTTGCTTTCTTCTTCCTTCTGTTGATTTCTCAGAGCCAGTAACTGTGAAAAGCAGAGAGCTTCAGATCCAGTGGTTCTGGGTCTGCCTGGATAAATGCACAGTCTTTCAGAAAAGCAAGGGATAAAACATGGTGGTCATTTCATAAGACAGAATTCGGCATTTTAGAAATCTTCCCATCTCCTTTTTTTCCAGTGTGGCCATTGTGCCTCAGGCTGCATTGCAAAGATCTGGGGTTTGCTCCAGATAGAACCACCTGTTCACCTGAGCTAGTTTGGTGATGAGAGGAGCCCATAGCATGTAAATAAACAAAAAGGAATTGCAAACTGCATCTGTTTTTCATTTGAATGTCTCTTTAATTACCTCCTTTGAATGATGTGAATGTAACTTGAGCTTTGTCCCTTTTCAGCTATCTGTTAAACCCCTACACTGTGATGTCTTGTGTGGCAAAGTCCACCTGTGCCATCAGCAATACTGTCATTGCATTCTTCATTTTGGCTACAATAAGAGGTAACACAATAAACAAAAAGTGTTTCTTTATGTGTTTCTGTAATTATGAGAAAAGCAGTGGAAATAACATCAGTGTAGAATTTTACAGAAATGATTGCTATAGATAGGTGAGTGGGACAGATCAGATCCTGGTGGGAGCAGTGTTTCAGCTCTAGCTGAAGTCACAAGAGCCCAAGGTACTATAAGTCAAAACTTCCCTTCATCTCAGTATAACTAGGAGTTTCTCCTCTAAAAACCTACCCAGTTTCCTGTATGACTTCACATGGTTTTCTGTTTATGAAAAAATCTGTCTGTACATAGAAGCACATAGTGCTCTGCTACTCTCTCTTTTGTATGTGAATATACACCTATAGCATGTACACCATGAGCTTGTATTTGAAAACCTGCAACTACTTGGCTTCTACTTATAAATGTAACCTTGATTTGAAATTAGCTAACTGAGCTTTGGGGAGGCAGAAACAGTAACCAAAGACTCATGCTAGCCCCATTGAATAGATTATGGCAAAATGGCTCTTTCATTTTGTACTGGAGTGTTAAGTGAGGCTTCTGTTTCTTTTGTGAACCCTCAGTGCTGAAATATTTTAGTGTATGTGATTCGTACTAGGCATGTAAGTTTTAGGAGTACATTAGGGTCACATGAAAGGTGGATCTGATCTCTTTTGTGGTCTTCAGAAGTGCCCAGAACCAGACATCACAGAGGAAACTGCTAGATTGTTATTTGGAGTATTTCCAAAAGAAAGATTTCCTCCATTTATTAAGTCATTGAGGCAAGAGGGGTTTCCATTTAGCATTTCCAGAAGCAAATGCGTGGAATACACTTAGTTAACCTGATTTTTAGTTCACTGATACTGTAGGACTTATAGTTGTGCCATATACAGACCTGTAGTTGCTGTCCCCCATGTCTCCTCCTGGCAGAGGAGGTCTCATCACTGGAAGTGTGGCAGCCTCTAGTGTTTAAGCTGGGCAAAGGGAGAATATCAGATTATGACTGATTTCTTTTAGATGTATGCAGAATTTAACAATAAAATACCGAGTTTAATAAAAAATAATTAAAAAAATTAATTGGGTGGTTTGTGTATAGGAAGCTAGAACTGTAGAGCAGAGGCCCTAATTTATTGCCAGGTGATGCAGAGAAAAGCTTCCAGAGTGTTTGATGTCAGGGAGTGGGCACAGGCTGACAATTAGACCGACACACTGAGTCAAGGTTCTTGTTTTCCAGGCTACGTTTTTACAGGTAACTTTCATAAAGTGTTCCAAAGTGGAAAGCTATAGCCAGGTTACTGTGCTGGGTGCTTGTCTTTGTTGTGTACCTTTTGGACTTGGTTTCTGACATTGGCGGCTGGGCAATGAGCACATTCAGCAGTTAGCTCCACCTGTCACACCTCAAAGAAACCTTCCTTGGTAAAGACTCTGTTAGTTTTAAGACCACGTGGGAAACTTGTGCCAGTTCTTTCTGTGTCTCTGTGTGTTCTGGTATCTGTAAAATAGGACCTATGTCCCTTCATTCCTTCAGCTGCAGACTTTCACTGCACTCTTTCACAGAGCTTTGCTGAGGCCCCTGATACATTCTGATGATGAGGGCATCCAGCATGCTCAGTGGCACATGCCAAAGA
Organism: Perdix hodgsoniae; assembly: GCA_035772895.1. Taxonomy (NCBI): domain Eukaryota; kingdom Metazoa; phylum Chordata; class Aves; order Galliformes; family Phasianidae; genus Perdix; species Perdix hodgsoniae. Next base: position 7,041,245 of record JAPSGF010000017.1, on the reverse strand, counting down.
GCTGTTTCTTGTAGATACGACTTAAGCGAATGCACTCCCAGAGATAAACAGCAGCCAACGTGACCTAAATATAGACTTATATATAGACTGAGTTACATGAATCTCTTTCTGTGTGTGAATTATAGGAGATAGAAACCAATCAGTGGTTCATACTCATACACACTGTTGTTCAAAATGTAGATAGAAGTCCACTCTCCAGCACACATTCTGCTAGCCTTCATGATGTGTTCTGATATTTATCAGCCATTGCAGAGGGTTATGCATTTCTTCCCATTTGGGTTTCCCATCTGCAAATTTGTTTATGTTAAATATCCCTTACAAATAAACTTATTTTTTTCTCTTTGTAGGTAGTGCCTTCCTCAGTGCTGTGTTCTTGGCCCTAGCGACATACCAGTCACTCTACCCCATCACGTTGTTTGCTCCAGCACTCCTTTACCTTCTGCAGGTAGATGATTTCTAACTGTTGATCTCCGTTGTCTTACTGTAGGTGTGCAGCTGCGGTTCCTTGTGCTGGGAGGAGAGCCTTAGGAAAAGTAACTCCTCCTCACACCACTGAGAGCTTAAGTTAAAAGCCTTAATGGGGATGCCCGTGTGTAGAGAAAGGGAAGTGGAAAGGAGTTTCTGCAGGTTGCCTGTGGCTTGCTTGAAATATGTGCTACTCTTTGTGTCACATGTATAGCAACAAGGATTTTAGGCCTGGAGAATTTCCTTTGACGTGGCTCACTGCATTTGACTGAAGAGCTGTGTGTTCAAAAAACTCAAACTCAGAAATTTTTCATTTAAGTCAAAACATGTGCTTGTGCAAGCAGCTGGTTGTCCTTGTGCGTTCTTCCTCCCCAGTGACAGGGCTGAGGGTGAATTTTCACAGGGCTGACCTTGGTCACTTATGGGTGCACATCAGCTCAACAGACACTGCACAGGAGACTGCTGGGCACATCTGTAGGCATGGGCAGGGTTTAAAGCTGAGGCAGCCATTAGTTAGCCTGTGGATCCACCTAACCAGTTCGCCTGTGTGCTTCCCCAGTCTCTCTCTTAGCTCTTGTGGTGATGTTGTAAACCATGAGTTAACAGAGAGTCAGAATTAATGAACAGTGATCATTTGCTGGTCTAATCCTGATGTGGAGTCAAGGAGAGGCTGTAACTACTGGCAGAGGTCTTTTATCTCACATTCACAGATCACTTGGTGATCATTTTGATGGTTTTTGCCCTCTGGAAGTCCTGCTGTTAAGTTAGTACCAGTCTTGGTACTTGATTTTTTTTTTTAGCTAATCTTTACCAGTTCATCACAACCTGTTCTGAAGTCTCTGAGCTTCAGAAAGGGATGGAGGCTCAATTCTTGTCCATTCTCTTTTCCTGACAATCTCTTACTTTTTTCAGGAATTTGATTTTTGCTACTCTTTGCAAGACTGGAATTTCAGCAGAGCAAACATTGCTTTTCAGTTAATTTTCAGGAGAATTTATTTTACATGTTGCTAACATTTTTTCTAACTTCAGTGTGAGCTGTGTTTCCTCATGGCAGTAGAAAAGCACAAGTGTGTCTGCAAGCAGCAGCGAGTGCTTCGGTGTTTGAATGAGTGATTTGTGACTGACTTTAAAGGGGAGCAGGCTTGTGTGTGTTCTTTTATCTATATTTGTAAATGATGTTTTGTGAATTCTTTGTACAGAGTTAAATAGCTTTTCTTCAGCACTTTCCAATCTGTCCTGCCAAAAATCCTTGGTAAAGGATTGTTCCAGCAAATTGTGTTAAATGCACTCTAACTGAGGAAATAGAGCATGCTTTCCCCAGAGCCCGTGCCAGTTAGAGTTGGCCAGTGCATCTTCTGCCAGTGCAAACCCCAATGCCAAGTGGGACATCAGTGCCTTGGAGGTGGAAAAAGCTGAGCAGTTCCTAAGGCATCTACCCCTGTGTATGTACTTGTCTTTATAAATGCAGCTGGGACTTTAGAACTGTTGGAGATAGCTGTGTGTCATGTTGTGTGACAAGGGCTTGTTGCTGATGTTTCAGGGTATGTGGCAGTGGCAGGACTGTAGCAGTTGTCTTCAAGGAACAACCTTTTTCAGCAGCTCTGCTGTGTTTAGGAACCCATCAGCTCTCCTTTTTCCCAAATTTCAGAACATGAGCGCAGTCCATATGGTAGGAGCTGACATCACAGGACAGTTGGTCATGGAGCATGCCTCATGGTCACCTCAGTCAATGAAGGTTCATGGAGGAGAAAGCTGGCAGTGGTACGATATTGTAGACACGTAAGAGCAGAAAATAAGCAGGAACTGCCAGGCTAACCACTTGAATTTCAAGCACAGTTCTGGAAATAGGACTTAATTGGAGAGCACAATGTGCTTGAAAGCTGCTCATCCCAGTGCAGTAGTGTTGGTGTTTGGTGCTTTCTTCCATCAGTTTCAAATGATGTTCTGAACTCTTGGGCTTTCTCGAGGCTTTCCAACTGATGAGGAATATTTGCCCCCTTGTGTTTTGTTTTCAGCGTCAGTTCATACCAATAAAACCGAAAAGTAAAAGCTTCTGGCTCTTCACCATGCAGTATGCAGCCTTGTACCTGTGCAGCCTGGTGGTGATCATCTGCCTCTCTTTCTTCCTCCTCAACTCGTGGGATTTTATCCCATCTGTTTATGGGTTTATGTAAGTATAAGCATTCTTACTACTTTTATTTTGCTCCATGTACATCACACTCATGTCCTGCTCCCTGCCCTAAGAAATATGTGATCTGTGATTTTACTGGCAACACAAGAAAAGTATGTGTGGAAAAGGCCTGCCATTAGCCAGATTCTGTTAATTGAGCAGCAGTAAGATTAGAGAAGATAGCAGATGTTTTCCACTGTTAGAATGGAAATGGATTTGATTATTGAACTACTGTAGGTGTAGAATTTTCATTTCTGGAGTAACGTCTGCTCAGGAGCAGTTTAAATCCTGCTGGGCCATAGCAAAGGGTTAATCCCTTTTGTCTCCAGATTTTTGCCTCTTTGGTTTCTTTTCCACAGCATTAAAATATAGGTCCTCCTTTCAATACCACCCAACACTGAATTAATGTTACAGAAGCAGTTACATAGAGAACAGCCAATTAAAAATTACGTTTCTTTTCAATTTCAGCCTTTCTGTTCCAGATCTGACACCGAATATTGGCCTTTTCTGGTACTTCTTTGCAGAGATGTTTGAACACTTTAGTCTTTTCTTTGTATGTGTGTTTCAAATCAATGTGTTCTTCTACACCATTCCCTTGGCAGTAAAGCTAAAGTAAGTATGTTTCTTCATTAGCTTTCTAATTCTCACAGTTGTGAAGTGGCTGTAAGGCTGACATCACAGTCTGAGTCTATGAGCACAAAAAGGGTTTTTTTAATGCAGCCTATCTTCCTCATTTCCCAAAGTTTTACTTTTTCCCTTTTTCCCTCTAAAATATTATGCTGTGATGGAATGGAGGAGGAAAATACCCCTTTTTAAGCCGTGTATCAACAGGAGTGATTGTGCTCATTAAACTCCATCTAGAATACTGCCTCTAGTTTTCAGCTTATCAGTAGAAGAAGAAATGTTGACAAGGTTGAGCAAGTCCAGTGAAGGACCACAAAGATGGTCAGTGGGCTGGAGGCTAGAGAGGAACTGAGGGGCAGAGCTTCTTTAGTCTGCAGAATGAAAGTCTTAGGCAATGTCTGAGTCCCTCTGGAATGGGAAGGCATCTGTCCAGTAACTGCCACCACTAACCCAAATCCAAACCCATAAGCTCCTGTAGCCTCCTTGGGTGATGGAAACCTTAGGCAATGTCTGAGTCTTAGGCAATGTCTGAGCCTTTCAGTGCCTCAGAGGAGGTTTCTGAGAAGATAGAATCTTCTGCAGAGATGTACAGCAGAAGACAGTGGTCATAAATTGAAAGAAGGGAGATTCCAACTGGATATGAGGAGAACAGTTTATCGCTTTGGCAGCAGTCACAGATTGGAGTAGGTGCCTGTGGCTTGGAAACCCTCCTTGGGTTTCTCAGTCTCACTGAACAAAGGCCTAAACAGTCTGGCCTGAATTCAGCATTGACCTTGCTCTGAGGAACAGGTTGGACTAAAATTACACAAAGTCCCCTTCTCACCTGAGCTATGGCTGAGAAACCTACTATTGTTGTACCCTTGTACAGCCTTGGAAAGTCTTGTTGCTGTCTTAGTAATATGCACTTAGATTTGGAGATGGAAATACCATTTTCCTGCAAGATATTTCTTAAACCATGTCAGGTGTCTGTGGAGACAGCAGTCACTCCTGCCCCTGCTGGAACTCCATCCTGCTCTGTATGTGTGTGGAAAGCTAAAAGTAGCTCATGATCGCAGGCAGTAACACATGACTTTCTCTTGCAAATTCAGCATAAGAAAATGCCTGCATATGGTCTGAAATCAAGATGCTTGGAGTGCTGTAGGGGAACTGGGGGGAGAGGGTTTTGTTTTCTAACAGGCTTCTGCAGGTGAAAAAATGTGCATCCTCTTCCCTGCTGCTTCCCTGCAGAGCAACTCAGTGTGTTCCACCCAGCACTGAGAGGCTTGCTTGCAGAGAACAGGGTCTTTAGAGCCTGGCCCACAGTACGTTTGTGCCCTTGCTGATCTTTATTTCCATTCCAGAGAACCTACTGCATCCTGTTAACCCTTTTGTCTTTCTGTTCTAGGGAACACCCTGTGTTCTTCATGTTTGTCCAGCTCGCAATCATTTCTATCTTCAAGTCCTATCCCACAGTGGGAGATGTTGCACTGTATATGGCCTTCCTCCCAGTCTGGAGCCACCTTTACAGGTGTAAGTTCTTTGTATTTAATTGTTCTCCTCTGGAATGGGAAGGCATCTGTCCAGTAACTGCCACCACTAACCCAAATCCAAACCCATAAGCTCCTGTAGCCTCCTTGGGTGATGGAAACCTTGATTGCTGGTGATAAATTCTCTAATTTATGTTTGGGATTAGGGTTGGAAGAAGTTACAGTGAGAATTTTCACTTTTACATTACCTTCTCCTTCTCTCTAAGTTGTTCTGAATTAAGATATTTTTGGTAAGAACCTCTTACAGTCCTGTACAAAGGATGTGACTTGTGTAAAGTACATTCACGCTGCCCATCTAAGGGTATGTAATTTGGCTGCTGCTTCTGCAACTGATGAGTTCCCAGGCCTTACATACAGGCCCACACCTTGCAGTAGCTCTTTGGTTTACATCTGCTTGTCTGCTTCAAGTGAAAGTAACTGAATTACTTCAGTTGGATTTATCATTTAAAAAAAAAAAAAGTTTCATGAGAAACTTCTTTATTTCTGCAAGTCACCAAAGAGCTACCTGATGATTTTCAAACTCTGACTGTAGAACCTGCTGCAAGCCTGCCAAGTGTAGTTCTTCTGCAAGCACTTTATAAATGTGTTTGCCTGGTGTTGCTTGCCAAAGTCAACTTAAACAAACAGCTTTCACCAGCACTGTCAGTCTGCCCTGGGCTTTTACTGCAGCCTTCTCTAACCAGGGTCAGGTTGGTGTAAGGCAGCCAGTCTGCCTTGAGGCAGGAGACATAACCAAAAGTCAGGAGACCACAGTAGCTTGGGTATACTGGGTTTTATGCTCGTCCTCTGTAGCATCAGTAGTAGGGAGTAAGTGGGGCACTGTCTGACTTGGAGACCATCCACTCCATTGGTTTCAGACTAATGAAAGTTAAGGCCAAAGCAGCTGTAATAAATTAGGGCAGGGAGCCCCAGGCTAGCCCTGAGCATGTTGCAGCCATATGAGGTGGCACACTTCTGGGAAATCCTAATTCAGCTTAAGTGAGCTGCATGTTCCAAGCATATAGAAGAAGGGGAGTATGAGCATGAGAGGAGCAGTCACCTGTCACATGCTCCCATCCCACAGTGAGCGAATAGAACCATGGAACAAGAAGTTTAAAAAGATAGATGTGAAAAGATTTGGGTGTGGCAGTGCTCATCAAATGTCAGATAGCTCCCTTCAGCTGCAGAAGGATGGGGATTCTTTCTGTTAACTTCAGGGACGTTGGCTGAGCTGTAGCCAAGCACAGCACGACAATTGTCCAGGATAAGCAATACAGAAAACAAAATCTCTTCTGGCTTAGTAGTCCCTAACTCTTTTAGATGAAGTTGTGCTTGCTTGTTGGCCATTTGATACATACATCTTCATGCAGGCTAATGGATTCTGGCCGCACTTCCACCTCCCAAAGGCTTCTCAGACCTATATGAATGTTTTCCTTGATGGTGCTTTAATTTCCTTACCATCCCCTGAGACAGTATGTCTTTTTCCTTTGGTCCATGGATTCGCTTTTTCTCTAGGTAGTCAGCTTGATGAGGCTAGGGATTGGCTTGCTGTTTTCTGAATCTTGATGCTGATGGGAAGACCCTTCTCCAAACTATTAGATGCTGTCTGTAGTGTTGACACAAAAAAAACAAAAGTCCTCAGTGGAAGAGTTAATCTTTGGAAGTGCAGAACCTAGAAGGAAAGAGCTACAAATGAAGGGACCACAGTCAAGCAAACACAGAATTGTTTATTTTAAAGAGAAAATACGCTGCGTGTCTTACAAAAGCTTCCCAGGGAGTGATCCAAACTGTAAAAGTTTGATTGTTGGAGAGAAGTGTGTTGGCAGGTGCCTCTCCCCACTGCAGACAGCCGGAATGCCCTTGCTTGTTGCATGAGCATGGCAGTTCAATAATGCATAATGTTAACAGCTTTTTTTTTTTCTTTTGCAGTCCTTCGGAACATCTTCATCCTGTCATGTATGCTCATCGCCTGCTCCCTGCTGTTCCCTGTTTTGTGGCATCTCTGGATTTTTGCGGGAAGTGCCAATTCCAATTTTTATTATGCCATCACGTTGACTTTCAACATAGGGCAGGTTAGTAGAGAGAAGGAAACCAGGGAATAATTCTTCATGATGTGCCTGCTCTTTGCACCCCTTGTAATCCTGCATAGCACCTTCCTGCTTCTCTCTGTTCTGGCTGAAAGCTGCCTAGTCCTCACCTTCTGGCATACTAACGGGAGAGAATTCTTGTGGTATTTACAGCTTAATAATCCAACTTCCGCTGCAAGTTACATAATCCAATGCTTGATAGCAAAGGAAAAGCATTTCAATATGGCAGGGTAAATAGCACTTGTGATGAAGAGAGTAGAGAAGGGAAAATGGAAAATAGTAGAGGGCAAAAGCAGTGGAGCCCCACAGCAGACAAATGAGAACTGCTCAAACACTGGGGCATGGCACCAGTTTTTCACCTGACCAAAATGTAGGGCTTTAGGCATGTGCAGGGCCTCAGTCATGGCAGAGCTTGCTCATCCTCCTTCTCTCATGGCTGTGCCTTTTTAGTTGTGTGACTTCCTCTGGCCTCAGGAAAAGCAGAGCTTAGCAATTCTGGAGTATGAGGTCTGATATACCCAGTTGCTACAACCTTTTCTAAGTCATTCCTCTTCTCTGCTAGTTGTTATGGGCTGCAGGTACTCCCCACATCCTGGAACATTTTTACGTATGGATGCAGAGAACGTTCACTTCATTTTAAAACTGATTTTTTATGTACCTCAACCATTCACATCTGTGTCTCATACGTCTTCTAAAACTAAAGGAGTGGTTTTGCCAGAGACTGAAAATCCCCCAACCCCTTGATAAAGAGGAGTGAACACTATGCTGTAAAACTCTCTGTTCTGTAAAATCAAAAAGAGTGAGTGGAGTGAGAACAGAGATCATAGAATCATAGGATGGCCTGGGTTGAAAAGGACCATGATGATCATCTAGTTTCAACTCCACTGCCATAGGCAGGATTGCCAACGGCTGCCCAGAGCCACATCCAACCTGGAAGGTGGAGATGGAGATGCTAATAAGAAGGGCTCTTAGGAAACTGTAGTGGTTTATTATCTCTCTAACCATATGTCTTGCTGAGGAATGAAAGGAATGGTAAAACTTCCATGGCATTTGACCTAAAAAGATTATATTTCCTACCTGAGAAAATCATAGCAGGTCCTGCAAGGTCTTGTGCTTTGTATTAGTAGAGCATCTCATGTAGTCAGTCATAGTGTAAAGCAGAACAAGCAGACAAAATAAGCACTGCTGTCCACCCTTTTCTGTGAGCACCACTACCCTTCTCTGTTCTCCTTCCAACTTTCTTCTCTGAGTCCAGCAGTGTGCAGCCCTTTTCTCTATCCCTTGTATTTCACTCCATCCTCCATATCCTCCCTTTCTGCCACTGAACCTTAGAGACAGGCAGCTGCCTTTAACAGTAGCTTGAGCAGGCTCTGGCTGGCAGCCTGGCGCTCTGCCTTCCTCCATCCTCTTAGCACTGCAGCATACTTCAGGTGAAGCTCTCCCCAGTGTGAGTTCCCCAGGTGTATCACTCTAAAGCAATGTGCTAATGGCATCTAGATGTTAGGACAGAAATTGGTTTGGCACTGAAAAGGTTTCCCCCACTGGTTATGTGATGCTGTTTTCAGATGGAGAGGAAGGGTAGCACTACAGGACACTGAATGACAAATGGCATTCCTGATGCATCAACTCAATTAGAATCATAAAATCCTAAAGGTTGGAAAAGACCTCTAAGATAATCTAGCCCAGTGTCAACCCACCCCTGCCATGCCCACTAAGCCATGTCCTGCAGTGCCACGTGTACCCTTTTCTAGTAAACCTCCTGGGACGGCAATTCTACCGCCTCCCTGGGCAGTCTGTTCCAATGTCTGGCCACTCTTTCTGAATAAATTCTTCCAAATATCCAACCTGACCCTCCCCTGGTGCAACTAAGCCCATTACATCTCATCTCATTGCAAGTTACCTGGAGCAGAGGCTGACTCTCCTCACTACAACCTCTCCGCTGAGCCTCCTCTTCTCCAGACTGAACAATCCCAGCTCCCTCAGCTGCTCCCCGGAAGACTTTAGCTCAAGACCTCTCACAGCTTCACTGCCTTTCTCTGGACACACACCAGGTTTTTCTTGCAGTGAGGGGCCCAACAATGAGCACAGTGCTCGAGGTGTGGCCCCACCACAGCTGAGTACAGAGGATTGATCACCTCCCGCTCCTGCTGGCTGTGCTACTTCTGACACAAGCCAGGATGCCATTGGCCTACTTGGCCACCTGGGCACACTGCTGGCTCTTGTTCAGCCAGCTGACCGTGAGTACATGCAGGATTGTCTGCCTCACAGAGAGAACAATACAGCAGAGGGGCAGAAAGTGGTGGAGCTGCTCTTAGCTAGTGATGCTCCTAGATACTGTTTCACGAAGCCATAGCCTTGACTTTTCAGGTCTTCCTTTCAGCCCTTAGCTTGGTGTAGATCATTGGACTATTAAAACTTCTGTTTGCTGAGGCTAACCTCTGAAGCTGTGGTATTTCTGCTGCTGCCTGAAAGATTCTTACTCTTCCTAAGTAGAAATGGCAACAGAAAAACAACTGCAATTTAAAAAGTACTTAATTGCAGTCTGCAGCAGGAGACTTGGAGCATTTGGGTTGAGCTGCATGACAGCATTTGCATGGAAGGAGTCCTGTGGTGAGGCTTGGGGGCAGTCTGTAAAGCTGCAGCACAGATGGACCTGCTTTTGTCATACATTTTGGACGATTTATAGAACTACTGTCTCTGTAGGTGAGGTATCTGTGAAAGCACACTGGTAGTAAAATAATTAAATAAAAGTCTCCCTTGATTTTGTGCAGTAAGGCGGTGGCTAAGGAGTGTTCTCAGGATCACAGAACCTTGTGATGAGCATCCTAGGAACTTCTTAAGCCCCTTTGTCACAAACACGTCCCCATTTGTCACATCACTGATTATCTCACTTCTGCAGATCCTGCTCATCTCGGATTACTTCTATGCCTTCCTCCGGCGGGAGTACTACCTCACTCATGGACTCCATTTGACAAGGCAAGATGGGACAGAGGCCATGCTTGTTTTGAAGTAAGGGTTGAATCCACTGTTTCTTGCGCCATGGACTACTTTAAGGAACACGTGAAGCTCGGTGTATATGGGGTGGGTGGGGAAGGTTCCCTGGATGAGGTCTGGCTTCGGGGATGATACCTACTGAAAGAATGGGCTGAGGTTCTTCTGGGAGTACCCTCTGCAGCAGTGGACACAGTGCAGGCTGAGAGCTGCAAGAGCTGCAAGTAGAACCTTCACTGGAGATCCTCCCTTCTTCCTTCAGCTGTGCTTTTCACTGAGACCTCAGCCATCAACTCTGGGCAGTCCAGCAGGAACTGGAGCAAGCATTTCTGCTAAAAACAGGGCTCAATCTCTGGACCAGAAACTGCTCAGACAATTAACTGTTTACTGTACATCACTGCTTCTTGAAAATGTTTGCTTCTCCTGGAAATTTTCCTGTCACAGCTTTTACTGGTAATGCTCCTGTTTGACATGAGAACATCTGGGTGTGTGTGCCAAAGGCCTGCCTGCTGTTGTGGGTTCTGGAAGAAAAGTGTGTTCAGGCACAGAGGCAGTTTTTGAAGCAAGTAGGTGAGCAAGGATGGGTGAACTTGCTGGAAGGAGGAGCTGCTGCTGTGGGAGCTCTTGGCACTCACACCACTACTGAGAACTGGAACTAGAGGAAAGCAGGAGCCGGGGGGGTAGTGTGTAACTGTTCTATCTCTTTATGAATAGATGCTCCCTTGTGAGGAGCTGCAGAGAATCACAACAGGATCTCAGAGGAGGAAATGCCGCTGTGCAGATAGTCTCCTACTACTACAGCGTGGGTAGTGGGTAACTGCTCTATCCTGTTGAATGGATGCTTCCTTGTGAGGAGCTGCACAGAAACATGGCAGGGTCTCAGAAGAAGAAACACTGCTGTGCAGGTAGTCTCCTACTGCTCCCTATTTCTGTATGTTAACAAAGCTTGGCAATGCAGGGCTTGCACTACACTGTTGTGATAGCATGGGGCAGCAGCACAGACATGAAACGAGCAGGCTGCCTGCCTGGGCTGGGGACCAGGAGGTGTCAAAATCTCCCCACAGACCGAATTCAGAAGGTGCCTTGGACTCCACTGTTACGGAGTTGTTGGGCTCCAGGTGTTTCACAGCAGCTTAATGATACAGGATAGTCATTCTGCAGTGTTACACTCTTGCACATACAGTGGTGGCATCTTGTTGCTGTGTGTGGAAGGCTCTGTAACATGCTGTCCTTCAGCTCCCCTGCTGCTTTCCCTGTGTTCAGACCTTTTCTCCAGAGCTTCTGCTGCTGCTGACCCCGTGAATGTGACCCACTGAGGGAATTCCCAGGGCTCTGCTGGTTGCATGTGGCACTGGGAGTCATTAACCGTGGTGTTGGAAGCCTTCTGCGGTGCTGGGACAGGGAGCGGCCGTTGCTCCTCACTCGTCCCAAGAAAAAAGTGGAAGGGCTGGTGGTTTGTCAGCATGGAAACAGAACTGTCTGGCCCAGAGCCATGGAGAGACCGACATGCCCAGGCCCTCCCCAGGCAGTTTTATGAACAAATCTTGTGGGTTTTTTTAACAGTTTAAAATTTTGCCTTACTGCACTGCTATTAGCGCTTTTGCCGGGGGGTCTTACTGTGAGTCCAGCTCAGCCCACCCCATGCTGCAGCCCTGGGCCAGAGGTCGTGAAGGCAGGGCTGCTCTGGGCTGCCCCATGTGGCGTGGCAAAGAGCACAATAAACTGTGCAAGTTTTAAGAGACATTTGTGTGCACTGTGTTGAACAGGGATGGAGGGAGGAGCACAATCTGTCACCTGGTGTTCAGGGTGTGACCTGTACTTAGGGGGAATACCAGGCTTTGTTTTACTTTTGTAGGTGGAAAGTGCAGGGCACCTTGCCATTGCACTTTAAGGAGAAAAAATAGTCCCAGGCCGAGGGGCTAGGCTTAGTTAGAAAGTGAGCAGCAGGCTCTGAGCAGCACCAAAGGGCAAACAGGAATGCAAAATGTGGCTACGCGGAGGGCAGTGGGAGCACCAGAGCTGCAGATAGGTCTGCCCAGGAGATGCTCACAGTCCAGCTCAGGAAGCAGTCACTACCCAAAGGAGTGCAATCCCTGAGGCATCACCATGGGGTAACCAAGGGAGGTGTGGGGCTGCCAGCTGCCACCAAACTGGGCTGACTGTGGTGTGTTGTGGCTATGGAGAGGAGAGGCAGGGGTAACTGCAAGTGTGTCTTCCACCCAGCATCCATTTTGCAGCTCCCCCCCTTCCCCAAAATAGAAAATAATTTGCTTGTCAGGAGGGAAGCAGTGCTGACTGCAGTGACAGGAGGTGACAGAACAGCAGCTGAGAGCTGCAGGCAGCAGCTGAGCTTTGTGGCTGTGCCCAGGGCCCTGCTCTGGACACCTGGGGGGCAGCTCCCAAATTTACTTACAAAAACAGCCCTGAACAGGGGTAATGGCATACAAAAGGGCACACAGTGGGTGAAACACACTGAGCATCCTTGCTCCTAAACAGAAAGGCGTGCAAATGGTTGGTGGAGCTTCAATATACATTTATGGCCTGTGGCAGAAAGGAAAATTGTGACAACTCATTCTGAAAGAGTCAAGAAAGATTTTACTCCCTTGAAGTCTTTTTTAATAGAATTAAAGGGAGGCTCCTCATGTGAATGATCCCTCACAGCTGGCACTTGTACATCTCCATGGCAGGATGGGATCCTGCAGCACTGAACTCAGTAGGTGCCCACACCATTCATGCTGGTGTTACCGTGGAACCCAGTCAGGAGATGGGGCCAGAGACAAGGACAGAGACAGGATGGCCACTCTATTGGAGCAGGCAGAGACCAGATACCTGGTCCTGAGCTTTAATGATGCTCCTGGTACAGGGTGCTAGGTGAGACTGTCAGAGCCACCGGCCCCCCTGTCCTCCACAGCTCCCTGGTGGTGGCCCAGTGCCAGCCATGCCAAGTGCTGGGACACTCAGCTGGGACTCCTGTTGACAGAGCCTGATGGAGTCATTGGGTGCCAAGTGGGCAGCCAGGACCCATGGATCTGCAGTGGGTAAGGAAGCAGACCCTGAAATCCCCCCATAAAGTGCTGTAGGACCAGGCACTGTGCAGCTAGGCAGAAAGAAGCCATCGTACCATCCTGCTAACATGCAGGGTGCTGCCTTGCACCTTCATCAACCCTGTCTGATATCTGCATAAATGGAAAGTTTACACAGCACAGGCTCACCTGGTACTGGCTGTTTGGGAACGTGGGTATTGGGTCAGTAGCAGGAGGAGGCCACCACATTTTCACTGCAGTCCCTCACTGTTCTGCAGCAGCCCCAGGCCAGGGCAGGGACGCCACAGCCCAGTGTTTCCCTCTTTCTGCAGCCATCAAGCCCAGCTCTCATGGATCACCAGTTCTCCCAGCTGACCATCCACTGAGTGCAGCCCAAGGCCGTGCATCCCACAGCAGGGCAGAGTGCCCTGTGCTGCCCTGCAGCTGCACCAGCCCTGGTGTGCTGTGTTGACACTTAACACAGCTATTGCAACAGTTGTGTTGCAAAGAGCAACACTGAGCTGTTGATCCCAAAACAAGGAATCCTCATGCTGTTGGTGGTCATTTGAGCCCACATGGTGGCCAGGGTGAAGAGGCAGTGACAGGCACTGGGCTGGTGGCAGCGGGCACCTGCCCACTCATCCCAGTTCCATGAGGCTGCAGGGCTCCACACCCAACCCTGCGTCACACTGACACACTGGTGGAGGAACCGGGGGCTGGGGAGGGGCCAGAGCAGGTGAACATTAACCTGGGGCAGTGGCGAGGTGTCCCCAGCAGCGCAGCACCCCAGGAGCACACAGGATGAGGGGACTCCGTGCCCACTACCACCTCCTGGTAGGTCCGACCCCGAGGGCACTCGCGTGGGGCTGGAATATTGGTTGGGCATTGCAGGGCTACTCCTACCTCTTCCCCTTGTCCCCTGCTTCCCTGGGGTATTTTCTGCCTCCTCCCACTGCGAGGAGCCTGGAGCAGCTGCTTGCTTCTGCCCTGCTGCCCTCCTACATTCAAGAGGGGCATGGGCTGTGCACACAGCTGTGGATGGCCAAGGCTCATCAGCAGCTGCAGCCTGGCCCGCAGTGCATCTTTGTCCTGGTGTGCAGGGCATGGTAGGGAAAGATGCAACTGAGATTGACTGCAGTGAACCCTTCCACTAGGACTGAGCTTGGAGGCTGTGGAAGCCTCTGCTGCCTCCTCTTCTTATTCCTCCTCCTCCTTTTCCCATCTCCTCCCTGTGCAGCCCGCACCCTTGAACTTCTGTGCCATGGTGGAACCGCCAGGCAGGGTGCCAGGGCACGCCATGGAATGGCAGCGTGTGTTGGGAGCAGTGCAGGAGGCTCAGCCCATCACTCACCCCTGGGGCTCCAGGTGTGCATGGTCTTCAAGCCCCTTCACCCAGCCCCTGCACTCTGCACGGGGTGGGAGAGCCCCATGCGTTACAGGTTTGGGGATGCTGCCTCGTGGTGTCCCAGGGGAGTAATCACCTCCATCCACCCCCAGCCTGACCAGGACGAGGACCTGCCCACAGAGTGCACAGAGCCGGACAGTGAGGGGCAGCCAGGCTGGGAGGGGGCCCCGGTCCCAGTCCCAGAGGAGCCATGCAGGCTGGTGCTGAGCACGCCAAGCAGCATCCTGCAGGAAACGGAGATTGAGGAGGTGAGGGGTCCATGCACGCCAGGAGCTTGTCCAACATAAGGCTGGTGGGTGACATGCCCTCTATCACCAGGGATAGAGGCAGCCAGCAGGGCTGGCACCGCCAGAGAAGGGGTGCCAAACACTTGGAGCCCCACGTGTGTTCCAGCAGGGTGCATTCGTTATCATTCCCCTGCATGATTTCCTGCGGAGGGCAAAAGAGGGCACACATGGATGGGCCATGAACTGCAGTTCCCCAAGAACCCAGTGAGGGGTGCCTTTGGGTGACAGCCCTGGAGGTGTGAGGCCCCACACCCCACCAGTGTGTCCAGGTGTAGCTCATCCTGAGCCAGCTGCCTGGTCTGCTCCTCCCTGAGCTTGTTCTCTGGCCTCCTGCAAGGGGGCTCAGGGTGGGGATGTTTGCAGAAACCTTGGGAGGATACTGGAGGCGGGGTCAGAAGGACCTCTTGGGAACAAATGCTCTGGGAGTTGTCTGTGGAACGTGGCTGGTGTTGGGAGAATGCCTGGGGACACCTTTTGGGCACATGTGTGGGTGAAGATGCTACAGGATAAGACTGCTTTGTGGGGGGAGGATGCTGGGGGTGAGGGTGGTGGGGTTCATTCCAGCTGGATAGGAAGTGGATGGGAGCATTTGCAGCCCTGCTCTCCTGCTGCAGATGGGCAGGGAGGGTTGGAGAAGCAGGGCTGGGGGACAAGCGGTGGCTGCTTCCCAGGCCAGGACTCCCTGCAAACAGCAGTGTGTGGCGGGGAGCCGCCTGCCCGCCCCTCTGAGCCCACTCTGCTCCAGCTGGGCCCCCACCTGCCCACCCGGCTGCGGCAGCAGCCCTGGAGCCTGCTGTACTGCACTGCGCGGGATGGCTTCAGCCTGAGGACCCTGTACCGGTGCACCGGCCAGCTGAGCTCCCCAGCACTGCTGCTCATCCGTGACACCGAGGCTCAGGTACGGCTAGGACCTGTCACCTGGTAGCACCAAAAGTGGCTTCACCTGTGCCTGATGCTGCCCTCGTTGTTGCTCAATGGATGGGAACGTGCCAGGTACTCCCAGTGCAGTTCGTGACCCCACAGTGCTGGCATCTCTCTCCTCTCCCTTTGCCAGGCCTTTGGTGCCTTCTCCACCAGCCCCATTCATGTGAGCAATGGCTTTTATGGCACAGGGGAGACATTCCTCTTCTCCTTCTCCCCGGAGCTAAAGGTAAGGGCTGTGCGACCAGAGGAAACAGGAATCCAGCAACGCTCCACGGCCTGCCCTGCTGGAAGGACCCAGAAGTGCTGTAGGGTCTGGGGAATGGTCCAGGGTAATGCAGCTGCACTTGTCTGTCCACAAGCAAAGTTGCTAGGCCAGCTTGCCCCAGGTCCCAACCAGTACGAAGGTCCGTGTGTCCCCGTGGGACTGGTGGCATCAGCAGATGGCAGCTGTTCCCTGGCGGGGGCAGAACAGCAGCAAAATTGCACCCACACCTTGGGCAGGCCTCTCTACGCACTCTGAGGCTTCAAACCATGACCGACGGGTGCAGAGCCCTTCGTGTGGGCAGGACGGGGGCAGGACGGGGACAACCCCACTGACTGCTGTCCCCACAGGTGTTCAGGTGGACGGGCAGAAACAACTTCTTCCTGAAGGGAGACACGGACCTGCTGATGGTCGGTGGGGGCAGGTAGGGGCAGCCACAGAGCTCACATGGCCGAGCAGGCTCAACAGGTGGGTCCGGACTGAGCACAGCCTCTGCATGTCCCAGCGGCAAGTTTGGGCTGTGGCTGGATGGGAATCTGCACCACGGGGGGAGCTGCCCCTGCGAGACCTTCAACAACGAGTGCCTCTCACCGCGCGGGGAGTTCTGCATCCAGGACCTGGAGGTGTGGGGCCTGGCCTGACGGGCAGCGGTACCACAGGACGCACCTGAGGCCACGGTTCTCGGAGCCGATCGCCGCTGTGCCCCGTCCTGCGGGCGCTCGGAAGGGCGGTGTGGACAGAACCCTGCGGGATGCCGGCCCTACAGTAGGGAGCTGCGGTGCACGCAGTGCCCTGCAGGCCCAGCCCTGCCTGCAGCACCTGAGGATGCAGCCTGGCAGAGATGGGCGCAGCCCCTGCAGAAAGGCACGAGTCGGGAGCCACGTGTGTCCTGGGGGAGAAGTGAGCACCTGGGACGGCCCTGTCCCACCAGCTGCTGCCCTCAGGACAGTGGGAACGGGACTGGTGTGTGAAAGGCTGTTGGCCAAAAATAAATGGGAAGAGCTGTGCTCTGAGCCTCGTCCTTATTGCCAAAATCATAGTGCCACGAAGCCGTATACAGAAAGCAGTGCGAGTCCCTACCAGGAGCCCAGAGCTGAACCCTCAGCCTGGTGCAGAAGAGCAGAGCACTGGGGGATGGCCTCTGGTGCTGCATCCACACACACAGCCATCCCCCCCAGCACTCAGACAGCATGCACAGCCCTTTCCCACCACAGAATCCTTCCTGCTTTGGCCTCTCACACCTCCTTTGTGACACCTGACATTCCTTTTATTTTTCTGGGGGGAGGATTGTGGCTGGGCACAGGGCTGGAGCACCAGCCATCACCCCATGCTTTCACAGCGTTAGCTTCAGGTAAAACCTGTGTTGGAAATATCCAAATAATTTGTCAGGATGGTACCTCTGATAAAGCAGATTTTATTGCAATTGCAATGGTGGGCCTCCTGCAAGCAGGAGAGCACCCAGAAAACAGTGTTACATCTTTTATGCCCTATTGCCTGACGCTGATCTCTTTCTCCCCTAGTTTCTCTTTGGCTGAATACTTCAGGTTCACAATCTTCTCGATGCTTCACCAACCATGCAAATACTGGACAAACACAAATCTTTGCTGGCCAAGTGTGAATCTCTAATTAATTAACAACTTACCCCTTACTCCATGTATGGGAGCTGCTGAATCACAGCCTGAACCTCTGATTAGTTATGTAAGGCAAGCAGTATGTCAGCCCTGGGAGCACAGGTAAAAGCAATTCACCTGTGCTGCAGGAAGGGGTGGAGCCAGGCTGCACCTCTCCAGACCCATTTAAGTGCTGACTGCCAGGGAGGAAGGATCTCTTCTGCGAGATCCACTCCTTTGGAGTCTTTGAAGTGAGCCCTCTGCACTCCACACTTGCACGTTATTTCTGGATATCTGCTTTTCCTTCCTTGCACAGAGATAAGCTTGGAAGGAAGACAGAGGGGAATATCTTGGTGCCTGCCTGTCACGTCCCAACCTGCTCACAGAGTGAGACAGTCCGGCCTTGTGTAGAGGCCCTGGCTTCTTTGATGTTTGTTAAATCTATTTTTCTTTTGCTGCGAGTTTCTTATCCTAACAGAACAACCCTACAATATGTTTGCTAATCCCTAACACTATACCCACATCGTTTGGAACATTTAACAACTATTGCAGTTTTGCAAGAAAGAATTAATCACATAATTCAGTAATTATGTTTCTAAAACATGCTGCTAACATATACGGTATTTCTATTCTTTAGATCAACTATTTCTAAGGATGTTACAGAATACATTATAAATATAAATACATTAGGTTCTACTAATGTATTTGTATATACTACTTCTTCAAACCAATTACCTTTTTTAATATCTAATGCAGAAACAACATTCCATTCTCACACCGGTAATTTTGGAGGTTGGGTCCCATCCATCACCCAGGCTGCATTGCTTTACTTTAACCCTGTACTCATCTGCATTGAACTTCACCAGACTCTTTGGTCTCCCATGGCCGAAGGTACAAGTGAGGAGATCTGAATCCCCATGAAATAAAACAGCCCATTGCTTAAAACTCCCTGTTGCTCCGATGGGTTCATGTCCAAGTGATGAATTTTAGTGAAGCTACCAGCCCAGAGGTGCTGGGACTTGGTGGCAACAACTGCTTTTTTTCCAAGTTCTGCAGGATGCTTTGTGGCTCCAGCTGCCTGTGCTTGGCCTGGTCACAGAGCTGTTTATCCCCTTTACACAGGCACAGACCTTACAAACGCACCCAAGAAGCCCGAGGCCCCTCCTTGCCCTGCCTCAATGTTCACCCATAGCTTGGCTCATGGTGCCCTCATGCTCCATGTTCTCCTGTGCAGGGAAAGCTCTGGACATCCAGACTTGGAGGTCACCACCACCATAGGACACGGGGGCACCATGGGGATGTTGGGACATCACTCAGCAGAACCCCCAGTCAGTGCCATCAGGTTCAGCTTGCATCAAGCAGGACTGGTCCTGGCTGGGCTCAGCCATGGAATGTCCTGCAGAGGGAGCCAGCTCCAGCTGCTCTGTGTCCCTTCTCTTTGGAGGAGCTGACCACCTCCTTGCCCACCTTTCCCCAGGAGCACAGGGCTATGGCCAACTGCGACTGCTTGAATTCTGCTGGGAGGGTGGGTGAGGGAAGCCGCATAGTGTCACAGTATTCCAACAGGAAGTGCTAGGGAGGAAACGTCTTCTGTGAATTTTTGAATCCAACAGCGTGGAAAATTTCACCCGTCAGCTCCACCCACACAGAATGACCAAAGTGCAACCGCCCTTTGATCCCCCTGACTCACCCGCTCCAGGCTGAAAGTGATACAGATCCTGCAGGCAGCAAGGTACGGCAGCTGAGAACATGAACCAGCCCCAGAAAGTGCTGCTGGGAGGGATAGGAGACCAAATAAACCTGCCTTAGTAACAGAGGAGATGGGGGTGGCCGTAAATGTTCTGATGGACCTTTTCAAAGGGCACGTTTGCCTTCAGCAGTTCAAAGCCTCAGTTCTTGATCCTTGTGCTTCTGGGTCACGGTGTGCAGCAGAGGGCAGGGACACCACACAGCACCTGCAGCCTGGCTGCTGTTTGACCCGCAACCTCTTCCCTGCTCCCGTCCTTCCCTTACAGTAGGATCCCAGGCTGTTTCCAGTTTCTAGTTCATCTCTCAAAAGGAAATAGAAGCAACCGCTTCACCACCAATTTCAGGATGTGCCACAACTTACTGACAGCGATACGACCCCCTGGAGCCTCCTCTTTGGCAGGAAGACCATCCCAGCACTCTCCTCGTAGGAGAGATGCTCCCATCCTCCCAGCAGCTTAGTGGCTGTTCCCTGGGCCCAGTTCTGTGTTATTGGGGAGCCCACACCTGGAGCAGGGCCTTTTCTGCAGTGGCTTTCCAGATGGGCACTCCCTGCATGCCCTGGTACCTCCTGTTGTTCTTCCCCAGAGGCAGGACTATGCACCTCCCCTTGATAAAATCCATGAGCTGCCCATCATCCATTTCCCCAGCCTGCCCCCATCCCTCCGGATGGCTGCAAGGCCTTCAGCTCTATCAGCTGCTCCTCCCACACACTCGCTGAGGGTACGCTCAGCCCCATCACCCAGCTCATTCATGAGGCAAGGATACAGGCCTGGACCCACTACTGACTCCTAGCATGAACCACAGGATGGCTGTGATTGTCCCAGCTTCAAGCAGATCAGCAGGAAAACAAAACCACAGGCATCTCAGCTTTATAGTATCTGCAGATGAAGCTGCTTCGTGGCAGCCCAGAACAACTCTCATCTGAAATTCTTTAATGAGCTCATCTGCATCGGTGAAGACCAGGTCCAGTAACCAGTTGGTTTGCTTAGGCAAGCACCAGGATCACACATCGCACCTCTCCCATCAGGGCTGGGCCTTCGCGCATCTCTGCAGCAGCCGCAGGGTGCACCAGCTCTGCGCTCTCCCTGTGCTGCCCACCTGCCTCCTGCAGCCCTCCCTTTGCAACGCCCTGCAGCAGCAGCCTCTGCTTTGACCACACCGAGGCACCCCTGGCAGACCCACACTGCCCTGTTTGAAGCGGAAGTGCAGGGAAGGTGAGGTCTGAGCTTTTGAATCCAGCAGCACAGAGTTCCACCCATCAGCTCCACCCGCACACAGTGACCAAAATGCAAAAAGACTTCAATCCTCCTAACTCGCCCAAATCATTTCTAGAGGCCTCCAGAAGTTCATGTGGCTGTTCAGCCCTGCACAGTGAGACTACTTTTTTAACAAAGTTCACGCACTGCAATTCATTGCAAGAATATTAAAATCATTCTTTATTAATTTATTTCTTAGCACAGAAAGGCTCAGATTACGTCTGAGAAAAAGAAAAGAGTCTCAACTCTACCAGATATTAAGTTCTAAGTACAAAGTTTTTGCTTAATTTTGAGCAGAAAGCTTTTCCCAAATATAAAGTGCACCTTTCATAACAGCATCAAAACAAACTCAAGGAACAGTGATAGAATTACATTATTCTGGACCAGTACTTGATTTCACATAGATAATGGGGATAAATGCCTTCACTCTATAATATTATTCCTTGAACCATAAAACAAGTACTCCAAAAGCTTCTATAAAGGTCCCCCCACCTTCCAGCAGTAACCTGGTGCACTGCAGGTGTGAAATACTATTAACAGGAACAGCAGAGGCGGTGCTGCATCACCGTTAAACACAGGTTCACAAGCAGCTGAGCGCAGAACAACAACTGGCTGTTTCAGACCACATCTGTAAAGCAGGCGAATACCTCTTCTTACATCACAGCCATCAGCTTCCAGCCCAAAGAAACAGACAGGAACAGAGTGACATCATCTTCTTACACAGCAACCTCTTGTGTTAGTTTCAAAAACTCAGCTGTCAAAGCTGGATGCTAAGCTTCTATATTTTCGCTTCAGATACAAAAATCCAAAGCTCTTCTCCAATTTCTGAGCATTAAAGAACACTTTACTTTGTAGTTTTGAGGGTGGGTTTTTCTTAATTAACTTCATTTAATGAAAGCAGCCTTCAAAGAGAACACCTTAGACCTGAGTATAACAGGGAAAAAGACTTCCTTGTTTGCTTTTTGATAGGACGGACACCTAGGAACACTCACACTAGCACTGCCCATAGGGGAGATTGTAAAAACCCTTATTGTCTATAAGGGAGATAAAAAATACACCAGAACAGCAACCATCAAGCCAGAAAAACAGGGATGGGATGCAATCATGGAAGGGTTCCTGAAGAGCCTGACCACCCAGTGCAGTGAAGTGCAGAAACAGCGTCTGCTGGGTGCAAGGAAAAGCAGAGCCGTGAGCTGGGCCCACCACCCCACTGAGAACCAGGCATGTAGCTCTGCTTTCCTGCAAGCACCCCAGCCACAGAGCTTTTGAGGAGTTTTTGCAATTCAGTGTAGTAGTTAAAAAAGAAAAAAAAAAAAGTTACATTCAATGTATCAAAAATATGCTATAAAAACAGTAAAAGCTGCATGACACTGCAGGGCAGTGCTACTTCAATAAAAGTTGTGTGGTCACTGTCATAGCAAGAGGCCTGCATCCCCATCAGCTTTCTGAACACCAGAACAGTCATCTTTAATAAAAAGGTCATTACAGAAAACAAGAGGTGGTGGAATAACAAAGTAACAGAGAAGGAAGTTTTTCCACCAGCTCAAGCAACGCTGCAATTGCCTTCCGAAGGGATCAGGATCAGGACAAGCAGTACCAAACCTACTGCACTTTTTGGCCACTATGATGAATGGTTTTCTTAAATGAAGTTCCTCTTGCTACAATAGCACCAATACATTCAAAAATAAATGAGAACTGAGCTTGCTTTGCTGTAACAGGTTATCTGTTAGCTTTGTAGCAGTTCAATCCAAATAAGCACTTGGTTTAAGTCCACACATAAAAGCATACGGTATTGTAAAATGCACTGCTGCATTCCTCTTTTTTTTGTTTGTTTTTTTTACAGTTCATTGGATTGCATTTTAAAAAAGCTGCTGCTCAGAGCTACCCATCTTCAGAAGGAGGTGGTTGAACAGTGCAGAAGGAGACACATTACTTATTGAAAGAAAGCTTCTGCTTGCAGCTGGGTTCTGAAGCTGTCGTGTATTCATCCCTGCTTCTGTTATTCCAGCTTTGTTTCAGTGGAGTTAGATGAGGGGCAACCACATCACCATCCTGTGATTGAAAGTCAGAGAGCATTCGTGACAATGTGTTCATTTTCACTTGCTATGCTGAAGCAGGGAAAAGCAGCTAGCTACCAGATTTAGCACAAATAAACACAAGGTCCCACAGGCACTGCACATCAGTGGGTATGGAAAACACTGCAGTGCAGAGATGGAAACTGCTGTCAGTCAGTGGTAGAAATGGGCGGGGAGGAACAAATCCCCACTTATGTGAGAAACCTTCACTATTTGTATTTAACCTCTTCCTAAATTGACAGCAGCAAATTCAGGAAGCTCAAGAGACTTCTATTATGGGCACTGGAACACAGCTTGAAAACATTATTGTATGTTTCTATAACATTACTGTAAGTTTTTGCTCTGAATTCCCCAGCCTCGCATTAAAAACTTAAAAAGAAAAACAAAAAAAAAACACCTTAAAAAAGCTTTGCATAAAAGTTTAGCACCTATTCAGTGCAGTTGCTTGGGGGGGCCTTCACCACCTTAAGGTGCATCCATACAGTAACTGGCACGGCCTAGGCTTTGTGCTCACACTTGTCAGACACGTTTGTTAATCTCATGATCAAAGACTGCAAGGGCAGGGCAGGACAAGCAGAAATAAGCTGGGATGGCCATAGTGCAGTCAGATGGACACCCCTGAACTGCTGTGCTCTGCAGGCTACAAAGGCAGCCTGTTATGTGATCGCTTTGCAAAATGCCCTTCAGAAACTAACTGCTCTAACATGCAGATTTTACATTGAGATTTGATCCCAGAGAAAGGAAAGTACCTGAAAAAAAGAAAACCAAGCAAACATGGAAACACAGAAAGGCTGTTCCTTCCCACGGTGTGACAATTAGACAAAAGCCAACGTGAATAACTGGGGGAGAAATTCAGCAGTGGATTTGCCAGCTCATCTACTAATCCTGTTCAGGCTCCCAGCCTGACCCCTCACACACACAGTGGAATGGCTCCATTACATATTCAACTGAAGAAAACAGGCTTGATATATAACTGCTTCCTTACAGCGAAGGAAATGCCGGAAGCATCAACACACAGTGATTTTGTTAGAAAAAGGCACCCACCTTTCTGCAAAGGAGACACTATGGGGAAGCAACACCACGAATCACTAGTTTACAGTCAAGACTTGTTACAGGCTTCTCCATCACTTTTGGCAGGAGGAACACAAGGCAAAGCATATGGACCCAGATTCTACTTTAGATCTTCCGTTTTAATTGCCATGGTAGCTCTGACACCGACCCCAGTGCAAAACAAAACTTAGGTGAGCTGTAACGTGCCTCCCCTTCCTGCCTCGCAGCTGGAAACTTGTATGTCTGAGATGTGACAGAAAGGGACAACACAGGTGAGGCCTTCCAAGCACTCAGCCTGCACACCAGCTGCCTTAAGAGTAGAAGCTCGCAATCATGTTGCCCTGGGGATTTTGCACTCTCAGACTCAATGGACTGGCTGCAGATATCCTTGGGAGCAGTGATGGAACAGCTGGTGAGCAGGGAAGAAACAGAGGCAAAGCAATAGGAAGAACCAATCCGATCACTTCTCAGGATCTTTCAATCCCTGTGGCATTTTAAGCCTTTGTTATGAGGAAACCTGCATCGGTGAGTGCCTGCGTGGACGTTAGCTATTTTTAAACAAACATGACTTCTCCAATTACTTGAGTTATATCAGTGAAAATCTGTCAGCATTTCAGTGAAACCAGAGTACAACCAGATGTGGACTACAAGGAAAACAGAAGCTGGGTTACTGGAAGCAGCTCCGCCCCAGAGACAAGGCCTAATTCCCAATATTTTTAATGCAAGAATTTCTAGAAACTAATACCTAAATTTGTTACCTGTGGTTTGGTGAAATCCCTCTTTATACACCACTGAACAAAATACTGCTTTGCAGCCGAAACAGTAACTGGATCCTGGTGCCTGCAGTAAACCCGGATAACCTGCTCTGAAAAGGTCCCTGGTAAAAGCCTTGAAACCTTCGGAATTAAAAAAAAAAAAAAGAAAAAAAAGCACAAATTAATAAGCTTTAGTCCTTCTTTGAATTTAGAGCCCTTGGAACTCATTCTCAAAACAAACTGAAAGCAGTAAGAACCACCTCCCTATAATCCTTGACTTTTACCCAAAAACTATACTTTCTTCAGAACAAGGTAAAGGCCGTTCGCATGTAAAGGCCATCAGGACTTCACACAGAACCAACCATAGGATCACCAAGCTCGGAAAAGACCTCTGAGGCTGTGCAGGACACAGATTCCACCACCCTCATGCACAAATACTGCAAGAACCACCAGGAAGCACTGATGGCTCCCACTGCCAGTTGTGAAGCTGAGGAGGATAAAAGACTACCTGTTCTTTACTGATCTTGATGGCCTTGGAAGGATCAGCCTTGCAGTAGAAGAGAACATTATCAATGGGGTTCTGATCTTTCATTCCATAATCCATATTAACAACCTTGCATGCAAAACAAATAAAAAGGACATTTGTTAACGTCTGTCATTCATTTTCTGAGAATAAACACAAGCAGATATGCACAATCTGTAAATGAGAGCAGTCAAATAAAAGAGTAATTAACAACTGATTACTTCATTAAACGTAATGAAGTTTAACTAACAGTATCAGCATCAGTTTGTTAGACCATTGTTTGTGTGGCCAGAGAGAAGCGTCCACCTCCCCACACCTTCAGCTTGTGGGACAATGCAGACCAATGTCTGTGTGCAACTGAGCAGGATAAGTGCTACCCTTGCTCTGGAAGGATAGTTACATCAACTATGAAGTCTTCAGCTGTCAGCTCCATCTTTGGAGGATCCTTTTCTGGCTTGGAGTTAGCAATGTCACCTGCCAGGTCATTGTATTCATCCTGAAAAAGAAAACAGCTCTGACTGTATTTTTCCATCATCAGGTCAAGCCCTACAGACTTCCTACAGCAATCTGGCTGTCAGAACCCTTGTATACCTTGAACAGCCAGAGTCCTGCTGTTAGATTTCAGAAACAAAACAAAAACAACCTTAACAAACTACAAAGATCCAAAGAACTTTTCACCTGGCAGCAGGAAGCAAGGAAACCCTTCCAGGATATTTCATGAGAACAAACATTTTAACAAAAAAAGAAAGAACTTCCAAGCAAGCTGTCTGCTAGCACAAATGCATTATGCAATTAAGCTCCCCAAAGCTAAATACAATTAAGCTCCCCAAAGCTAAATACTAAATATCTCTACTGAACTTTTTTTTTTTAATTGGCAGCTGCAGGATGTCACCCTCTAATAGTTTTTGTACTAGAAAAACAACACTAAAACATGAGAAATAGACATACAGCATCAGTAACATCGCTGACTACTACAGAAAAGCAGACAGAACAAGCTCCTCGAGGAGCTCTGCAGGGGATTGCTCCCACCTCCAAAGCAGAAATCCACAAAGGGCCTCATCTGGTGAGAACATTCCCTGCCAATAGCTGTGCTGAGCGCACATGGTGTGGCGAACTGTTATTTATGGAACGATGTGTGCTGTCTTTAAAAGGCTGTGGCTGGGCAGAAAAGAGAACATTGCCTGCTTAGTGATGGCCAGTGCAAGACGCAAGATCTGATGAAGGATGATTTCCTGGGAACACCTGAGACTCCAGAGAGAGAAAAGCTTTGAGCACAGAGCAGACAGGTCCAGAAGGAAAGGAATTTGGCAAGCAGCAGATTTGTCCATTGCAAAGACAGAGGGACTGCTGAAAGGGATCTCCATGAACCGTATGTGCAGCCTGCAGTGACTCCAGAAGCCAAGGAAACGTTTAGGTTTAGACTGAGAGCAAGTCCTCTTCACCAACCTCTTGAGTGACCCCACATGGTGCAGTGCAGTACCCAGCTGAGTACAACCAGGGTACCACCAGTGAGCCAGCCTCCCATCACAGCAACACAGTGTTTTTTCTTCTGCAAACACTTCTGCAATAATCAACTTCTGATTTTCTATCCTTTTCTATTCTTCTGGTTGTCTGTACATAAAACTCTTACCAGTTTTCTGTAAAATATTCCATAACCCAGCAACGTAAAGACAGGGAAGAGTGGGAGAGAACTTCTGACCCTATTGGGCAGCTGATGTCACCTACCTAGACTTCTGCAAGGTCTTTGATATGGTCCTGCAACACAGACTTATCCCTAAATTGGACAGAGATGGACTTGAAGACTGCAATATTTGGTGGACAAAGAATTGGTTGGATGGTCACAGACTAAGGGTTGTGGTCAATGCCTCAATATCCAAGTGGAGACAAATTATGAGTGGTGCCCTCCAACTTAAGACATTCTGTGATTTTATGATTTTTGGAGTATTGTTTAAGTTCTCAAAACAAACAAACAAAAGCAATCACTATCAACAACAAAAAAAAGAGGAAGAGGAAAAAAGGTAGTCAGCAACTTAGAGAACATTCTTAGAAGGACAGAATTCAGAACCTCTCGGTGATGGATATTACCTTTGGAATTTCATTCAGTCTTTCAGGTTGAGTCTCTCCTAAAAACTTGTATAATTCACGCCGTTCTATCTTACGCAAAATTTCTCGTGCCTCACTCAGTTCTGGACGACTTGAGTGCAGAATTTCCAGGTAGATATTATCTGCCAAAGTTGTAGTGATTTCAGTTAACTATGTCAAAATCCATTATGACAGCAAAATACACATAAAGGGACATAGGCTTAACCAATAAGAAAAACTAAAGATTTGGGAAAAATGCACACCTTGAGAGAATGGCTGAACACTGTAGGTCAGACAACTGAGAAGCAATATGCAATATGATCCCAGACATCCCCAGGTTTCTTTTGCTATGGCTTCAGAGCAGAAGGGTTACTTTCGGCTGTCCCGAAACCAAAGGGATGCTGCTCACCTGTCACACAGCCAACACAGCTGCACTCTGTGCATCTATCCTCAATCCCCAGCCAGGAACAGCCACGCAGCTTTGACGTGCTGCAGGTACAGCTCTGAAACACCCCCCCCAAGCACAGCAAGAAGCTCCCCCCACAATGTCTAGGTAAGCTATGAACCATGATGATCAGCACACCTTTACCAAGGTTAATAAGAGCATGAAACTCCCTCCAAAGAACAGCAGACTGTCTCTTCAGCTTGAGAGATAACCCAGGGAAAACAGGAAAGCCATAAACACTTACATCATGTAAAGTATTAGCAAGGAACAGCTTTCTGTGTCATCATCACAGAAATTAGGATTTGCTGTCAAAATCAGAAGGCTACAAATTCAAAACCAAAAGGTGGTTCTCTTCACCCATCATGGAGAGAAGCTGGAGAACCTGCTGCTGCAGAATCTCACAAGAACTTGAGCATCAGCAAAGACCCAAATGGCAGTTGGACACTTCCACAGAAGCATCACTCACCATGGACTACTGAAAACAAGCCTACTGTTCTCACAGTATCCCCCAGGTTGAAACCACTGGATGCAGGAAAGGAAGTGTCTCAGTTCAGGATGAGAACACAGGTCCTTCCGCCATTACATCTGATACTGACACACTCCCCTCATCTTTCTCCTTTCTGACCAATTCTCCCCCTGGATCAGGAACACCCCAGTACTGATGCTCAGCTCTGCACTGACTGTAAGATGCAGACCACCCTTCTTGCCCTGAACTCACCAGATATCACAGTTCAGCTACAACAAGATCCTGTTGCTCAGCTCCTGCATGACTGCTCCTACAGACCACACAGCCCCTGGGATAGGCCCCAACCCATGCAAAATTTAGTCTTAATCAGGCTGAACGTGGCTACGGCAGATGAAGGGTCACCAACAGAAGATCCTCAGCTTAACACAGATTACAGCAAGCAGACCTTCTGCATCAATGCCTCCAGCACCTTGCTCATAGACCAAAGAAAGAATTCCTGAATCCCTCTGGTGGCCAGCCAAGGCTTGATGGTGGAGGCTCAGGAAAGTTGCCTTCCCACTCAGGAATGTTTTGGAAACTGCTGTGAGCAGCAGCTCCCAGGAACAGCAAGAGCTGCCAGCTCTTGGGAACACTGCAGCTTGTAAACACGACAGAAGAAAACAGAATACGTGAAGAAATTAGTTTATTGGCTAAATACACAGAGCAGCAGTTCTGCAAGGACTGAAGCATCCTCTGTCCTGCAGCCACTCCAGCCACAAACCCCTCAGTGCAGCAGGGTTTAACATGCCCACACTGGCCTCTGTTCCCCTTGCTGCTGCTCAAAGCCAGCACTGAACACCAACAAAGAGTGCTGATGTGCCTTGCAGAGAAGGCCAGGAGGGACAGGCAAAACCAAGACAAGAAGCGATGGGAAGACTGAACTACATGACAGAAAACACAGCTCATATCACTTTTTGGGATTTCAGTAATTTCTCCAAGTTCTTCCTCCTCACAGTGCTGACCCAGACCTTGGAGAAATGGCTGCGAGCAGTCAGACTATTCGTCTAGGAAACAATCACAAGTCACTTCTCATTTGTTTCACTATGTAATCATACTGGAATTCCCCCACAGGTCTCTAACTGGACTGCTGTTCCCAGTATTTACCCTACAAGAACTAGATTTACAAGATCTTGTCCAAGAAACTAGAAACTTCCAGGAATAAACTTATTTATGTACTGTTTTCTTCTGTTGCATTTGCAAGAAGGATTGCAGTGCCTCAAGCAAATTAAATTAGATCTTATCAGAGTCCTTCAAAATCTGTCTCAGGGTTAGTTTCACACAACACGCACACAGTGCTCCCCTACCTGATGTAGTTAGGTGTAGCATTGCTCTGAGCTGGCTCACACCCCATCCATGACAAGTACAACAAAACCAGGGCACAGGTACAACTGCTTGACCACACAGTAACCTGGCTTTGAATGCATGCAGAAAAACAGAAGTTGGTGTTCCTCCCTCTCCATAAAATTAATTTAAACTAGGACATTTTGCTCTCCCAGTAAGATGTGAAGCACAGAGATGCTCCAGGTCTAAACCACCACCTGTGCACAAAAGCAGTACTTGAAGAGTCCTAGTCATGGGCCAGCTGTGTCAACAGCTGTACAAACAAACAAACGAGTCTTATTCTAAGAGGTACTTGTGTTGTTGCACTTTAAAAGGAATTCTGAGATCTCATACCAGTTAGCTTCGTGTAGGCTTCCATGTCCTCCATTGCTGTAGAGATCTGGTACAACTTTCCTTTAGAGCCTTCTATTTGAAGAAAACGGTCTGCTTTTTGAAAGGCTTCTGTAATCCTAGATGCAAGCAAAAGAGAGAATTAAACAACGTGTTACTAGGTGATACTTAAGAGCCAAAAAATAAACACTTCAGTTACATTACAAAGACAAATTATATTGTGTCCTAAACATGCAGCACAGCTGCACTACAATACATCCCATCTCCGTGCTGTCATTTCACATTTGAACAGAGCCTTTTCCATTTACTGAAAATAGGTTCAGATCAGACCTGAACTTTACTTCAAGAAAGGTGGAAGTCTGCTTTGTTCTGCTTTGGACTATGGGTTCAATAGTGCCCAGATGGCTGCAGGACCCTGCAAGACACTGACACAGTCAGCCAGCTGCGATGACACCTCAGAAGACCACATCCCCTTACAGACTCAGTTAACTGAGTGAACACCAAATTTTGTAAAGGTAAAGCATCAGATATGTGCAAAATCTTTTTCTAGTGGAAAAAAGACTTTCTAAGGACAAGTTCTTCCAAAGCCCCCAGTACTTCCTGTACCACACAATCCTCTGCGTTGCTCTTTCCAAACACAGCAGAGTTACTTGGCAGCCAAGATCTGTACTAAAAAACATGTGAGGATACTTCTGAAGAAAAGTAAACAGAATGGTGTTACTGGGAAACTTCTACAGGTATCAAGAAGAGACCTATAAACATAGAGAGGCAACCAGGCTGGTCCTGAACTATTCCTGCTGCAGCTTTACAAACAAGCCTCAGCCATGCCATGGTAAGCCCGCTCATTACTTCCACATGTGAGTTATCTTGCTCCACTAAGCACCCAGTTTGAGCCAAGCTGTCTCTAACTTGCAGATAAAAATTCAGCTCCTCTTGTCAGCAGTTACAACAGCATAACAATGTCCCAGACCAGAGCTCCTTCAGGGCTTTTGCAATCTGCTTCTAATTGGATTTAACATGGAAAGATGCTGCTGTCTGTCCCTCCCACCTTTTTTACATCTTTTTTTTGTGTTTTCCATAGCTCCTCCAGCTCCAGGCTGGCTGCTCCTCAGCTCAGGCTGCCCAAAGCGCAGCCATGGCCTTGGACACCTGCAGGGATGGGGCGCCCACAGCTCTGGGCAGCAGCGCTGGGGCTGCACCGCCTCTACATAAAGAATTTCTTCCAAATATCTAAATCTGCCCTCTTTCAGCTTAAAGCTGTTAACCCCCTGCTCCATCACAACACTCCCTGGTGAAGAGTTCCCTCCCCAGCCTCCCTGGGGGCCCATCTAGCTACTGGAATGCCACAGTGAGGTCTCCCAGTGCTTTTTCTGTCTTGAAAGCACCAGGTCCCACTGCCCCAGCAGAGGTGCTGCACACTCTGAGCATCCTCATGGCCCTGCAGTGGACTCACTCCAACAGGCCCATATTTCAAACCTCTAAAACATGCAGAATTTGGTCACGTAGCCAAGTGGCTCTCATTGCACGTCAAAGCTCATTGATTTGGTGAAGACTCCAAATGGATTTACAGTTTGGAAAAAAAAAAAAGAAAAAAAGGAGTGCAAGACAAAGGAGCTGCAATACTTGCATTATTTCAATGATGTTGCCAATCTTATGCTGGTACGCTCGCCGGTGCAGGCAATTCCGAGTGTGGAACATATCATACAAATTTCCAACTTCCTGAACCAAAAACAACCAAACAAAACCATCATTTGCTTCCTCCCTGCTCACACACCTCCCAGACACGTTGCTGCTGACACTGCCCAGCTCACACACACCACTTACCTTATCACGGGCACAGATATGCTTCTGGTTTCCCGCTTCGCAAACACGAGTGAATTTAATTAAGCGCCTATAATCAAAATTATTCTGGATCCCTAGGTGGTGGCAATCCCTGAAAATATTCCACAGCGAGTGCTTAACAGTGAGGTCACAGTTGTGAGTAAAGCAGCGTTGTTTCAGTAGGGGTTGAAGAAAAGCAGAAGCTGTAAGATCTGTACCTTGCAAAATAATCCCACTTGTCCACGTCGATGCCGTTTTTCTTGTTTGCTACTATCTCATATAGGAAGCTCTTCTCCTTTGGTCGTCCTCGGTAGGGCCACTAATGACAGAGGAGCAAGGAAGAAAAATCAGGAACATTAAGAAATTTAACAGTGCAAGCGATGGTAAGAGGGTTGCTCCAAAAGTAATGCCTCCTATTCTACTGTATTGGCCCACAGCGTCAGACAGATGGAACAGTGGGTGTGAGCACAGCGAGGGGCAGGCAGTGCAGAGGCACAGAAAACAACAGTGGGTCACCTCTCCTGGTGCAGATCTGTACGAGTGTGGAACGCAGCTCTCGTTCATCACTGCTGAAAATACACAGCTAATGGTGCTGAGTATGTAGAGAAATAGCATTCTGTAGCTGCAAATCTGCTCTGTCAAACAGTATTATTGTGCTCTTTGTACCTGTTGTAGTTTCCACAGAAATTAATTGGAGGCACTACTTTTGGAACACCCCACGCAGAATAATTTTTGAGGCACTCTGACATTAGCTGTGACAAAAATCTCACATCGAGGTAACAAAGAACACAAAGACAACAGAAGAGTTTCAAAGCTGCACTGTGCATTACAAGCCCAGAGCAAGGATGTAAGCAGATGACTTCAGCAGCTGACTTCCCAGAACACCAGAAAGAACAAAATCCACACGCACTGTCAGCATTTAATTCCCCATTCTGTCAAAGTAAAGCGCGCAGCTTTGAAGTGCAAACAACCTGTAGTAAGGAGGAAAGGAAGACACTGCAGTTACTGACCCCCAGGGGAATGAATCAAACCCACAAGTCACTCCCTTGCAGTCTTCTGCAATCAGCTCTACAACATTATAGTGTACTTTTAAAACAACTGTTTAGGTATGTTAAACAATGACTGCTCAAACAGCTGACTTGAACTCTTAACCCACAACTGAGGAATGACTCAGCCAGGAGGCAAACAGCAAATCCAGGCCAGAACATAAAATACAAATTGCATGTGAACTTCTCTTGAACATTTAATGATCCTTCAGTTAAATAAACATTGCCTTGAAATTCTGGGGGGGAAATTACTTAAGATGTATGGTTCAAGTGTTGACATTAGCATTACAGAAGTATTAACACGGATACAAAGGAGAAGGGAAATGTGCATGAACAGTGGGAGGAGAGCACATCAAGGATAAAACCATCCCATGCTGACAACTAAGAACTGTTACAGGGACAATAATCAGGAGCGCAGATGACAGCAGTAAGATGTCAGGACCAGGAGAACTGCGAGGTGACAGCATCACAGCACAGGTGCTCATCAGCAGAAGAGCCCCTGCTCTGCTAAAACCAGCACAACACAGATGACTGCAGGCAGAAGACAGATCAGATGTCAAGAAGGTTGGCAGCTATCACATACAATGCTGCTTTTCCTGTTATCCTGCTGGAAAACAGGCATGAACTTGGCCCAAGATCATCAGAAGCAGTAGGCAGCAAGACTTGTGTTCAAATGACTGCAAATGGGTAAAACTTCCCTACTACCTTCCCAAAGATCTTGTACTGAGCTGTTATGCTGAGTTCTCTATGCTCAGTCATCAGAACACTACATGCTAATACAGCAGAAAACAATGGGTAAGTGCTAACATCTATGGGTGACTTGTTTGCAAACTTTGATTAGGACCAGGCTGTCATGACACATCTCCTACTGATGGAGTAGTAAGTGGACAGATATCTTTGATGAGCAAATAAAAGAGGGAAGACTTGATTCTTTCATAGAGTTGCAAACATTAATAATTATAATGTCTTTTTCCTTGCCTCATGAAGCAAAGCATTTTTTATCCCTTATTTCTTATCCCTGCACCTCTGTTTGTGTCACTGGGATGCATCCAAACATTTTGCTACAGCCATCAAAGCTGCTGAGGCTCTGGCACTCCTCACATATTTGGGCCACACTTTATGGTGACTCACTGCCTCACCTCTGCCATCTGGCAGCTCTGTTATCTGGCACTGGCTCGTTAACATAAACCATCTCCGTGTTTTCTTCACCTGGCCAATTAAAAACACAGTCTCCAAAAACAGTATAAAACAGAAGAGAGGGAAAAATCATCTACTCTCTTAGTAAAATTGACTCGGAAAAATTTAAATGTTTGTTCAAATAACCACAGTAGCAGTCCAGCAACTCACCGATTCCTCACAAATTGTCTCATCTATAGGCCCTCCTATCTGCTCCTTGATGAAGACCATGTCTTCCTCCAGGATGAGACCATATGATTCCATGACTTTTTCCAGTTCATTGGATGTGATCAGGTGCTCAAACATTTCAACAGAAGCAGTTTCATGCTGTGAAAAATTTAGAAAAAGATACCTAAACATTACATTAACGTGTCCAAGCACCCTTCCTGAAGTGCCACAGCTTTCTCCTAACACAGCAGCACTGCCTGGTGTGCTGTCAGCGATGTGCAAGTGCAGCATATGACTCATTTTCTGATCATTTTTTATCTACCCAAACAGGAAACCACTCTGTGTGCAGCATCAAGAAACACTCTTAAAATGATGGGCACATTTGCAGCGAGTTTTGCCTCTTCAGAGGTGACCATGGGTACTGACAAGACCTGGCCATTTAATTTTCCAGTGTCAAACAGTGAGAGATCTGCAAGAGGACACAAGTATCTCAAGTTATTACACAGACACTCTTTCACTTCTGGGGAAAATCAAAGAACTGTAGGGGTTGGAAGGCACCTCTGGAGCTCCTCAATCCCAACCCCTAAAGCAGGTTCCCTGGAGCAGGTTGCAAAAGAAAGTGCCCAGGTGGGTTTGGATGTCTCCAGAGGAGCCTCCAACACCTCTCTGCACAGCCTGTGCCAGGGCTCTGTAGCAAAGTTCTTCTACATATTTGTGTGAAACTTCCTATGTTCCAGTTTTTGGCCATTACTCCTTGTCCTATCACAACTCATCCAATTGCCTCCCACTCTTTACACATTTATAAGCATTGATCAAATCCCCTCTCAATCTTCTCTTCCCCAGACTGAACAGCGCCAGGGCTCCCAGCCTTCCCTCACACAGGAGATGCTCCAGGCCCTGTAGCATCTTTGTGGTCCTTCACTGGGCTCTCTCTAGGAGATCCTGGTATTTTTGAACTGGGGAGCCCAGAACTGGGCACAGTGCTCCAGATGTGGCCTCCCCAGGCAGAATACAGAGGGAGGACCACCTCCCTCCCCCTTCCGGCCAAGCTCTTTGTAATGTACCATTGGCCTTCTTGGCCACCAAGGCACGCTGCTGGCTCACGGCCGATCTGTTATCCACAGGACACCCAGGGCCTTCTCTGCAGAGCTGCTCTCCAGCTGCTCAGCCCCCAACCTGTACTGGTACATGTGGTGATTCCTCTCCCAGTGCAAGATCCTGCACTTGCCCTTGTAGAACCTCGTCAGGTTCCTCCTTGCCCAACTCAGTCTGTCCAGCTCTCGGCCTTCTGCTGTGTCAGCCACTCCTCCCAGCCCAGTATCATCAGCAGACTTGCTGAGGGTGGACTCCATCCCTTTGTCCAGGTCACTGATGAAGATGTTCAACAAGAGTGGATGCAGTACTGATCCCTGGGGAACACTGGTGACAAACATCTGCTGCCCCCACTTCTCCTCAACCTCTTTCCATTTCACCAGTGAGGCTGTGTCTGCTCACAGCAACATTAAGGGGGTAGATATTCTCCAGACATTTAAAGAGAACAAGAAAAATCATTACAAGATCTTGATACAACTTCAATTATGCCATCAAAATGGCTCAATAAGGCCAAATGATGACCACATGTTCACAAGTGCTGGCAATCTTTACTGATAAATTATTTTCCCTATAAAAATGCGAGTTTTTTCATTTTACTTTAGTCCTGAAATGCCTACCTTCCAGTTCAAACCTTGACGAGCAAGTGGAATAAATCTTCCATCAAACATGTGTGAAAATGGCCCATGACCTTAAAAATAAAGATCACACAGGTTTAATCTGAGACGGTTGTCAGCAGGAATATCTTGAGCAAGCTAAAGATCTGGATTCTCTTCTATTTGACTTGATCTTAACATCATCCATGAGGAAAAAGCAGCTACAGAACTCTAAACACCATAAGAAAACAACACAAAAAACCTGTGAAAAGTGGCTGTGCACTCATCAAATGGACTTGCCCCCACAGAGGTACTCCAACCAAACAGTAATAGACAGCTCCCATCCCAGAACACAGCCATGCACTGAGAAGTCTGAGAGCGCTCTCACTCTGATCTCACAGCAATCTCTTCCTGCAGGTCAGCTTTCACAAAGAAACAAGCCATTTCAATTCTTGCTCACCCAAATCATGGCAAAGCCCAGCAATTTCCACGCAGAGGATGTCCCGTTGGGTTATACCCAGTTCTGGTTGCCGCTCCTTCAGTTCACGAACCAGACATCCTGCAAGGTAGCCCACCCTGTAGCAGAGAAAAACCCACAGACACTGGAAGTGAATACAACAGTGTTTTACTCTGAACAGAAAAAGAGCAGTTCACCTATTCTGTTTTGTTGCTTTAAGTCACAGCCTTTATTTAAAAGACGGCACACAACAGATACTCAAGCCCTAACCTGAAAGATAATCACAGGAAAATTATTTCTTGTCATAGAGTTCTAGTCAACAGTAACACATTTGAAAGGAGAAAGACACATCAGACACTGTGCCCAAATTTGGAAGGAAAAGCATCCTAATATGGTATTCTGCTAACTGAGCAGAACATACATTCACTTCCTTCCCGTAAATCAATGAGTTACCACCAATCTTTGGTTTAATTTCCAGTTTCAACTCGCCTCTCAATTAAAGCAAAGCTTCTGATTTTGAAATCCTCACAGACTTCTCTTTCCATGTAGCTATTACTGCTCACAAGCCTATAGGAAAACAAACACCCTAGCAGATTGACAAAGCCCTGCCCTATTACTCAACAGGACGCTGAGATGCATTAGCAGCTCCAGTATTTCATAATGGACAGATGCAGAATACCATCACTGTGAGCCCACTATATTACTGAGTGTGCTTCCTGAAGCATCACAGCTTATAGATCACCCTCCTACTTCCAGTCAGAGCTCCACAGCAGCCACAAAAGCACTTTGTTCTTTCAAATTTCTATTTTAACAACAGTTTATCATAATCATTTCACTCCCTTTATCCATTTAATTTCAGGGATGCTGAATATCTTAAAGCAAGAGCAGGTTTTAGTAGAGGTACAAGTCTGCAGGGCCTGCCAGGAGTGAGCCCAGAGCACTGAGGGGTGTTACTGTGGGACTCCTCCCAGCAATTTACCAAAGGTATTGGGGGTGTGGGGACTGTGGTCAAAGACAGCCAACCTCACACCCACCCAACAGAGGGACACAAGGGAAGAGCCAGGGACCTCCAGTCTCTGAGGGCCGTTGGCAATGGGGCTACACCTGCCTGTGGCCGGTCACTAGGGCTGTCCCCAGGGACAGGAACAGCACGGAGCTGTGCCAAGGGAGGGTCAGAGCGGGCATCAGGAAACATTCCCTTACTGTGAGGGCAGTCAGCAGGCTCCTAGTGAGGTGGTGGATGGCCTGTGCCTGGCCGTGCTCAAGGGGAGTTTGGACAATCCCTTGTTACCTGCTTTAACTTCTGGTTAGCCCTGAGGTGGTCAGGCACTGGACCAGGGGGCCTTTGAAGATCCCTTCCAACTCAGCTATGCTATTCTATCTTTTACCAGACACAGCTTTATTGTCTGCTTTTATTTTTTTCCTACTCTACCAATATACACAAAGTTCACCTCCTCTATTTTAACCCTGCAGAAATCTTCAAAATGAGCTGAGAATAACTGTCCTAAGTTTAACTGTACAGAACAGAACTGCTTGGAAGAAAAATTTGCTGTTGCCACTGGAGTTTCCAAACTCCTGTTTGGAACATTTTGTTTATACTCCTCATGTGTTTGTTTTTTTTCCAGGCTCATCAGATGCAGTCAATTCAAGCTCATCTCACTAATGTGAATCTTTTGCAACTGCCTTTTGCATTCTGTTAGTTTCTCAGTGGGCAGCGGCCAGCCATGCTCTATTTGAGCACTACAAAAGCAACACAAGGCTGGCCAGATCACCTGAATGAAGACATTGATCAGCTTAACTTGTCTGCACCTCAGGATATACCTTCAAAACAAGCTTAAACTTACTGCTAATCAGCTTCTCTGTGGAGTGTGAATGATTTAGCAACACCCTGGAAATTCTTATGTCCATAATCTGTTTCTTTAACTTATGGTACCGCTAACAGCCTGACAACTTGACCCTGATTGCATAACTACAAATGCAAATATTACAACTAAAATCATCTGTTCTGGGCAACCCAAGCGGATTACAGCTGTCTGACATATCATTCATGGCAGTCTCACCATCCTAAGCTTTATGCTTTTAAACTCAAATTTTGACCAGGAAGAGCATAAAGCACTCACAGCCTCTATTATTTTTACCAGCAGAAAAAGAAGAGGGGAAAGCACTGACCCACCTTGCAGGTTTCTTTTTCTGACTTTAGTAAACAAAGTCCACAATCACACAGGCAGAAGAGGAAGATTCAGGTGACAGAAAATGCCAAGACAGCAGCTGTCACAAAAACGCTGGCACTGCACATCTGCGGAACCAATCTCAAAGACATTCAAGCACAAAAGAGACATGCATATAAGGCTACACCATCTTACCCTAACGAGTGTTCAAAGCGGTTGTGGGAGGCTCCAGGAAAAACAAAGTAAGTGCCACCCAGCTGCTTAATGTATCGCAGGCGTTGAAACTGAGGTGTGTCAATGATGCGAACAAGAAGAGGGTGTATCTCAATGTGACCATGAACTGGATCATTAAAAACCTACAAAAGCCAAACAATAATGCAATCAATGTTTATTTGACTTTGAAAGTTAACAGGGCTAAGGTAAAGGACATCGAGAAGGGTCAGGGATTTGGTGGGAGAGGCTGTATAAATGGTTGGTTGGTTTCAGCTTCAAAATTGGCATATTCTGTCTATCTTAATCAAGATTTATCCTGGAGAGTTACTTAGGCATGGCATCAGAGAAGACAGTTGTGCACTTCAGAGGACAAGGCAATTCCAGACAACCTCTAGAACCTGTTCAATTCCAATTCCTAACACTCGAGAAAACCACTGTCTTTATCAATGACATCTGCTACTCCACTTAAAGGAGGATACTGCAATGCATGTCGGAGATCACAGGATCAGAATGGCCTGGGTTGGAAGGGATTTAAGATCACATCTATTTCCAACCCATACCGTTGGCAGGGAGACGTCCCACTAGATCAGGCTGCCCAGGGATCCAACCTGCACTCCACAGCTTCCCTGGGAAACTTCTTCCAGCTCCTCACTACCCTAGTGAAAATTTCTTCCAAACATTTAATCTACATCTCCCCTCTGTTAGTTCAAAGGGTCTCTTCCCATCTTCCCTTTAAATACTGGAAGGCTACTGTAATGTCTCCCCAGAGCCCTCTCTTCTCCACGTGGATCACCCCCAGCTCCCTCAGCCTGTCTCTATAGCAGAGGTGCTTTAGTCCTCCGAGCATCTCTGTATCCCCCTCCACACTCTCTCCAAAAGGTCCACATCCTGTGCCAGGGACCCAGGGCTGGATGCAGAGCTGCAGGTGTGGCCTCACAAGAGTGGAGTAGAGGGGGACAATCCCCACCCTCGCCCCGCTTCCTTTGATGCAGCCCAGGATGCAGTTGGCTTTCTGGACTGCACAGGCACACTGCTGGCCTTACTGACCTTCTCACCCACCAACAACATCGAGCCCCTCTTACAGGAACAATCTTTGTATCCACTAAGTGTTTGGTATGACACTGCATGTTCTTTATAAATCCAAAGTGAAAGATCAAAGAGTGGAAATGATAGTTCTAACCTTTTTCACAGAACAAAAGCCAAAACCCAAGACAACTGAAATCTGAAGTACTCCCTGATCACCTCTGGGTATGCAGTTCAGAAGGCACTCAAGTAACCACAGGCACTTACTAGGGATGAGAAGCACACGCATTTAATCCTTGCATCAAAACAGAAGATGAAGCCAATTTAAGTATCTCAGTAAAACGCTGAGGCAAATAAGGCTTTTCTGTCTTCTCTCCTCTCCCTGCCACCAAACTGGTAGGGCTGCAGCAGACATGCAGACAACAGAGCCATGTGTGCTGACAGGCAGCCCAGGATCGGGTTAAACCAACAGACACTGCTGTGAGAAGCTGCTGGACATCACAAACAGCAGAAGGGAAAGGCGAGCTGTTAGCTGAGACCAGAGGCTGAAGTAGCAAAACACAAGAAGTGGAGGCTCTACAAGACAGAAGATGTGAAAAGGGAGCTTCTCACATTTCAAACAGCAGCTCATTTCTTATCCAGTCTCCCACAACCGCCAGGTGCCCACATCAAGCTCTTAACTGCAGATCTTAACAATTGTTCTGGTTAACGTGGTTTTCAGACCACCAGCTATGGAGAAGAAGGGCTTGGAGCTTGCAGCTCTGCAAGGGAAAAGCACAGTGGCAGCAGCAGCTGCTGGGACTGAGCAGGAAGGAAAGGAAAGAGACGAGGAGAGAGACAGGGCTGCAGGTGCCAGCAGGGTGCTGTGAGCAGAGCCAGCACAGCACTGCTGTTACCTTCATGATGTCCACTGTCTGCCTCAGCTGGTTCAGGCAGGCGAGCACTTTCAGTCTCTCATCTGGGAGGCTAGGAACAAGACAGCAATAACAAATTATTTGAAAGCAAAGTTCACGCCCTCACAACCTGCATATCTAGCAAATTACTTCTCCAAGTTTACATGACTCTGATGTTCACTGATTCTTTTATAGAAATATTTCCATGGCTTTTTCAGAGAAATATTGAAAGCATTTGGTCCTCTACAGTCAAGCAGAAGAGGAAAATCCCAAATACCTGCACAAGTGCTCTAAGCTCCCAGTAGAGCTACTGTGCTGCAGCCACCCGACCTTAAAACAACTCTGGAGGGAGAGATAATACACTTCCTTACGCCCACTTTTATTAACTGTCTGTAAACTTTGTCCTTGAGCAAACTGGCTTCAGCCTCAGCAAACAGCAAACACCATGAGAATAGAATTAGGTACCTCTTACACTTCTCAGCAATTAACCACTGCGAGTCCAGTTTTACACCAGTCTTTGAATTTAATAGAAATTAGTACTATAAAATGTCAGCTATTAGCAAAGACAAATACCACTAAATGCACTACGTATTTTCAGCCAAATCATGTAATAATTCACAGTCCATAGAAATAGTAAATGTATCTGAGCTACTGGTGGGCTTTTCTATCTTATCCAGTTCACCTTCCCCCAACAGGAGGGGCCTCAAGCTGCAGCCTCTGCTGGCTGTCACTGCAAGTCTTCTGCTGCCTCTGCCTGCAAATGCAATGAGAAGCGTGGCGGTGCTGCTCAGCCTGCTGCATCACTTTGTGCTGCATGCAGCTCAATCTGCATGGGGTAGTCAGAAATCCTCAGGTGCTTGCAAGGAGTTCCCAAATGAGCCCACTACTTACAGGGCAACAGAAAGCAGCTCAAAGTGAAAACATGAGGTCCGTTATATCTGCCTGTCCTTCTGCGCTGTGATAAGGTGACAAACTTTCCTAAGAGCATTCAGGCAGAGCCATGTCAGAATCTATTTGCTTCCAGCCATCTACATTCACTTCACTTCTGCACAATGATTTTTCTCCAGACTCTTTTCTAAGATGTTAAATCACTTTCGGAACAAAGCAGAGAAAGATTCCGGCAGATTTAAAAAACCCCCCAACTCGATGTAAAGAGATGGCACCCAGGTTACCAATTCCAGCACAGGTCTTGGATGATATGACCTAAAAGCATGCTAATAACAGAGATCAAACCTCACAAATATGTTTTCAAAAGAGCTGCAATGCTGCGGGAGGCACAGTGACACCAGCAGCAGCCTGCCATCAGATAACAATCGCTCAAAACAACATCAGGGCTACACAAAGCCCACGAGGTTCCCAGTACTCAGGAGAAAGCGAGGCAATGCAAAGCACACAGCATTAAGCACGGACAGCATCTCCCAGTGCAGAGCACAGGGCGTAGCCTGTTGGCTGCAAGCACCGGCTTACAGTTCTAAATGCCACAGAAACTTGGGAGCAAGGAGCAAGTAAACTGGAAAACAATCAGGTGTGCACAGAGGATGGCATGAGAGCATCTTGACAAACTACCAACGGCTGCAGCTTTGGAAAGAGCAGAGAAAAAAATCGATCTGTTCTGCTTACACTGCACCCACACAAACACTGTCCACAAGAACACGGCCCAGCGTGCTTTTCTGCTCCAGAAAGGCCCCTCAAGCAGGGCTGAACAGCACAGTGCTGGCACGGCGCTGCAGCACAGGAGGCGATCCCAGGCAGCGCGGTGCTGCAGGGGGCTGCTAGGAGGGCGGCAGTCCCTGTCTGATGGGACACACGTGAGGCTTTGCCCTACCTCTGGGAACACCAGCAGCTTTGGGCTTGGTCTCCACCATCATCCAGACCTGGTACAACTGATCGCTCAAGCATTAAATCACAAAGAGCTCTCTGCTGTTCTTCAGAGAAGGTCCACCAGACACTTACTTACCTCGTGTCCTCAGGATGAGGCTGCCTCACCAGATCACACACGTGGAATCACAGCATTGCTCAGGTTGGAAAAGACCTTAGAGATCATGGAGTCCAACCACGACCTAATGATCCTACCCTAACTCTAACAATCCTCCACTAAATCATGGCCCTGAGCACCACATCCAAACAGTCTGTAAACACATCCAGGGATGGTGACTCAACCACCTCCCTGGGCAGCCCTTTCCAGTGCTTAACAACCCCTTCTGTAACAAAGTTTTCCAGACATCCAACCTAAACCTCCCCTGGCACAACTTGTGGCCATTTCCCCTCATCCTGTCACCTGTCACCAATGAGAAGAGACCAATCCCGCTGCTGCAATCAGGTACTGGAAGAGAGCAATAAGGTCTCCCCTCAGCCTCCTCTTCCCCAGACTGAACAGCCCCAGTTCTTTCAGTCTCTCCTCGTAGCCCTTCCCCAGCCTTGTTGCCCTTCTTTGGACCTGCTCCAGCACCTCCATGTCCTTTCTGTATGGAGGTGCCCAAAACTGAACACAGCACTCAAGGTGAGGCCTCACCAGTGCTGAGTATAGGGGCAGGATGACTTCCCCAGCCCTGCGCACCACACCATTCCTGATCCAAGCTAGGATGCCATCGGCCTTCCCGGCCACCTGGGCACACTCCTCAAGCTGTCCTCAAAGCAGCTGTCTTTGAGAAGGTGAAAGCTGCCCCTTCCCCATGCATTCTCTTTCCCCCACACCCTTCCTCCCACCACAGGCTGGAACACAAGAAGCCCACACCCCCCCACACCCCTTTGAGACTGACCTGTTTCAGAGACATCGAGCAGACAGCCCTGCTCACCATTTATATTTCATGTGCACCACACCCTGTGCCACAACCCACAACCCGAGCTTCTGGGATTCCCAGCTCTGCCCCCTGAACGCTGAGAAGAAAGTGGAACTAAGTGTGTGCACTCATTGCTGGACACAGAGCCCCACCACAACCAGAGGAAACTTTCCAAACCCACAGGACTCACCCAACCTAGAGAGGCCTGGAAGGAGCACGCAGATGTTCTCCATGCCTCAGTACCCCATGTGAGCACTTGATGCTCAAGCAGGTGCCAAGGTACTAAAAGCGACTGGCCTTAGGGAATAGTATACAGAGGAATTACGTAAATTGCTCAAGTAACGTCTTCTATTTATTTCCTTGGAAACTACAACAAAGAGCACAATAACACTGTTGGATAGAGCGAATTCTCAGCTACTCATGCTGGGCATTTTCACCAGGGGTGAACAGGTGGACAAGAGCCACACCTGCACTTATGGAAGTCTGGGCCACGGAAGGTGATACACAGTTATGGTCACCACTGCTGAAAAGCACTGCCCAGCCCTCGCTGTGCTCACATCCACTCTGTAAAAGTTCAGAAGCGTCGATGAGTGCCGTTTTCTCTTTCTTTTTTTGCACGGAGGAATTCAGCCCCAGCTCTTCGCTCCATACACCCTCCCGTGTCCCTCTGTGGCAGAACGGCGTTGGACGCCTCTGTCGCCATCTGTCCCGCAGCAACAAAATGGCACGGGGTGCCGCTGGGGAGGTTCAACCTCTGCTGCCATCTCAGCGACGTGCAGCCCTGGCACCGCGTGCCAACGCCGTAAAACAGGACGCGCTCCTTTCGGAGCAGCCCTCGCACTTCTCTGCTCGCCATTTCGGTGACACAAACGCCCCACGCCCCAGAAACCCCACAGCCACCGTCCTCGCGGTTCCAGCCCAAACCTCCCCTCAAAGGTCAGCGCCATCCCGGCCAGCGCCCGCCCCGCCCGGCCGCACCCGGCGCCGCCCCGACCCCTCGCCCTACGGAGCCCCGCGCAGCGCCCAGCGCAGCTCCCCGTGCCGCCCCGTTAACAGCGCCGGGGAACCACGTGAGCGCAGCCCAGCGTGCGGAGAGCGGTGGAAGGGCGGAACCGAAGCGAGCGGGGAAACGGCGCGGGCCGTGGGGGACGGAGCGGCGAGCGGGCTGGGCGCCGCCACGGCACGGGGCGGCACGGCGAGCGCGGCAACCGAGCGCCGGCACGGCTCGGACGGAAGGGCCCCTCAGCCCCGGCCGTGCCCAGCGCCCAGCCGCGGCCTCGGGCACCCGCCGGGACGGGGCACCCGCGGCTCTGGGCGGCGGTGCCGGGGCCGCGCCGCCTCCGGCAGAGAACTGCCGCTCACAGCCGCCCTAAGCCTCCCCTCCTTCCGTTTAAGCCGTTCCCGCCGCCCGGCCCGGCACTCACCAGACGCGGGTGACGCGCAGCGCGCAGGCGGGCAGGTCGAGCAGCATGGCCCCGGTGACGCCGCTCTCTGCGGGGACGAGCACACGGTGAGCGGCGCCGAGCGCTCCCCCCGCCCGCTCGCTCCCCCCCGCCCGGTCCCGTTACCTCGGAAGCGGCGCAGCAGGTCGGGCTCGCCCACGCCGCTCCGCGAGAGGTGCCGGCAGAGCCGCTCCGTGTCCCACAGCCGCGGGTCGCCGTAGGGCGCGCCGCCGTCGGAGCTCTCGGCGAAGCCCTCGCGCCGCGCGCGCTTAGCGGGAGCCGCGGCCCAGCCCGCCGCCGGGCTGCCCATCGCGCGCTCCGCTCCGGCCCCGCCGCGGGGCGCCGGCGCCGCCGTGACGTCAGCGCGCGGCGCGGCCCCCGGTGCTGCGGCCCCCGGTGCTGCGGCTCGCGGCTCGCGGCTCGCGGCTCTGCCCCCCGCCCCGCGCGGGAAGCGCCTCGCGGCGCGCGCTCCGCCCCGACACGGCCACAGAACGGCTGTGCCGCGCCGCCCCCGCGGCCGAGGAGCGCGCGGAAAGTTGTGGAAGCGGAGGGCGCGGGG
Source organism: Perdix hodgsoniae (assembly GCA_035772895.1). Taxonomy (NCBI): domain Eukaryota; kingdom Metazoa; phylum Chordata; class Aves; order Galliformes; family Phasianidae; genus Perdix; species Perdix hodgsoniae. The sequence continues at coordinate 6,996,350 of JAPSGF010000017.1, read as the reverse complement.
CTGCGCGTAGGGGAGGGCGAGAGCGCCGTGCGGCGATGGGAGGGCGAGGAGGTAGGGGACAAACAGCCCTGCGGGCACAGAGCAGCAGCTCCCCCCAGCCCAGGAGAGGCCCGCGGTGGAGCAGGCCATCCCCCTGCCTCCCACAGGCACCACACGGAGCAGATCTCCCCTTCCAGCCATGGAGGAACCTGCGGTGCAGCAGTGGATGTGGACTGACGGAGATGCAGCCCACGGAGCCCCACAGGAGCAGGGCCTGGAATGGAGCTGCAGCCCCCGCGGAAGAGCTGCAGGTAGCAGAAGGGCTGGGGAAGCTGGAGCAGTGCCCAAAGGATGGACCCCATGGTATTGAGCCACAGTGGAGCAATGCTTGGAGAGCTGCAGCCCATGGGAAGCCCATGTGGGATCAGCTCAGGAAGGACAGCATCTATGGGAGGAACCTTTGATGGCCCTGTTCTTATCCCAGCCCCACAATGTTTTTTCGCTGCATTTTCTCCTCCCCCCCCTCCAGCAGGCAATGGGAGCACAGCCTGGTGGGGCTCAGGCATGCAGCCCAGCTCCAAGCAGCCTCACAGCTTTCCATGAGGCCTTGTGCTCTCATCCAAACTCCTCAAAGATGCAGCTAAAATAAAGAAACAAACTTCCTCCTTGCAAGGTCTCCTTGTGGAGCAGCAGAGCCAACACAATGCTGTAGCAGTTTGCTTCTGTTAACGAACGCAGTTTTCTCACTTCCACACTCTTGCCAGGAAAGCACACGCAGTGCTCAGTGCCCGGCTGAGCCTTTCCACGCTGCTGAGCGAGGCAGTGCTCGGAGCTGAGGTCTTATTGGGGAGGAGCAGCTCATCCCTGTCAGAAAAACAGAACTGGCACTGAACAAGAAATAAACAAGAGGCCCCATGGCCTCTGGGGCCATGAAGCAGCCAGATGAACTTCCCAAATCAATGCAAAACCTGCTGATGTGCCAAAATCAGATGCACACAAAGCAACAGGTCCAGGGGTTACCAATGTCACTCTCTGGTAGGAAGGAAAGAAAGCAAAGGCAATGCCTGGGGCATTGGCCTGAACAGCACAAAGTTAATGGGTGAAGTGCAGGGAAACAGGAGAGACAGAAAATATTGTGCTTGTTTACATGTGACGGATGCAGACAAAACCACCTCCCCTCCCTTCTGCTCTGCACCAAGGTTCTGACTGCAGCCTGGTGCAGGCTGGTGGCTGTAGTGAGAATCAAATTAATGCACACCGCAGGGTGCCTTGTAAAGAGCAAGACAGGGTGGGAGGCAGTAGGAGGGGAGATTATCTTGGTGCAGGGTTTGTTTGCTTTGTTTTTACTTTAGACATCTCTACCAGCACTTCCCTGTGCCACTGGGCTCCCTGGAACAGCTGTAGCTGAACAGTCAGTCAAAGCAGCATTCTCCCCCCTTCAGCTCATACCTGTTTTTCAGAAACTGCTGTTGCAGTGATGGGTAATGCACTTACTGGAAATGAAGATTGCAATGCGTTTACTTTTGCCTGTTCCTCAAGCGTCAAACCACAAAAACACTGCGTGACTCGCAGGCCTGGCACATAAGAATGCATCCTAACAGGAAACTGAACTGAGTTTCAGTTCTCCACACTGCTTAATCACACTCTCACCCCAATTGAGGTGGTGATTGGGGCCTTGAGGCCAAATGTTGGTGCACTTGGGCTGTGGCAGCCTCGTGTTAACGGATTAAGTGCCAGCAGATCTGGCTCTGGCACTCTTCCTGTTGGTGTTAACGGGCTTTCTTCCCCTGACTCCAAAAACTCCAAATCTTATTTCTCCCTCTGTACTGCCCATGATTCTTTCTCCTCATTGGCAGCTTTACAGAAGGGAAGTTTACAAAGAGAAAAGCCAGCCCCATTTTCCATAGCGATGCCCCTCAACATCCTCTAAGGCTGTTATCTCCATTGTAATAATGTTTTTTGGAATTAATTTTTGACTCTGAAGCTCTGGTGCCAAGATTTCAGTACTACTACACTACCACACTGCCCCACTTTTTCCTTCAGCAGCTGCACAGGCAAAATTCAACAAGCTCTGAGCACTGAGCTGATACCAACTTCATGTACGTTCAAAGGAAGAAAACCACCATAAAGCCAGTCAGTAAAAATCTGAACAGCTTCAACATACTTCACTTGTGGGATGAGGGCTGTCCATCACTGCCACACGTGGCTGCAGAGCAGGAGCCCATGAGCCAGGAGCCCAGAGCAATTTAAATGCTCACCTGGGCAGGGTCTTTGGGCACTGCAGGACCACCCAGCCCAGCATTTCTTTCCTTACTTCAGCATGAGCAGTACTCAGTCTCTTCTCCCAGAAATCACATCTCACTGAAGCACAAACACCAGAGAAATCTCGGGAGGAAACTTCAAGTAGGTAACACAAAGATAACAAACTCAATCTGAAAAAGATACAAAAGAAATGTGAGGAGGCACAAAAATGATGAAGGTCTTTGATATTACAGGAGATCAGACAGATGGCATAGTTTAATGAATGACCACGGAAAACAGAGCAACCTTAGGTTAAAATATTTTTATTATAAAATATATATTTACATGTGAAGGCACTTTAAACGGTTAGAAAAGTTTCACATACACTGCTTCAGCTGTTCAGCAAGTCCAAAAATGTTTTTCATATTGTCACCTACATTGGTGAAAAATCTGAACTGCATCCAGTTGTAGTACATCCATTTTTCTAATGAAAAAACACTGTGCTTAATGACACTAGTGAGGATCTTAGCACCATCATCTCTCTGCCACTCCAGAGAAGGCTGCAGGAGTGTGGGAGGTGTACATGTGGTAGGAAGAGATGGTGGGGGGATGGAGCTTGAGGATCCCTGAGGCCCCTTCCAACCCAAGGGATCATCAACGATCTTCCAGGGATGCTACATCACAACCGAATCAGCTACGTTCTTACTATGCAATACTGCTGAAAAACGTAACCGTGTTAAGCCTGAGGTTATATTCATCACCAATAAGGGCTGCAATGATCCTGCAAGTAAGGTCGAGTCAGAATTCCCCATTTCTCCTATAATGCAGGAGGCTTCTAGGGTCTGGGTTATGCATTGAAGGGATATGGTTGTAACTGCAGAGATGAATGGATCAAGACAAAGTTTGTTTCTATTGTATGTTTTGTCTCACAATCTGAAGACAAATATTCAAATTGAGTAAGCTTAAAGGAACTGAAGAATTCAGTTCAGAACTGCATTCTGTGCATCTGTCTACGTTACTCCATACTGCAGCTCCATACTGTCACACCTTTCAGAAATGAGCACCTTGTTTTTGGAAGTCAAAAATCATAGTAGTTAAAGACCTAAATGAACTGGTTTGTAAACATCCTATCCTTGCTGAGTAGGGTCCCTGCACACATACAGTATACATACACACTCCCTCCATGGCTGCTGGCCAGATGCACTAGCTGTGGCTGTGTGAGATCACACAAGCTTTCTTCCTGTAAGTGCAGCACAACAGACCTGGCAGCACATCCTGAACAAACCAACAAAGTGAACAGAACCCTTAGCACAAATCCTATGGAACTGCTATTTTTTCTAGCATGATTCTCTCTCTCTCACACACACACACACACACACACACACACACACCACACACAAACACACACACTACAGTGCTGAGAAGTTTCTGTATGGCTCTGACTTTACATGCAATTAAGAAATAAGATCAAAATACTGACTTACAGTAAACTTGACTTTTTCAGTTTTGGTAAAATAAATCCTATAAAATCCCTCAGTGTTAACAACCTCGTTATAAGAAATAAGAACTTACACATTTCCAATGAAACCAATCCTTCAGAAGCTATAAAAATCATATATACAAACATACCTTATCCAATGGGTTTACTTTCAGTGTAGATACTACACAACAAGAGAGTAAGATCTTAAAATAAAATGCGGAGTTACATAATTGCGTTAAACGAATTTGCACACTTCAACAGCTGTAAGGCAGTTGAGGCCCAAGCTGTCTTTCCAACTGTAACCAACTTGTAGGTCGTCTTCACAGTTAAGCTGCAATTCCTATCAACAGCTTCTACAGCAAGGCAGCAATCAAGCTTCCCATCGGAAAAGAGCAGCTCCCACAGCAGTGCTCACTGGCTTAGGAGAAGGGTAATTCAGACCTATTCAGAAAGGTATCTCTGTGCTTTTCCAGTTGTCGGTGTCCAATTTAAACTGCTGCTGCTTCTGCTTTCTGATTCATGTTCTATGCTCTGATCCATGTTGCAACATACACTTTTGCAGAAGCTCTGACAGGAGATAATAGCACAGGACAGATACACTTCAGAACTGTTCCACTCTTTCTGAGACTGAATCAATCTGTTCTCCTATCCAGTTACTCCACATTCTTGTAAAAATAAGGCACTTACAAAGTTTCTGCCTCAAGTACCAAAGCTTGAGAAACTTAACCGACTTCACTCATTTCCTTACAGTTTTAATTCTGAAAATAAAATGGTTACCAGAAGCTGAGTTACACTCAGAACTTAAATACTCTAGATGAGGCTCAAGAACATCCACCACAGCTTTCTGCAGATCACTCTTTTCCTAAAACAGCTCAAAGAGAGTAACTTACAGTACAGTATGTTCTCTGGGAATAAAACCACCTTCCATTCTCCATTACTTACTACCTAACTCTCGCTTCCTGCATCCTGAGGAAGTCAGAGGTTCAATGTTAACAAAAATAGGCATTTGCCTGCATACACCACATCTTAAGGAAGTAATAGCACTCCTGCTGTATCAACCTGTTCAAGATAGCTCTGAGATCCCACAGAAAACTGGCAGCTTTAGTGATTTGCTCTTTCACTGACAACATCCTGAAGGCGCTTCAGTAGAACATCATCATTTTCCTGGCAGAGTCGCTTCATAGGGGGCTCAGTGTCACCATCAATTGTTATTGCTCGTTTCTTACTCCTGTGTTCGCCTTGTTTTATCATAATGTTGATATCCTTCAAACTCTGTGAACGACAATTTAAGAACAAAGTAACATGAGTTACTACGACTTCATTTCAAACCTGATTTAGTTCTCAATTAGCTGCAAACTAAAAAAGTTTTTACTGTGAATCTCTGCTGTGCAAGAGAAGAACTCTCCATAAAGAACTCTATCCCTCACCACAAAGTGAGGTTCAATGGATTCCCTCTGAACTAGAGCACATTCCAGTTGTGAGATGAATTCATCCTCTCCTAAATCAACCTCTTCCAACCCTTTTGTTTTCTACCTTGGAAGGACTCCCATTGAATTTATACAGGAGTGCAGTTCGAGGCGTCAAGCAGGCACTGTTCTTGTGAGGTGAGACATAAACTGAGTGCTGCTGAGAGATGCGCCGAGGAGACACCGGCTGCTGCTTAATGCTGGGGAACGGAGACAAGGGGGGGGCTTCCATCTGAAAGAGAGGATGAATCCCCAGGGGAGACGAATCAGAAGTTACCAAACAGCAATAACTTCACAAAAAAGCAATGTAACCACATTTCCAGGTCTTCTTCTATCTTATCCTGTAGCAGTTGGACAACCAAGCAAGAACCCACAGAACAAATGTATGAAGGCAGCTCCAAAAGTAATGCCTCCCATTTTATGATGTTAGCCCACAATGTCAGAGGCAGACATTGGTGGGATGGCAGTAGGGATGGAACCTTCCCACTGATATCCCATTCCATTTTGCTGTCATATGACAGATGGCAGCAGAAGAACCATCTGACATAACAGCGTCTGACATGGGAATGCACATGGAGCAAACAGGTGGGACTGAATTCCTCTGCGTGGAAAAAATGGCACCCAGTGGCATTCATCAATGCTTGTGAACACTTACGGAGACCAGCAGTGGATGTGAGCGCAGCAATGGGTGGGTGGTGTTTCAGCAGTGCTGACAGTAGGCCATCTTTTCTGGCGCCATTATTCACCCTCCACCCCGATGAGTGCAGCATGCAGGCTCTGGTTAATCACTGGTGAATGCGTACAGCCAATGGTGGTGAATATTTTGAAAAACAGTGTGTTGTAGAATTTGCTCTCTCCAACGGTGTTATTGTGCTCTTTCTATCTGTTGCAGTTTCCATAGTAATAACAGGAGGCACTGCTTTCAGAGCAACCTACGTATTTTCCAGATGTGTCAACACAGCCGCATGACCAAATGAGCACTGCTATGTAAAGAAGCTGAAAATGGGGTAGTAAACTTGGTTTGTCTGCTTTATGTTTTTACTTTAGACATCTCTACCAGCACTTCCCTGTGCCACTGGGCTCCCTGGAACAGCTGTAGCTGAACAGTCAGTCAAAGCAGCATTCTCCCCCCTTCAGTTCATACCTGTTTTTCAGAAACTGCTGTTGCAGTGATGGGTAATGCACTTACTGGAAATGAAGATTGCAATGCATTTACTTTTGCCTGTTCCTCAAGCGTCAAACCACAAAAACACTGCGTGACTCGCAGGCCTGGCACATAAGAATGCATCCTAACAGGAAACTGAACTGAGTTTCAGTTTCAGTTCTCCACACTGCTTAATCACACTCTCACCCCAAGTGAGGTGGTGATTGGGGTCTTGAGGCCAAATGTTGGTGCACTTGGCAGCCTCGTGTTAACGGATTAAGTGCCAGCAGATCTGGCTCTGGCACTCTTCCTGTTGGTGTTAACGGGCTTTCTTCCCCTGACTCCAAAAACTCCAAATCTTATTTCTCCCTCTGTACTGCCCATGATTCTTTCTCCTCATTGGCAGCTTTACAGAAGGGAAGTTTACAAAGAGAAAAGCCAGCCCCATTTTCCACAGCGATGCCCCTCAACAACCTTTAAGGCTGTTATCTGCATTGTAACTCAACTGCACAGCTCTTGAAGGGCTGTAAACATTACACACAGTATTATTCATCACTTTGTGACTTCTGTAACCGTGTCAGGTAAATACAGAACAAAAAACTGACACAGAATGCTAGGAATAAACCAGTGTCTGATTTTTAGAGCAAAGCTCCAATATATTTTACTTACTACATGATCCTGGTTTGTGATATCATATTTCAGTGCAAAAGATTTTACTCTTCCTACATAAACCGCATTGTAAAATTTAATGAGATCTCCTCTCTCCTCTGTTCCCAGCTCAGTGGAGTTCTCCGCTGCTGATCTTCCCAAGGAATTACCAGTTTTCACAGATGAGTCTAATTACAAGAGAAAGCTTCAGATTTTAGAACGTGGTATTAAATTGACTTCAGATTTAAATTTGTAATATCCAACTGACAAGAGCTCGTTCATGAATTGACCAATTAATAAGATGAACTCATGAAACACACCCCAGACAAAGATGCACTGTAGGTGGTTACAGACATTAGGAGTTATGAATTACTGCCAGCAGACTAGTGGATTATGACTAAAGTGGATAATGCAAATCTATGCTACAGCTATTTCCAGCTTAGGAGTAGAAAGTAAAGCGTTGATCCCTTTTCTTTATTTTTAAAAGGAGTAGTGAAAAGGCTTCTTTTTTTTGGTTCATCTTTTATGGACTGCTCTACAATCCCAGTACAGTAATAATGAAGTTAGCCAGGATGCTGAACAATGCTAAAGGTACACAGAACTTTCACCTTTCCAACACTCAGCATATGTGCTATTCAAACTTGCAACAATGCTGTAAGCAGTCTGACAACGTGCAGCTTTTAGCTTCTGTGAAGCTTTCTAGTCATCAGCTGGCAAAAAAAAATAGCTTCTTCCTCTACTCACACCTACTGCACGGATGCCATGACACCATCTTTGTAATTCTGTGGTGGTTCAGTGAAAAAAACACTGCAGCTACACAGCAAGTTAATGTTATCTCTTGCCTGCTCAAGTCAGGCCATTACTGAACACAACAGTCTGTTTCATTCTCCATACTACTGACTACCAAGCAAAACAAGATCACAAAAGAAAGCTTCTCGTTATCGGTGCAGTATGGAATAAAACATTTAAAGGAAAATAAAAACCTTCAGTTGGTATCTGTAATTCTTTAGCACATCTGCCTTGTGTTACATCACAAAGTTGTCAAAAGTTGTTAAAAAACAGGAGTTGATACAAGATAAAGGAGGTACTAATCTATTAGGAACATCCAGGCAGCTGCTGGACAAGATGCTGAACCTATTGTTTTTTTGCCTTAAAAAAACAAAAAACAAACAAAATTAAACATTTGTTCCAACTGGAATGAATGTTTTCTCTCTCCAATGCAGGAGGGCAGTTGATAAAATGGTTTATTATTCAACAATATATTTATTTCTCTTCAATATAATTAAAGCTGTAAAATTTATTTCCTTTCTCTTTATTACTTGACAGCTCAGTTTCATAAAAGCATGCAAGTACATTTAAAAAAAAAAAAAAAATCAGATTGCCTTACTTACCTTCTGTCATCTGTACATCTTGGTTTGCATTTCTCTCCAAAAGGACACTGGCAGAAGTATTTCTTAACAAAACACTCCTATAAACCTACAGGACACAGAGGAGAGAAGAACATTCTTGTCAAGGAAAACAGAAAAGACAGAAGATGATCAGGCTCTGGAATGGGCTGACAAGGGAGGTGGGGGAGTCACTGTCCCTGGAGCTCTTCAAGAAACATTTAGATGTTGTACTGAGGGACATGGGTTAGTGGGAAATATTAGTGGGAGATGGATGGTTGGACTGGATGATCTTGGAGGGTTTTTCCAACCTTGGTGATCCTATGAGATGAGATCCATCTGAGTAAGATGGAAGATAGCAATGAAGCTGACTTTTCCATTATCATCAGAATAATCTGAAGGCCACCTCTATCTAACATTTGTACAAAGGAAAGGTGCCATCCTTTACTCACATGGCTGTTTGCTTGTGGCTGATTCCTGTAACTTTTCATTATATCCTGAAAAGTTCTTTCCTCTTTGGTGACCTGGAAAAAGAAATGGCTATTGAAGGCAGAGTGCAAACAGAAAGATAGGGCTGCTCAGGTGCAGTGTACTCAGTCAGCTTCCTTGTACATAGATCTTTCATGAGCATTAATATGCTGATGGGAATATGAACAAAAATACGCATTTCCACGTTCAAGCGTTCTTTTTTTATTTCTGATAGTAAAGCTATTTGTTGCCTGAACTAGACATTATTCCTTTTCCAACTTTTTTTTCCACTGATACTAAGAATTAGAAATGAAGTATTATTCCACCAGAAGATGTATTTGTGAATTTGTAAACTATGTGTATTAACTTTTCTAAGTAGAAAATGAGGAAATACTCAACAAAACACCACACAGGTATATACGCATACATACAATTTTAGTTTTCTTTCCTAAGTCAGAATTGTTCATTTGCTACAGGACTCAGTTTTCCAGCCATCCAATTTACATTTTTAACTGAAGTAAAACTCTAATTCCTTAAGCCTATATTACCTTTGCCATGATATAAAAGGCACAGAGGAGAAGCTGGTCCAAATGTCTGTCCTTCATTAGATCAGCACAATGAACCAGTGTGAATTCAAAGCACGTCCAGATCTTCCTGCGCAAGTCATTGGAGACATCCAACTTTAAACACAGGTCACGCAAGCGCACGCTTGCCAGGTGGTAAACCTAGAAGAGAAAGACACACAGTTATGAATCAAGCCAACTGAGCTTAACATATCCTGCAGAAGTGATAGCCATCACTGAAGTGTAGCTGTTTTACATTTCAGTACTTTGCTTCCTCAGAGTTTTCTCCTTCTGCCCACAGAAATGTCTTCAAATACTAAATTGTCAACTCTGTTCAAATGCTGGATGCTTATAGGAAACCTGATTGAAGTCTGTATTACATCACTCACTCACTACAATGGGATGCATTCAACCCTCTGGCTATGATGATCCAATCAGTTCTTCATCCACCAAATAGTCCAGTCTTCAAATCCATCCCTCTCCAGTTTCGGATATAAAGGAGAACATATAAAGAACCTCTGAGAACAGCTTCTTTAGTAAGGATATATCTCCCTGTCCTAAAAAAAGTAGGTTCTTAATCCACTTCTTTTACTCCTTTACTCTTTTCAAGAAATTCCTTCTTTCTAGAAGCTTTGACATAGAATGTTTTTCATCCCTGATTTCTGAGGCCATTGTGCCAGAAAGATCCGCAGTATTGCAGAGATCTCAAAAAATGCAAACAAGAGAATCTCCTGGTACAGGATCCAAAACACAGCAGTTTTGAATGACCAAAACACAGAAGAGCAATCTCATTTTTGATACATCTAACTCCCACAAACATGAGGGGCAATAACAAGAGAATTACAAACTGACAATGCCTCCTACAGAAGCTGCTGAATAAAAAAAACAACCACCAAAAACATCTAATGAAGGTACAGGGCAGAAGGTGAACGGGCGAATTCTCTATTCTAATAGCTTTTCCCTTCTCCCCCCAGTGAGATGAGAATTCTTCAAGCCAAAGACAAAGTATATGAAGACTGAAAGGTAATGTAATGTATGGAGTTCCAGCACAGCCACAGAGGTAAATCACACCTTCCTATCAAAGATGCTTACCTTCCTGTAAAATAGTGCCAAGGATCCTGTTTTCTTTGGTTTGTTTCCTGATGACAAATGCACTTCTTGATCCTGATTCACCTGAGGGTGGCAGGGATCCGGAGCCTCTATTTTAGGTGTCTGACCTAGATTCATCGAGATGGGTATCAATGTGATCCCACCCAACTCATTTGCGATACCTGGAGATGACACAAGCATCCAAGAAATGAGCTGTTAGCTGCCACAACAACACACTGCAGAATTACAAATCCTAAACTCTTTCACAAATATTTCATACAGAAGGTATTTCTTCCTTCTATATCGAGCACTAAGAAGACCAAGTCTTCATAAATGATAGGAAAGTACATTTCTGGTAATGCTTAAAGGAAGAGTATGGTTGTGAATTATCATTTCTGAAACTATCTTCAAAGCAGAAGGTTTACATGAAATTACAATCTCTGTAGTCCCCGTACCACTCTTCTGGGAGTGATGGGCATTGGTGTTCCTTTTTCATACTATTTTGCAAATCTGACTATACATTGTATGCAGTCCACATTAGTTTCTGCAGTTGTCAAATTCTCTTAATGAATGTCTCTTTAATCATGAAAAGCAGCAATTTTTTCATTTTATCTTCCTATATGAAGACACAGATTTTGAAATTCAGAAAGACTACAGAACCTCATTTCTCAAGCATCCTCATAAGAAACAGTCAAGCATCAGTTCCAGTAGAACAAAAAAAAAGCCCCCCCCCCCCCCCCCAAAAAAAAAGTAACCCCCTCGCCTATACACAGCCCTTATTCAGTAATTTCAGAGTCTTTTTAGGTTACAGTAGACAAAAACCAGAGCAAGCAAGAATGAATTACTATTAGAGCTGAGAAACAAACCAGTGCCTAACCTGTGATGAGATTTAACTAGAAGGAAGAACTCCACAATTTTGTTTGCTAGGTGGGATCCTTGGCACTCTTGTCAGATATCAGATTATAACACAGAATGAGATGTTAGTACAAAAGCCTAAGTCCTGGTGCCATGTTTGCTTGCTTGCTCTGTTAATACTCTCTTAAAAAAGGAAAAATGGATACAAGAAGTATGGTCCATCTAGCCAGATCTTAAGAGTAAGCAAAACACCTCAGATGGAAGAAAACCAGGAAGAGCTCATACCATGCAGTGGAATAGTAACTTTCTGTCCTGCTTTTCCTGCTACCGTTGCTGTTGTCACAGTCAGTACTGTCTGCCCAGGAGAGATGGATACATTTTCAGAAGCAATGCTTGATGCTGGAGCAATTGTCAACTTAGTTCCCTCTGTTAAAATCTTTTCCATCTGCATTTCTTTGGGGCTGTCATCTCCAAAGAGTCTTCTCTTGGCACTTCCTGCTGTAGGGGAACTGTAGCGCTCATGCACAGAAATTGGTGACAATGGCTGAGTGTCTGGTGAACAAAGGAGAAAAAAGAACATCTTCAGTGGAGCAGCTGAACAGGAATATTTCTCCACAGCACGAGAAGAGGCAAACTACAACAACAGATTGAAATGCATCAATTCTGGTTAAGAAGTAATCGCACAGTTCTTGGCAATATGAATAGAGACCCACAGTCCTTCAACTGATTTCTGTTATTCTGTAGTTATCCCAGACAGTTTGGTTTCATAATTTGATAGCAACAGGAGCAACCAAACTATCAGTGCTGCTTGTGGAAAGAAGATTCCTCATGGTGCAGAAGCCTTCTGGCTAACTAACAAGGAGAAACCAATGGGGCACCTCACTTCCCCTCTGCCAGGATGGTCTGCTGGGTACCAGAAGCAAACAAACATTTCCAATCCCCATTGTCTTCCATGTGAAGTTAGGAAGAACACTTGGTATCTTATAGATGGACAGAGGCATGTGAGAACCTGGTACCATCTCCAAGCTGCTTTTCCTTCTACTGAACAGTTCACCATAACACCTGCAGTAAATATTAACACATCACTTCCCTAATACACTTGAGTATTTAAAAAATAAAAACAGTTTTGCAACATGATTTGCCAGATGATCACAAAATACAACATCATCACAGTGCACAAGCAAGAACTTATGGACTCTTGTATGGGATACGGTGAAAGCAGCACTTCCTAACTAGCGAAGTGGGAAAAAGCAACAGCAGTGCTGCCACTGACCCTTCATCCTCACCCTTAGGGATGTTCTACATGATGCCTGGGAAAGCAAGGCAGTTCTTCAGAGGAAAAGAATATTGCAGACAAATTATCAACCTCCCAACCTGCAAAATCAAGTTCAGTAGGAGGAGGACTAAATGCGGTTTTGTCATCTCAACATGCAATACGAAGGGGTGACAGTGGCAACCATCAATGAACTAGTAGGACAACATACAGAGAGACCGTGGTCTGAAGGATTAGAATGGTAAGAATGAAACAGAGCTACCAAAAATGCTGGACACTGCAAAGAAAAGGTTAAACTTGAAGGAAAGGAACCAAAAATCCAGTCCAATTTACTGAGAACAACAACAAAAAAACCCCAAAGAACAAACAGCCCCATTAACAAAAACCCCCACAACTCCAGCAAAGACTGCAAAATTACCAGATGACAACTCACCCTAAGAGTCAGGTAACCCTGCACCTACACAAAGGCACGTCCTGCTCCACTTCACACATGAAGCATGATGACCAATGACTGCTGCTAGTAAAACACACAAGGGTTTGACGGGGTGCATCTATCCACTGGCACTAGAACTGGGACTAGAACTAAATAAAATCACACATCCAAAATATACGAGGAACTTGGAACATACCCCGTCTTAAACTCCCACCAAGATCTGTCCGAACCTCTTTTACTCGAGGATGAACTATAGGAGATATTGGCATCATAGGCAAATGCCCAAGCACACTTCCTCCATTGTTTGCTTCAAAATTATTGGGAAATATTACCTGAGAAATAAGAAATACCAATGTAAGATAACAAATAGCTTCCCTTTGTCCCAAATCTTTAATTTTTTTTTTCCTGCATAAACTGTTCCATTTGAACAGCGTTCTGTATGAAGTAGCAGTAAGAATAAGATAATTTTTTTCAATAGAGGAAAACAAATAATATACTTCTTCACAGGTGGGAACCCTGTTTCCTGAAGCCTGGAGAGCAGTCCAGAGTGCTGAATCCCGAGTCCAGGCAAAGCTCTCAAGGATTTGCTCCTCAATGCTGTTGAGGTGCTTCACCATGTCTCTGGAAAGTCCTTCTTCAGACCGAATCAGTACTTCAATTACCTAACAGTGACAAGGCACACACATCAAAGCAAAGTCATATCACTCCCGCTTAACACAATCAAACCATTATTCATTTCAGAACTGTGTTCAAAACTTCTCTTCGAGGTGGAGTACTCCAGCTTCCCCCTCACCCTTGAACCCTCCCCAGCCCTTTCTGACTCCCCTGAGCAACCCAGCTACCACCAAGACACCCACAGATGCAGATTCCCCAAACGCTCTGCCCTGAACACCACCCTTCCTCTATTGGTTTGGCTTTCTGATTTTTCATCTTATGTCACACTTCAACAGAAGGCCTCTGTGCCTCTATTCAACATCCTACTTCTGCATTTCAGTACAGCTGTGCCGTCCTGCGTCCATACAAGCACACAGATGTACATGAAATAGACATGTCAAGCCCAAACACATTCCTTTATTTCCTTTTAAAAAGTACAAGTTAATTACATTTTTTTTTAAATCCCTTTGCCAAAGGGGATCTGGAAATGGACAGCAAACATCCTGTTAGCAGAGAATGACTCCTCACAGGGTGCCTTCAAGCCCCTTCTCACACTGAGCATATACAGAAGGGATGCACAAAGCACATGCTGTGTTACAGCCAGGCAGATACGAGCAGGTGCATCAGATTCAGCTGGGCACATGAGAAGAACTAGGAGTTTATAAAAAGCATGTTAAAGTGAAGTACCATTTACAAAATGGTTTACTTGCTTTAAATTTCAGCTTCAAGTCAAACATTACACATCCCAGGTAACGTTAAGGACAGGCAGAACTTAGAATAGGCAAGGCACACGTTAACATCTGTCTCTCTCCTCCATGACTACTAGGAAAGCACCACACTGTGAGACTGTCAGACCAGTAATGTGCCACTTTCAGTGCAGATTTAGACAGTATGTATTTACCTTATAAAAATAGAATGGCCTGAGGTCAAGCACTTCAATTATCCAGGGAAAGGTGCGAGGAGAGCTGTATGCAAAAAGCACGATCTCCAAGCAGCACGCCATGAGGGAGCGGTGAAACACATCTTGTTCCAAGAGAGCCTTGAGAGATGAGAGAAGATGCCAAAGGAAATGGAGGCACATGCACGTTAAAAGCCTTCTAGGGACAATCACAGGTATCTCAGTATTAATCTAAGAACCCCATGCTCACAGAGCCTCCAAAAAACCAACTTTTTAGGGTGGGAAAAGATGGGAAGATCTCTTAAAATCATTATTATAAATATAAATATATTACTATAAGAATGTAATTCACATGATAACTGCAGATCTCTACAATTTTCAAAAGTAGTCAGATTACACTTAAAAGAGAAACAGACAGGCCGTGTGTAACATTAACGATCCATGCGGGTTGCTGTCTGCAGACTGATCTGTGCTGGAACCATCTGAACAAATGCCCCCACAGAGGACTTATGAGGTGTTCTCTTCTGCAGGTTCTTTACTTACAGTCATGTCCTTCCCACGCAGTCTTCGCATTTCTTGTACCATTATAGTCTCCAAGATCTTATAGTACAATATCTCTGCCAGTTTTAATCTGTTTACAGCAAAATCTGAAATTTAAAACCAACACTGAAGAAGCCCTGTGCTATTTCCACAAATGGCCTCAGTCTGCACTGACCCATATTTGGCCTCCTCTAACAAAACACACAACACACATATACACATCCTGCAAATGCAAAAAGTATCCTTTGATGCACGCTAGCCATAAGAGCAGCACACTATTCTAGAAATACTGGAGAGGACTATTACTATTTATACCGAAGTCATTTTGAAACAGTTGGAATACAACTAGGAAATGCACTGCACTTCCTTCAGCTTTAGGAATACAGGTCTACAATTTTTGTTAAAATCTCTAAAGTTTCAGCACTCTTCTGGTTATCTCATTTTGAATTGCGAAATTAAAAGAAAGTTACAATAAGATATTATTCATCATAGTGTCGACAGCAATAATTTTCTGACTGGGAGTGCTGACTGCTAGAAAGAGTTCCCCATGTATGGAGACAGCACATGGCTGAACTTTACATTCTAGAACATCCCATGAATTTCACCTTCCTACCTATATGAGATCCTGGCAGTTCGTCTGTTGGCTGAGTGTAGCTGTGACAGAACGTCTCCCCTATTTCTCTCACTCTGTTCATGATGCTTTCTGCAGGGCTGCGTGCACAAGACCTGGAGGAGAACAAAGGAAGCAAGCCTTGGCCATGTAAGTAAGTGGCCTGTTCCCATGCAAACAAACAACACTGGTTTTCCCGAGCTTTCTGTTAGACAGTAACCCAAATATCAGAAATACCAGAGGAAACAGATCACATGGAAAGACTGTTTCCTTCCTGCTGTACAGGAGGGATTTTACAACGTAAATGTAGAAAGCCAATGTAGGAGAAATTGAGAGCACGTTCAGGAGAAAAATGTATCCAGTAGGAGCAAGGTGTCAGAGCTCAGGAGAGCTTTCAGAAAACAAAAGCAAGGCAGAAGGGAACTGATGAACCCCCACAGTCACTGCTAGGAAAAGCACCCAGAGAAGCTCTCCATTTGGAGATGCTCTTTCTGAATGCCTCCATATCCAGAGGACAGTGGTTCAGGACTGGTAGCAAATGCAGACACTGAGTTATGCTGAAAAGCCAGCGCTGCAATGATGGTTTCCTCAAACAAAGCTTCCTAATTCATTAAAAAGTTACTCTTCCAAGGAATTTATATCTGAAAGAGAGAACATTCAGAAGCACGGACCATTCCAGAGTCAAAAGCACAGTTCTTCTTTTCCTCCCAGTCAGCCAGCACATACCCTAGCGCCTGCAGAATTCACGTTCAAGATGAGCAAAGCACTCGACACATTTATTACCAGAGGCTTTTCTCAATGCCCATCTAAGCTTTAATATTTACATCTATTGACAGGTTATTACTTGAATGAACACGTTTTTCATCAGAGGTTACAGATACATTTTAATAGGATGATGGAATTAACATCAGACTTCCATAAAACGCTTGCCAAAAAGACACATCCTTCCAAGCATTTGTAATCCCAACTTCAAAGAACATCTGTTAGAAAGACCTTCAAAACAGACAATTCCACAGATGAGAACTAGAATTGCTATCTTCATCTACTCACGAAGGTTGCCACAAAACATTACTTCTACATGTCAGATATTAAGTACTAATACTAAGTACCCATTATTACTAAAAATAGTAATAAATAAAAAATCCAGACCCATACACCACTATTCAGCAAGACTACAATTCGTAGAGAGTCAGACAACTGCCCAACAGCTATATAATTATGTATTATTAAATTTTTACTTGTTATCAAGCAACACTGGTCCACCTTTTACTGCTGCACTGTTTGTATTTATCTGCTTACACGCCAACACTTTCCAGCGTGTTTCACTACAGTCAGCACACAGATGTGCATCCCGGAGGCTAAAGCTGATCTGCAGAACAGGGTGTTGCTCTCAGAAATGGTGGTTAGGAAGGCCTGGGGCTGCCTTCAGCATCACTTAATAAGATTTCCCAGTATCATACAGCTGCTGAAAGGGACAGATGAGAAGATGGTGCTGGTGATCCCTCAGGGATGGGAGGGTCCAGCTCTCCTCCAGAAGAACAGACCATTTAAAAAATAATGTTCTACTTGATATCAAGACCCATTAACTGGAAATAGAGAAACGCAAGCAAAAAAAATGCACTGCACCAAACAAAAAAGTGCAATCTGAGAAAGAAAGCAGCCCCAAGCATGAAACAATGAGTCTGCACTTGTAAGAGGACAAGTGCAGTGGATGTACTTACTCAAAAATAGCTATAAGCAGGCCACTAGGCGCATTTTTCAACCCAGCCACAATGTTCTGCAACCGACTCACGCTTTGCGTGGCTGAAGCAACAGGAGTGATGACAGATTCCTTTTCTCGTAGGTACCTTCTTCCAGTCAGAGGAGTTGAAGGTGCAAATGACCTTTTCTGTGAGAGAGATGGATGAATAAAAAAAACCCAGAACAAAAAAACAGAAGTGGTGCAAAACCAGCATCTCCTGCAAAATCACGTTTAAGTTTAAAATAACACAATTAAGATGCTGCCAAGAAGTCTGCCAAGTCTGTGCTCCTAGAACTCCTGAAAAATTAGTTCCTTTTCCCAATGCTGGGCTCCTTAAATACACATAATCCTCTTATTCCATATTTTCCCATACACCCACTTCATTAGATAGAGTTCATGTTTTCAAACACAGTGAAATGCCAACTTTGCTTATAGCTGCTGTTTGTAACCAAAGCAGAGGAGTCAGACTTTGGTAGGTCTCGTGTCTTGAATGCTATTTTTCATAGAGCAGTATACAGGTTGACTTTTCCTGTCATCAAAAAGAAACACAGGAAAACAAGAATTCAATCCAATGTTAAAGTTTCATGGTATTCTTACAGGGTAAGCAGCATGAAATAGCTCTAAGTCAATATATGGAGGTCTCAATTACCCACACTTTTTCCCTGGACAAAATAACCTACAGAAGTGCTCCCACCCTGCTCAAGGAGCAGTTATTTCCTGCATTAGCAAAGATAACACTGCATTTTCTCTTAGCAAGACTGCCCAACTAAGCCTGCGAGTGACATTCGCCTTCTTCCTCCCAGTGAACCATTCAAGGGATGCAGCTTTCCCAAGTCATCTCAGGGATTCCAACTGCATACAATGATGGAAAACTTGGCTCCAAATGAAGGAGTACTCCACACGAAAACAAGTCACATGAATCACCTTTTCGAAGTGCTGCTGAAGGTGACACTCCACGTGAGCTCTTGCTGCTGTTTTCCCCACCTGCAAATCCGCAGGAAACTTCCGAGGAGTGCCAATTTCTTCCTCAGCATCTGCTCCTAGGAAAACTCTCTCATCAAAGTCCCCCACTGTCAGAACATACTCTTCGTACTCTTTATTCAGCGCTTTGCTGGAAGAGAAGCCAAAGTTTTACAGCAAGAGTTAAACTGCTGAACAAACACAGAAAGTGAGGCCAACGCAAACTCAAAGCTTCTATCGCTCTCAGTAGCAGTAGTGCTTGTACATGGAGCTCCCCTACGTGAGCAGCCTGCTCACAGCCCTCCTTGGCTGCCTTCAGCTCCAAGCCTCTCACAGCAGCACACTGCATGGCCTGCTCTTCCCCCACCGGTGCTTCATGAAGCTGTAGAATCATAGAACGGCCTGGGTTGAAAAGGACCACAATGATCATCTACTTTCTACCCCCTGCTATGTGCAGGGTCACCAACCATCGGACCAGGCTGCCCAGTGCCACATCCAGCCTGGAATGGCTTGTGTTGGAACGGACCTTAAAGATCACTGTGTCCTAAGCCACCTGCCATGGGCAGGGATGCCCATGCAGTGCATTAATCTCAGAGTGTGCTGAAATCAAGGCATCAGGCTCCACAGCTGAATTGCTTCACACATACAATATATACATATACAGAATCTGTTTTTTCTGAACAGTTTTCCCATCTGCTGAGCCAGAAATGTTGGGGTCTTAGACTGAAACCTGCCAAACTAGGGTGCATTTGCTTCAGATGACATTCACCAACACAGATATCTTCAGAATTATTCCATTCCCTTACACTTTCCTAAGGAAGCAGAAAAAAAGAACTGCCTTTCTTAGATGGTAATTAGCATTAAATTAGTTCCACACACTCTACTGTGTGGAAACAGAAGTACTCCCAAAGGTTTTGAAAACTTGGTAGATACACATGGAACGTGGGACCACGAAGCACTTGGTGATGCACTCCAAGGCTGCCACAGCCTTTTCCCCACTTCCATTCTTGTACCCATTCCCTTCTGTGCTTGTAAAGTGCACTGACATAAAATCTCATGGCAATGTGTAAAGAAAACAGAACCACTCTGGGCCGGGAATGGAAAGAGATCTACTATACCAGTGTTGGTATTCAGAAAAGCCTGAATTGTACATGAAGAAAGCACTGTGCCCATGCAGTGGGATGAACAGCATTTTTTTTTTTTTCTGGAACAGAACCTGGAGCCATCTGTGAGATACAGATATATGGCAAGTCCTTCAAAAGGAAAAGAATCTAGATGTGAACGGCGCCGTCTCCTTGGGGCAGTGGAAGTCTAAGTGCAGAATATAAACTTCTGACAGAAATTCCCTAATCAAAACAACTGCAGACTGACTGAGCTTTGTTAACGTCGGGTGGAGCTGTGTCTCCTTACTGCTACTTAACTATTTCCCAGCAAATCCTGATTTCTTTGTCACGAGGAACATGAATGAGTTGAACTTCAATATGTTCCACTGTGAAACCTCACTGAAAACTCTTCCTGATAAGAAGTCACTGGGCTCACACAGGGAGAAAATGTGCTTCCACCTCCGATACAGTTTTGAAAGCCCACCAGAAGCTAAAGCTCTGTCCAAGCACAGCAGCAGGGGCTGTGTTAAGTCTGAGCTCTGCTTTGGCTGCCTGGCGCTCAGTGGCATCTTCCCTCAATAGCACAGAGGAAGGGAACCGAAGCTCCAGTTTCCTCAAATTACCACTGACATACCATGACACTGAACAACTCCTTTGGTTTCTAGACTCCAGCTAACCTGCACGTGGAAGAGGAACATTTAACCTCACAAAGGCTGCGGAGCATTCCGTTTGGGCAAAGACAGACAGGTTTCCTCAGATGTCATTTAATAACGAATAGGGAACACCGCCTTCCTTGACATGACAGCAACTATTAGTACTATTGCTCTTTAAGCAGGAATACTGATACAGCTCACTGCTCCACAGGGATCAGAGCAGCACTTCTTTATCTGAGCGCGATCCGCTCCGTTACAGCAGGGCAGTCACTGCTCACACTTCTCAGAAAGCAAACGGCTCAGTTAAAACCTCCCCTTGCAAAAATGAATTTTTAGCTACTTGTGGAAGAGGAAAAAGCTCTTTATGGGATCCAGAACAAAGCAGCTGCGATTCATCTTTTCATTTAAATTAGTTTTGAGAATTAAATTTTAGAAATTCCTGTAACAGCTCCGCTTGTCTCCCCAGCAATGCTCCACTCTTTTCTTGTGGTTTTGCAATTGTTGCTCCTTTTTCTTTTGAGCTCTCCCATTGCACTCACAAATTTATGCGCTTAACTGGAAACTAATAAACAATCCTAAATACTTCCCCATTCACATACAAATACTGAGGTATGCACAATAACATTCATCAACTTCAGAGCTTCGATTTGCATCAGACTACACAAAAGTTAAGATCTGCCAGAACAACAATGTTAGCTATGCTGGAAAAGACCCTAAAGATGAAGTTCAGCTATCAGCCAGCACTACCAAGCCCACCACTAAACCACGTCCACACATCTGCAATACCTGTAGGGATGGGGAGTGCAGCCCTGCCTTGGGCATCCTGCCCCAGAGCCTTAGCACCTTTCTGTGACCCGACATTAAAGAAGAAATTCTGTAGCTCACCCTCTGATATTGGAGGTATCTCAGGCCCAGGAAGCATTTAGGCAAGTAACAGCATTGGTTCTCAAATCACCAAAAGCAGTGAGATACAGTAAAATATGGAAAACATGAGATTTAGCATTCACAGACCCATACTCAAGAAACGAAACCCAAGTCCACGATTAAAAATACACACTATAACTTACTTATTTTCTGTAAAATTGCAAAGATCCAACAGACATTCTCCTTTTAAGATCTAAGAACAAAAAAAAAAGCAGAAATATCTTACATCATCAATCAAAACCATTCCATCTCTAACAACGTGACAGCAAGATTGGTCCTTGCCAAAAGCACAGTGAGTGTAACCAGACTTGTCCTTTTGCCCAGACAAGAGCAGCACAGTGCTGTTGGTAAGAGGCACAGGCCAGGCCAAAGCTCAGCTCTATCCAAGCTGTAGTAAATGCACAGCTCAGGAGCAGTGCTGCTACCTCTGCCCCTGGCAGAGGAGGAAGCAACCTGCTGTGTGACTACAGACATCTCCATGGAGCTTGGAGAAGTTCTCCAGGAGCAAACCCACACAGCAGTTTCTCCATCTGTCACCCCAACCTCCTCATTCAAAGCACTGTGTTTACCCCAAGACACACACTAGGACCAAGACAATCACGACAGCTGTTCCACAAGATAACATTTTTAATTAAAAAAGCTTATTGCCCACAATGCAGCTTCCATACTGCCAAGAAAGTAAGGATTCTTCACTGACATAAAAAGCCAAAACAGAGGGGGCCCTACAGCACGCATCATTAGAAGGGGGAGTTCAGTTCTGCTCCCACTGAAATGCAGACCAACAGACCTGAACCAACAGGAGTCCACACACCTACCAGAGCAATTTCCTCCAGCACATGCAGGATTTCAGTGCTCAAGACAAGACTATCTGTACAAACACTATCACACGTCCTTCCAACAGTAATACGCACCTTCCTATCGAACAGCTTTGAAATGTACGGCTTGAAGTAGTGCTCCTTTATTCCTTTTGCTTCCACGAGAAGCCCATCATGCAGCTCACACAGCGTGGCAATGATGCACGGAGGGTCCTCTGAGGCTTTCATCTCTGGTGCATGGAAGTCTGCTGGTAAGCCTGCGAATGGGAAGGAGCGGGAAAAACAAAATGACGACCAACCTTCAACTTTACTTATAGAAGAATAACCAAAGGAACAAAGTGTATTTCATTTTGAACAGCCTATCCCCACCGTACCTTTAAATGATGGATTTAGCAAATCTCTTCGGTTTGGGCACAAAATGGCATTTGCAAAAACCAGGTCCAAGCAACACAGAAGTAGATGATAGGAATTTACTAAATCATCCCCAATCATACGGAAATTACCTTTAAGAGACAGCACATCACGTCAGGCAACACAACAGAAGTTCATAACTCAGAATGCACGAGAGACACACAGCTGCAGAATGCAAGCCTACCCTTAGTGTACACAAACAGGGTCCAGCAGAAGTTGAAGAGATCCTTAACACCACACAGCACCCGCCTGTCAACGAGAGGGGCAGGAGTCAGTCACTACTTCCAGGAAGCTCGGGCGTACTGCTTCGCAGGAGTTCCCTTCTGTTCAAAGGAACAGTCGGAGCCATCGCCTCACAAGTACACACTCAGGCACGCTGTAAGTTGCTGGCACACAGGGCAGCTCTCACTGCAGCCTCCTGGATAGCTCCGCAGACCTTTTTAGACGGCGTCACCAACTGCTCTGAGCCAACAGCTGCCTGCAGTTGGTGTCCCACCACATTGGTGATGCTGTAATTGTGACAGCAGTCTCACAGAGCTGCATGCAGCACAATGCTGAAGGCTCTATCAATTGCAGTGCACCTTTCTTCTTAGCATTTTACTAAAGCATCACACATCCTTTCAAAATATGCAACTACAACTCGACTGCAGCTCTTCTGGCGAATACTCTAGAAGTAGAGCTGAACCAAAACCACCCAACAGAGAAGCTGTGCGCTCACGCTAACAAATGCTGCTCTGATGAAGGAACATGAATGGAATGCACAGACATTTCTCCTCATACAGGCACAGCAAAACCGGTTGCAGCAGCAGCAGCTCCCGTCCCACTCGCACATGAGGAGCTACATCAGAACGGGTTACCGTAAATCACCCCCTCACATCCAGACCAATACACGGGGCAGCAGAAACCCCCAGCACAGAGCCAGCTCAGCTCCCTCTGCTGAAGGTCTTATCCTCACCAGAGCTACCAGAGACAGCCACGCAGTCAATGCATAACAAGGATGAAGCCCTTGAATTAAGAAGTGCTCCGGGCATCAGGAAGATGACACCGCCGGTCACTGTGTGTCATACAGATGCGCACATTGGCTGCACTCTGCTCCCACAGACGGCCGGTGCTCACCTGGCAGCCACATAAAGCAGCCGCACGTTGGAGCCCACCGATGTATCACTGTGAGGAGTGCATGGAGGGACAGCAGCCCGGTCTCAGCCACCGCCCTGTGCCTGCACTGAGCATCCCTGCACGCCCTCTCAGTCACTTCAGCACTTGGCCTTATTTTTTAAAGCTCAACCAACGCTCGCCTTATTTGTAAACCTGTTGTAAAAGCCACACGAGTCCCCCCATACCTCTGCTTCCTGCTCCGTTGGGGTTTCGAAGTTTCCTCGTTAGGGTTTTGAAAGACATCCAAAAATATCGGTTCAAACTTCCTGAAGATGACGGTGGACACCTCGAAGTTCCTCTCCAGCCTCTCCACCCGCTCCCGGAACTCCTGAGGCACGTTTGACATGTCCATCCACTTCTTCATTTTGCTAAAAAACTGAATCAAGCTTAAAGGGGAAGGAAAAAAGGAAAAAAGGAAAGAAAGAAAAAAAAAAAAAAAAAAAAAAAAAAAAAAAAAACAAAACGACAGAGAAAGCGTTGCGTTATCACCGGCTTTAACCGCCCGTCTGCCTCAGCGCTGCCCCGCGCGGGCCGAGCGGCGCACCTGAGCCTGGCGGAGCGCAGGATCCGGGTCAGCGACACGCAGTTGCCCTCCATCAGGCCGCTCCCCACGGTGGGCAGCACGCTGCGGCGGCACGCGGCGTACAGAGCGCAGGCCAGCCAGTGCTGCGCGTCCCCCTGCAAGGCAACGCCGCTCGTGGGGCCGGGGCAGCTCGGCACGGCTCGGCACGGCGCGGCCCCGCCGCCCGGCCCCCCCGCCCACCTCCAGGCTGTAGGTGCCGCGCAGCGCCGTGAAGTCGCGGAGCGCCTCGGCCGCGCTGCCCGCGTCCAGGTTGAGCTCCCGGCACAGCCGCTCGACGGCGGCGCCCGGCTCGGGCTCGGGCGGCGGCTCGGCGCGGGACATGGCGGCCCGGCGCGGCCGGCACGGCGCCGCGCTGCGCTCTGCGCGCCAAAAGCTCCGAACCGGAAGGGGCGCGGCCGCTTCCGGCACAACGGGCGGGAAGCGGGAGGGGGCGCGGGGTCGGGCCGGTCGCGGTTCGCGCAGGGTGAGCGACGGAAGCGCCCGGCTCGGGCCGCCGTCCGGAACCCGAACGCGGCCGACGGAAGGCTCGAAGCGGGGCCGGGCCGCGCCCGCTCTGCGGTAGCCGCCGTCCTCGGGCGCGGGGCGGGGCGGCCCTCGGCGGGCACCGCGCGGCGGCGAGCGTCGCCCTGCGCTGCCTGCCGGCCCGCCGCTGCCCGCTGACGGACGGCTGCGAACCGCGAGGAGCGGCGCCCCAACCCCGCCCGCCTCGTGCAGCTGCGGGGATTTCCTGGGCGCGCCGTCCTGCGGCGGAGGTCCGTCGCACGCCGTCATTCGGCGCCTCGGAGCGCCGTCCGGGGCCGCGGCGGAGGCGCCGCTCCGTCCCGCGGAGGGCTGCTGGCCGTTGCCGCTCTCGGGGCTCCGCGCCCGGCCCCGGGCGCTCCGGGATCGGCCCGCCGTTGCCTTCGGGGCTGCGGCAGCCCTGGGAGCCGCGGCGCCGCCCGAGCGCCGCTCCGCTCTGGAGCACGGCGGGGCGCGGGGCTCGCGCCGAGAGAAAGGCGAGGAACCGTTATCACTGAGTCAGGTGAATTAAACGTTCACATATATTTGCTGAAAAAAATTATATACATCTGTAGCAAGGCTCTGCCAAGTCTGAAAGATAAGCATCATCTAGTCACTAAATTAAAAAAATAAAAATCTGACCTTTAAATCTTTTTTTTTTTTCTTTTTCTTTTTATCCATGTCCAAGAGCACAGACCGTTTATTTTGTTAGCACATTTGGTGGAGGATGGATGTTTGTGTGAGTATCCATGGAAACTGGCGACAATTTGGCATTTCTTTTGGATAGGATGGAAAATTATAAGAAGCCACTTAATGCTTTACAGCCTAAGTAATCCACAGAGTATATCGGGTTGCAAAAGGGTCACAAAGTAGCAGTCAAAGAGAAGCCTAAACACCCAGAGACTTAGCGTACACGTCTGATAATAAGAACAAGGTATAGAGCATGCCGGCTAATTAAATAAACGCCACTGAAAACCCTGTTCCTTATGAGTGTAACCTGGAAAAACCATCCCATGCGAGAAATGGACTCCGAAGAGATGTCTACATCCAGTCACAGTAAGGCTTTGAAGATACATGAAGTTTTATAGCATTTGTATTTTAAGGATTTAGGGCAAGTACATGTTCTTCTACTGAATAAAAAGAAAGTTAGTACTTAAAAGGTTCAAAAATATATCAATCGTGATTTTTTTTTTACATAAATAAATTATATCGATTTTGGATTTAACAGCTGAGAAAACCCTTTCTGCTTCCACTGGAGGCAAAACTGAACAAAATGTTAGTTAAATAGAGATAGCAGCATTTCTAAGAAATCTGTCGATAGCGATACAGTATCTATGCTACAAGGAAGTTATTAAATAGAAGACATTTAATTGGGGGGGGTTGCATCGTGATTGGTTACAGACTTTAAAAAATAACCCAATCCAGGAATCTGGGAATACGTCCGTGAAAGGATGAACTTTTCAGCTCGTGGGTAACAGACTTCTTTGAGATGCTGATTTCAACATGTACACCATTTATCATTCCAAATGTATAAAAGACAATGACAAAAAAAAAAAAAAAAAAAAAAAAAAAGCATCATAAATAAATAATGCAAACCGAAATAGTTATGCCAAAACATTTGGACCATCTGATAAATTAGCAAAACTGTAACAGAAAATAAGTAAAAAATACAGTAAATTGTGACGACCAGATGTGTGACCGGGACTTGACGCGCCCAACGCCCGCCGCGCTGACTTCAAGTCTCAAACCATGAGCTGCAAATGAGAACGAGCCCAAGTGAAGGGGAAACGAAAGGAGTGAAGGGAAGGAGAAATGGAGGAGTTGCCTGTGGAGGTGTCTTAACACACACAGTTTCGGGCACTGACTGCATTAAAACCTGTCCGTTTAAAATGCATACGTCAAAATCATTTGCCGATGGGGGGGACTTGGAAATACTGTTCAACAGCACGTAGAGGAATGGAAAGAAGAAGCAAACGTGATCTCTTCACAGTCTACCACTAGGAAAGAAGAACAAACTCGAGCTTTGGAGATCCCGTGGTCCTTCTGCCCTCAGAGCAGCACAGCCTGCAGCCTCCCCTGCTCTGACAGACACCGCGTCTGAACACGGGCCCCAATGGACAGCAACTCAAAAAGCCTCAGTGTTCATAAAAGAGCATTAAAATCAGTGTGGCCTGTTTGTGGCCTGAAAAAATAATGTTACAGCACTCCTAATGCCATAGATGAGGACTAACGCCATAGATGAGAACGGAATTCTAGCGGGGCCCTGGGGGAACTGGTAGCGATGGGTACAGGAATCCCAAAAATTCATGCAAGATGTGCAAAACGTTTTCAGCTCGGGCTGAAAAGCTCTCATAACTATCGAGGAAAGGGCAACAAAAACTCCACTTAACGTAAAACCAAACTTTGGTTTGAAAAAAATACAAAAGAATGCCTACGTAATATCGTCACTCACTGTCGTTTGTTTCCAAACCTTTGAGGTGGGGGTGATGGAGAAATTATACCACTACCAGTAATGTCTCTTTGTTTCAAAGAAATGAATATATGCATTTTCAATCATTAGGTATATACTTCTGTCTATACTACTATTCTAGTAACCATGATAAAATAGGGAAATACTTCAAATCAAAAATACACATCAGCACTTACTATAGCTGTGCTTTTTACCCCCAAATACAGGCTTTGTCACTCAGTGTCGCTGGAGAAAGAACCACCCCTGTCAGTGTGCAGACCAAGAGGTGAGAGCTTTGCTTTTGCTCTGTTTTTGCTTCCTCTTCTTCTCAAATGTGTGAGCGGTTTGGGGGGTGCCCAAGAACTGGATTTGCTCGGCTGGGATGAACGACTGGAAAACAGAACGAGAATTCTGTGCCTCCCACACTAACTAGACAACACTGTTTATCTAATAAAGTGGCAAGACCCTGCAACTATTAACATATAATATGTCACCATAGTTTTCTGACAGGGAGTTAGGTAGATAATATTACTCATGGAAACACAGGTTTATGAAGGTGGAGTGGGGCAGGAGGGTAAGTAACAAATAGGTATGGGATAAGAAACTTACAAGCCACAATCTTTTTTTTTCAATGAAACAAAAGTTCTAATTGGTATCATTAACTTCTTTGACCTCCTCCTCTGCTGGTACATCCTGCTCTTTCTCTGCTGGCAAAGGCGCTGTTTGCTCTGTACAGTTTTGACCGTTTGCAGCTTCTTTTTCGGGCAGCGAGACAGTTTCTGGTTCTGGGTTTGCTGCGTCCCCTTTCGCTTTCTTTCTCTTCCGCTTCTGACTCTCCAAGCTGGCTGCCTCCGCGTGCCTGGCCTGCTGCATGCCCGGCAGCGCCATGCCAATGCCAGGGGAGAGAAACATCGACGGATAGATCAGTCCGGGTGACATCCCTGGGATAAGAAACGGGTTAAAAGCTACAGGACTACTGGTAGTTATTGCGGATTCTGTCTGATTAGAAAATGAACTAGGGCCGGGCTTATCTTCAGAAAGAGTTTCTTTTTTCACATCCTGGCTGCTCTGTTTATCCTCAGTAGCTTTCTCTGCGTTCGATGTACCACTTTTTGTTGTGCTTGTTAAGGAAGTCGGAGCAGTCGCGGTACAAGTCGTTGCCATGGGTGGGTTGAGAAGCCCTCCGACGCCAAACATCTGCGGTACGGTGGCCATGCCTGGCAGCATCATGGGCAACATGCTCAGGGTACTCTTCACGTCCTCACCAGCAGGCACGGCCGCAAAGCCCGCAGGGAAGCCGACCAGCCCGGTCAGGGGGATCCCTTGCATGTTTCTCATGTTCTGAAGTCCCACTAGGTCCATTCCGGCAATCAATCCGTTCATGAACAATGGTCCCATTCCAGAAGAAGAATCTGCTACAATGCCGGGGCCTTTGATGAGCTCATTTCTGGGCCGCCTCCCCCTGCGGCGCGGCCCCGCATCACGCAGCACCGGCTCAGTCAGCACACGGTTGAATTTGCTTTCTGGTAAGTAGCCCTAGGAACGAAACAGACACAACACAAAATGCCTCGTTACTGCATGAGGGGAAATGCGGCTTTTCCGTACTCGCATCTGCATCCCAGATGGTGTCAGCACAGAAACAGTTGCTTACATGATTCTGGATATGGAATTTGAGAGGTATGCGCAACTTTTCCCCAAGGGATGCTGCCAAGTGCAAAACGTCCTCAGTGTGCCCTGGCACAGTGCTGCAGTGCCAACGAGAGTGGGAGGGAGGGAGGCAGCAGGGACAGCAGCCTTTGGCTACTCCGAGCCCCTCCAGCTCCGAGGACTGGAGCCCCTCCCTGCACAAGGGGCACCGGGGCAGCTCCATGCCAGACGCTTAAAGTTCGCTTCTATGCCAGCTTTAGTCCTGGCTTCAGCAACAGCTGGATATGAGCTCTAAGGGCCAAATTTTCAGTGCTCTGCTGGACAGCAGAGCTGCAGGAGACACAGAGAGGGTGTACTGCTGAGCTCCGTGAGCATTCACTGCAGGAACAGAGCCCAGCAACCACAGAGAGGGAGAAGACAGCCCACCTTCATGGAGCAGTGCGGGGAGACACACAGCACAGCTTAACACTCCATTTTTCAAGTGTTCTCATCACAAATGTTTGAATGTTTTTTTTTGTGCCTCCCTCGAGCTTCAAAGACTTTTGTGCCTTTGAACAATTTCCAATAATAGATCTGCACATGAGCTGTACTTCCCACTGACACCTCGAGTGCAGAACAAACCATTGGGGAAGTTTGCATAGCCCAGCTGCTGCTCCAGGAGGGACGAGCAAACACCGGTGTACATGGAAATCTGCACAGTAGCCCAGGAACCACGGGGCAGCCTGCCTGACACCCAGCCCTGGTGCCCTACCAGTGGCCGTTCCTCTACATACATGCATGAAGAGAGGCAGATAGGGCTGCTGAGCGTTATGGGCTGATACACAGCTCTACCTCAGGCAAAGTGGGGCTGCCTAGGGGGCATCCGCAGGAGCTGGAGGCAACGTGAGGCAGCTGACTGCACAGGGCATGCAGGCCGGCCTGGACGTGGAGCTGTGTTTTGAGGGACACAGGCAGGACGTGCCAAATTGCCAGCACTCATTAAAAATGGATTTCAGAGTCTAAGTCACTCTAAGCCACCTGATCCCCCCTCTAGCCTCTGCTCAGCAAGGATGCTACAGGACGCAGCCCTGAAACAAGGAGCAGCGAGTGGGGCCTCTGGGAGCAGCCTGGGGGGATACACGTGGCTGCTGCCCCTCACCAGGGCAGGGATTGGTGGGCGAGTGCACTGGTAGGGCTCTGCTCCCCGCTGCCCCTGTCCTGCTGCTGTCCCAGCCCTTGGGCCCCCAAACTGCACACCCGACAGCAGGCTCAGGCTGGCACGCACAGAGCTTGCAGGAGCTGATAAAAAGCCTTGGCTGAGGAAACTGCTGGAAAATGCGATCCATGAGAAAGCACTGTGTGCAGCTCTTGCCCTGCGTGCAGGTGGATGACTGACGCACTCCTGCTGCCCCAGCTGTCTCTCAGGCCTTTCAGGAAGGTTCTGCAATGGCTGCCCTGTCCTGCCATGCCCCTTCCCAGGGGCACTGAGCACCTCCTCTCCTGCTCAGCCGTGATGCAGAGCTGTGGCTGTGGCCAGCCTTTCTGTGCCACGTGGCCCAGCCAGCCCTCCAGCTGTGCTGTCCCAGAGAGGCTGTGCCCTGCAGCTCATGGGGCCTCACTGAAGAAAGGTGGTGGGGATGGGGAGGAGGAAGAAAAGATGATATGATACAGATTTCTCCAAAAGCTCTAACTTACTGAAAGCTTAACAATGTCAGCCCAGTCAGCTGCAACAGCATACTCCAAGTTTGCATCAAGCCACCTTGGCAATTCCTTCAATGCTGGTGCCGTGGCTCCCCCTAACTATAAAACATAGCAGAAGGATGACCTCTATTGCAGAAAGAGTTATGCAAAATAACACAAGAAATACGATTAAACGTCTAGGCAAACACACAGTTTAGGAGCGTCCACCAGCCTCTGAAGGGGATGGTTGCTACACACCTGAGAGGCTCATGCAGGAGGTGGCCCAGCAAACAGAGGCCACCTTGGTCCTGTCCAAGCAGAGGGAGGACTCCCTGAGGTGCTGATTAAGGCGCAGCTGGGAGCCAAGGCCAGGGTTTTCTGCTCACAGCTGTGGGCCAGTCCCTCCAGCCGTGCTGTGAATGGGATGACAGCATGTCCCCTGGCTCGCCATCCGGGGCTGTGGTTTGACTGGGGCAGAGGCTTTTCCCTTACTATGCCACTTGGCTGGATTCGGTACAGGACGAATGCTTCCAACCACACAGTTCAGGGAGCAGAAGGCCAGCCCTTGTGCCCTGCCCCACCGCCCAGCACTGCCCTCCTGCCCATGTGTGTGCCATGGGGTGGGGACAGAGCATTTGTATGAGACACACTCAGAACTGGAGGAACCCACCCAACTTACCCAGGTCTCCAGCAGCCACTGTGGGTGTAAAACAGAAACACAGGTGTGGCCGAATCAGTCTCCCTCTACCCTACCGCTCTGCTTTGGGTTTAGAGGTGATTATGGCTACCTCACCTCGTGAAGCCCTGGGTGTGTTTAACAGCCACGTTTGGGTGGAAAGTTTCCTGTCTCATTCAGAGAGGCTGACACCAGTGCACAAGCAGTGGGTAACTCCATACTCCCAATTCTAGCTGCTCAGTAAGCATATCTCAGTAAGCAAGAGAAAGCACGGCAAGCCCTGCATTCCCACACGCCTCTCGCTCTGCAGGGTATCAATGTGCTTCTGCTGCACCTCATAAGGAGGAACAAAACAGAGACATTTGCAACACATGGGAACATTACAAGTTTTGGAATACTGCAGTGAGTCCAATGATCAGATCCAGGACAGGAACCAGCAGCCAGGGCTATGCTGATGGCAGCTTCCTACTAAAGGCTGTCACTGTGCTGCTGCCGGGTCGGCATACAGCTGCAGCAGTGAGCACCCAGCCCTTCGTGCTGCAGCCAGTCACTTGTAGGTGTCTCCTCTGTCCCACACAAGTCACAGAATATCATACACCAAGTATGTATTCCAGACTTTTGCCCCATCCATGTGGTTCCCTGGATTAAGATCCACCCCTCGCCTGCTCAGGTTCTGCTAAGTGCTTCAGGGCACCCAGGGCAGAGCACAGAATAGACCTTTGCTTACCCTCCGTCCGGTACCCTTATGTACCACCGGCACCCGCTCCTCGCCCGTGAGTGCACTAACGTCCAATTTGCTGGGGTCCTTGCAGCGCTGCCTCCTCTGCTTGGGCTTGTCTGAAAAATTCTGGAGTGCAAACAACACAACGTTAATGAGAGCAGACAGCTTAATGAGCCTGGCTGGCTAGAAGCCCTGCGGGAGGATGACACAGATGAGCACTCGAAGGACAGGGATGTCCCTGCAGCCCTGGGCAGAAGCACTACGAGCAGCACACAGCAGCCTCTGCCACCAGGCCTGTTTTCAAATGAGCATTAATTGCTGTAGCTACAAAGGGACTTCTGGGCACCGCACTGACAGTGGCACCATTTCCTGGCTCCCCCCAGCCTGCTCCACACTTGTACACACACATCTGTAAGTGGGGTGCTCTGCTTCTCTGCAGCTCAGCCATGCTTTGTTCTGCTGTATTTCAGCAGTTCCCACTGCACAGCTGCTGCACCCTGGTTGGGGTCCCAGCCCTTCAGGACGGCAGTGCAGTTACAGCTGAGCTCTTGCACTCCCACTGCACACACCGAGCCCTGGGACACCAGGCATGGATACAGCACTGTAACAAACTACTGCAGGCCCCGAGTCCCAGGAGTCAATGAAAAAAGAACTGTTGGAGAGGGTCCAGAGGAGAGCCACAGAGATGATCAGGGGACTGGAGCAGCGCCCCTGTGAAGACAGGCTGAGGGAGCTGGGCTTGTTCAGCCTGGAGAAAAGAAGGCTGCGGGGTGAGCTCATTGCAGCCTTTCAGTGCCTAAAGGGAGCCTACAAACAGGAGGGGAGTCAACTCTTGGCAAAGGTAGAGAACAGCAGGACAAGGGGAAATGGTTTCAATTTGAGGGAGGGAAGATTGAGGTTAAATGTCAGGGGGAAATTCTTTAGAGAGAGAGCGGTGAGGTGCTGGAACAGCTGCCCAGAGAGGCTGTGGATGCCCCGTCCATCCCTGGAAGTGTTCAAGGCCAAGTTGGATGGGGCCCTGGGCAGCCTGGGCTGGTATTAAACATGGAGGTTGGTGGCCCTGTATATGGTGGGAGGTTGGAGCTTCGTGATCCTTGAGGTCCCTTCTAACCCTGGCCATTCTGTGATTCTGTGAAAAGGTCATGAGCCTGGCCTCGCCTTTGAGAGAACTCAATGGAGCTGCTCCAGAAGCCCAAAGCAGCTTTCAAACTGCTCTCAGACACAGAACACCTGCCCCTGTTCCTGGGGCTGCAGGGAACCCCTCAGTGCTTGCTGGCAGCAGCAGGTCATTGGTGTGGCAGATGCGTGAGCTCTGTAAGCCCCCCAGAAGGCCAGGGCAATGAGAAGTGGTGGAAAGGCAGCTCCACTGCTGCTCCATCAACAGACTCTTTCCTGCAGTGCTCCTGGTCCGGGGCACAGATCTCTGTGTGTCTCAGGGTCTTGAAAAGCAAGGGCCCTGCTGCTCGAGCTCCTCAGCTCTCAGGAGCCCAGCTTGCCCCTCCTCCATGTTCCTGCATGCCAGCCACAGGGAAGCCCTGCCTTGGGCACACAGTCTTCTGTGACCAAGAAGCAGTCTATTATGTATGGCACCACATTTCTTCCTGCTCTGCAGCCTGTGTTCTGCCTACCATATTGTCCCAGAAGCTGAACAGGAAATCTGAGGAGCAGATCACTCAGTGAAGCCAAGAGGCGGACAGATGTCTATGACACTACAAGAAGAATCAGATAGGTCTCACATTCTGCTCAGTGCCACTGTGCTCTGACTGTGTCTGCAGACATGTGCCGGCAGTCCAGTGCTTCCATTTTCAAAGCAAGGAACTCCACTTTGCAGGGAACCTGCTGTGTGGGGGCCTTGCCTAATACAACAGCATGGCCTAAAATGACCCCAGAAAGGGCTTTGAGCATCCCAAATGTCTTTTCCCATTTATCTCCTTACCCCTGCCACTTCTGGAAGACACCAGACTACAGACTCACGCTGCACATTTCTGACGCCCAGGACTGGGGCTGTAGAATGGACCTTGGGGCAGCGGCACGCAGCTCAGCAGGTGGGTTCTGTGATTGCACAGAGAACCATGCCCACCCCCAAAGCGGGACCCAGGCCTGACAAAAACTGCCACCTGTGGCAAAGGGAAAGGCACTACGCTTTGAGATACTTCATGGAGGCCTTGAATTCAAGAGCAACCACACTAAACCTAACACCAAAGGCAGCACACAAGGCAGACAAAGAAACACACACATGCCACCAAAGGCCACCCTTACTGTGCCGAAGCTGGGAACGTCGAGCGTGTAGTCGGACTGCTGACGGAGCCAGTCGAGGAGACTCTTGTTGGGGACAGCCTTCTCAGCCTGGCCGCCTGCAGCTGGGACTGGCTGCGGAGTTGAGGTAGCAGCTGCTGGCCCATCTGGGAGGGGGCTGTTCTGGGATGGCTGAAGCTGATCATCCTGAACGTCCTGGAGTGAAGGGAGGAACAGCCCATCAGCAGCATGTGGTGATGCATCTGCCCCCACACAGCTCCCAAAAGAGCTCAACTGCCACCACAGCACAGGCTAGCTTCTTCATCCCCATATTCCCTGCACCTGCTCCCTAACCCACCCCCCCAGCGGATTCTGCTTCCACTCAGCCCCAGCACTGCCAGCATGGAGGGCAGAGAGCTGGGGGATGCTTCTGCATCTCACCTGCAAGCACGTTCAATGACTAGGAGAGCCACTTGCCCAACAGATCACTCCTACACATGGTCTGAGGGGACTGCTCTGGCTCCGTTTCCAGTCCTCAAGTGGATCCCAGGGGAGAAGCCTCTTGGCAACAGCTTAAATGCAGTCATGGACTTTTTATCATGTTCTCTAACAGTAAACACTCCACATCTGGAACAACTGCTTGTGAAAATGCTTACTGGGGGGCAGTAGAGCTTGTATAGGGGAGCTGGACCATGAGAAGAATTGTGCTGACTGCACAGGGGCCATGTGAAAGGAGGGAGAACCAGCTCACCTGCAGCCTGGTTGGAAGAGGCCTCTCCTTCAGGAAGATGAGATCCATCCCTTCTACATTTTTTCTCCTGCCCCGTCTCCTCCTCAAGGCAGCATCGTCTCTTCGGAGGCTGCCATTTACAATTTGTCCTGTGACAGGATGGATTAAGCCTGCCTGCAAAATGCCGGACAAGTCCATGCCCAGAGAGCCCTGGAGGGTGTTGACAGTCCCCAGCTTGGGCATGTTCGTGTTCAGAGGGAAAGGAGAGGAGTTTCCTGGAGATCCATCAGAGGTTCTGGACAGGTCCACAGCTGCATCGCGCCAGCCGTTCAGCACAATGGGAGGATGAACATGGGCTGCTGCCAACTGCTCCAAGCTCCTCTGCTTGGCGTCTCTCTCCAGCTCAAATTCATACAACCGCCTATGCTTCCGCTCATCTTTCGCAAAGGCAGGGTTCAGGAAGCCTTCCTGCATGGATCAGAGATGCAGAGCAGGTTATAGCTGCTGGTGCAGCACCGTGGATTCCAGCAAACCAACGCACAGAGCTAGCGGTCAGGCTGCTCTGCTCCTCTGCGGGATGTCCTTTCCCTGGGCACAGCACACCTCGCTCTGTGTGCAAGTGGTACTGTGGTACCCTCGGGCCAACACTGACTCCCACATGCTTCATCCATTGCTGGGGCAGAGGTGGAATCCCAGGTCAGCATCTTCTTGCTCTGTGCCACATCCATCAGTGGGAGATGAGAGACAACAAGGCAGTGCCCTCTCCTGCACTCCTTCCTTCGGGACACTGGGGTAGCTGGGGGCTGGGAGCTCACCAGGAGTCCTCACCAGAGGGACTGAACAGCCCAAGCTGCATGTTATGCACCACAAGTTGCACCAAGAGGCAGCAAAACCCCTACCTGGAGCAGGAAGCTACTGAGCACCTGGGGAAACGCTTCATCCCAGGGTCCTAAACCTGTCTTCCCCCAAGGGTCCCGCTCACCTTTTGTACCTGTGAGATTAACACTCCATTGTTGAAGCTGGGATCAGGGGCTTCTGACTCAGCAAAGCTGTTCCTGCTGCCGGCATTGCTGGCCACGGCTGGGGCTGCCAGCAGGCTCTGGGTCTCGAACTGCTGGCTGGAGGATGGCCATTTGCCCTTCAGGATGGCGTGGCAGATGTTGTCAATGCGGTTGATGATCACACGATCCTGCAAAAAGGATTGGATGGGGGGGATGCTGGGACTCCAATAGCTTTAATTCATGTATGCCAACTCAGGACTAAAGATAAACCCAATCCTTGTGTCCCAGCTCAGCAGCAAACTGCTGTCGAGCAGCTACAGCCATGGCCTGGTGAGAGCACCAAGCACAGCATTCATTGGGAGCCACGTGCAGAGGAGGCAGAGCCGGGGCTGTGAGCCACTGCCTGTGAGGACAAGGCAGTAACATCCACAATAGAAAGTGTTCATCTTCAACTCACCTTAGGCCACTCAGAGAAGGAGTAAAGCGTCTTTTCCTGCAGCAGCTGGGCTATGGTTGGTGCCCGGGCATCCTGCAAGTCATCAATCTCCCCAGGCAGGACAGAAGCTGAACTCTTGCTCTCTTCTTCCAAATATTTCTCTGGGCCATCTAAGAAAGCAACAGAACAGAGCCCATCATCACACTCCCTCCCTTACCCCTCAGGGTGGTAGCACTTCCTCTCCCCTTCCCACTCTGGTGCCCAGCAGGTCCCCAACAGATCCCACTCCCCAGCCATCCACCAAGAAACACAGCAGCCCTGAGCCAGGAGCAGGCAGCCCACACCACAGAGGAGCGGGTGGCTGGGCACTGCCCTGAGCTGAGTTCTGGGCTTTTATAACAGTGGCCCCATATCTTCCCCAGTGGCGCAGCTGGAGCCTTGGTGGGTGAGGAGAAGGGCAGGGGCCTTACAGACAGAGCTGCCCACCAGAGAGTGCTCTGGGCTGGGAAGGGAAGGGTGTGGGCATCCCAGGGCAGAAGGGCTGCTGGGGTTCTGGCAAGCCCAACTAGCAACCAGCCACCAACTCTTTGCTCCTGGTCACATCGGCCAGAGGTGACCTGCAAGGGTGGTAGCTGTTCCAGGAGGCTGGGCAGCCCCTTGGCTCTGGGTCAGCACTGGGGACAGCAGGTCCCACTTGTCCTAGTTGGAAGGGAGGAAGGGACTGTCAGCCAGCAGGAGTTCTCAGACTGTACCTTGACTCTGGCTGCTGCCAGTTTTCTCCTCCTCATCTCTGATCTCACACTCCTCTTGCTTCACCCCCGTAGGCTCAGGATGCAGGGCCTTCCTGCTGCCTGCCTGCCCCTCGGCCTCTTGGCCCCAGGCTTCTCCCGCGGCATGGAGGGGCTGTGTCCCCAGGGACCCCACTGGAGGGGCAGGCAGGCTGAAAGGCCGGCTCTGAGACTGGCCTGGCAAGTGCTGCAGGGCATTCTCCTCATCCAGGCTGTGGTCTTCCTTGCCCTCCTGCCCAGGCTCTGTGGGCACTTCAAGCATCCCCAGCCCCAGGGACCCTCTCTCACTGTTCACATCTTCAGGACAAATGTCCTCATGTGTGGGGAGGCCAGGGCTCTGCTCCTCACCCCCCAGTTCGTCACAACTGGCCCTGTCCCTCGGACCACTCAAGCCTTCTGCAACATCTGCTGCCGCCTCTGAGTTATCATCGTCCTCTTCCTCCTCATCTTCTTCACTGTGACTCTGACTTGGACCTGCTTTTGCCTCCATTCCTTTCTCCTGCAGCAGATTAATGAACCGCTGCTCAGGAGGAACCTTCATGTCATAGTTGTGAAGGTTGGGACTGTACAGCCCCACACTTATGACCCCTTCCATGGCACGGTGCTCAGGCAGCACCGGCGCAGAGCTGCTGAGGTCTCTCTTCTGCTGCACAGCCTCAGAGAGCTCTGCTGGGACACTCCGTGAAGGGTCACTTTCAGGAGTAGAAGGTGAAGGCTCAGCTTCTTCATTCTGACAGTCCATTTGGTCACAGCCCACCTGCAAACCCTCGAGGAAGGAAGCCTCTCTCATGGCCTCTGCGTCACAGCTGGATGGATCTTCGTCCCCCTCTAGCTTGCCCTCAGACAGTTTAGCAATGCTGCTTCCAACATCTGTGCAGGTCGGGCTGTCTCGGGCGAGGGAGCTCTGCTCACTGTTGCAGGCCTTCTCATCGTACATCATGCACATCAGCGAGTCCGGCAGCGAGCTCTCATCATAGTTACTGGAAATGATGTCCCGAACTTTAGACATGAATGTTTCACAGTTTGCATCCGGCGGGCTGCCCCCAGCCTGGGACATGGTGCTGTCAGTGTTTTCCAGCTTGATCTGACTCTCAGTCTCATTCTCCAGGGATTCACAAGTCCGATCTACCTGGCTATACAGAGGGGAACTGTAGAGTTTGGAGTTAGTCTGGTACAGGCAGCACAGAGTTTCCGAGCCTGGGATCCCCGTTCTTTTATGCTGGGCATAGTTCCTGTACGCGTCTAAAAAAGACAGCTGCGGGTCATTCATGATGTAATAGTCTGTGCGATTCAGGCCGTGCTTGGCAGTGCCGATCAGCAGGTCCCGGTCGTGTTTGCCACACTCCCACCACACGGGAAGGTAGAGGCTGGGCCGGCACAGCTTGAGCCGCTCGTGGAGCTGTGGACACCTCAGCACCTGCTCGCGCACCTTCCGCAGCAGCTCGATACGGTACAGGGTTCTGGCAGCGCGCTCCTCCGTGATGGGCTCCACGTAGATGTCGGGATCTGGGGGACCTACAACAGGGACAGAAGAGCCAAGGCCCTGTCAGACAGACCGATGAGGGCTGCACAGAAGCCGCGTGAGTTTTCTGCTGGTGAGGTCGGGGCAGGGCAGTGCTTGAAGCTACCGCTGAGTTTCCCAGTGCCACCACCTTCCACTCATGTGTGACCAAATGCTCACAGTGGAGCGCGCCTTCTTGAGCTGATCAGCTGGGCCCAGAGCAGCACTTGGCTGCAGAAGGTTCATTGCCCTGCCCGAGCTCTGTTCATCAAAGCCAGCAGTGCTGGGGCTGCAGGGAGCTGCCATCAGAGCAGCTCCCCGAGATGTGAGCCTGGGGCAGCCCTGCAACAGCTTCTCAGAGAAGGGAGTCCTTCAACTCACACAAGTTCTTTTGATGAGGAACACCTAAACACACATACCTAAGGCATTAACACACATCTCTAAGGAGCTCTGCACAAGACTGGACCTCCTGGCAAGTCTGAGACAAGATCCTTCCTGCTTCTGTTCAAAGCAAATCACTTTGTGCTTAAGTAGCACTCAGGCAGCTTTGCATCTGCTATGTCCTGCATGAACCAATGTGCTGGGGCTCTGCTGGGTGCTCCCAGAAAGCAGATGCCCAGTGTGTTGGCCAGGCTTCCCAAGCCTCCCATGCTACCTTCAGACCCCTTCTGCCCTGCAAGAGCTCTTCAGACAGCTGGCATCAAGTGCAGGCACAACACAGGCTCTGTACAGTGCCAGCAGGGGGGTGCTTAGGCAGAAAGCAGCAACACATACTTGCACAAACAAACCCCAGCTTCAGTGTGGAGGAGGTGTGAACTGCTGCTTTTCTGCTTTTCTTCCCTCACATCAGAAGATCACCTGCCTTGGATAAAATTAGTTGAGATTTCATGGGAGAATTCCATGAATTGTGTGAGAACAGGGGCTAAAGACTGCCGCAGTGCTGCTTTCCTGTTACACCAGAGAGGCAGCCAAAAATGCAGGTGTCTGCAAGCCCATACCCCAGCTGGTATCTTGCTGCCTCCTACATTCCATGAAACTCGTACCTTACTCTGCTGCCCTATGAGAGCACTGCAACCATTTCTTGCCAACAGCTATGTTATTCTATGAAAGACCATGCAATTTTCACTTACCATCTTCTTTCCACAGTGGGAGACCACAGACATTCTTGCACATGGCCACAAAGCTGTAGAAGTACTTCTCTAAGCTCTCATCTGTTTTCTTCTCCAGACGAGAGATGGCTCGGAACTGGGTCCAGTCAAAGGTCTTTTTCTCCTGGTCATAGATGACCCCGAAGGAAGAGACGGTGCGGTAAAAATCTGCCTGCTCCCTCCTTGTCCACCTGTGGGGCAGAGGAGACACGTGAGCACCAGTGACACGTGCTGGTGCCAGCAAGGACAAGACAACAGGTAGAGAGGTGCGGAGCAGGTTATCAGTTACTGCCCACCAGTTCTGGGGGAGCTGCAGGAGGAGCACCATCACCTGAGCCCCTAAGATGCACAGTGAGGAGGAGTGAAGGCCACGGGCTCTCTAGCTCTTGGCCCACTGCAATGTCCAAAACCCCATGCAGCTCCTGGCTGTGCCGCCAATGGAGGGCAAGCTCCAACAGCTTCTGTGGATGCACAAAGCTATCGTATTGACTTGCTTTCTGCCAAATGGAGTTCAGTCTCATCACCTCCACAGAAAACTCAACTCTAATACCAGCAGTTTGCAGACAAAGTTCTCATCCATCCACTTCAGGAGATGAGCTGGGTGCTCACTGCCACAAGGCTACTAATAACAAGTACCTGCTCCTCTGATGAGAGGAGTCAGCAGAACTCCTGGTGACAGGGCAGGTGTCACCCGCTCATCACTGAAGGAAAGCAGCCCTGGAGATGAATTTTTATAGCTGCAGTACAGTTACAACATCATTTTCACCTTGCCTAAGACTCTCTGAGCTTTTATCCCATAGGGATCACACAAGGGAACAATCCAGGACAGAAATGGTGAAGAGTGCATGGGGTACATACAGCCCTGGGCAAACAGCAGAGAAATGTGGGCTACAGAGAAGAGGTCAGGGAACAAGCTGTAGGGCCAGAGCAGAAGGAGGTGAAGCCCTGTGCAAAATAAATCCTGAAGTCAAATCTGTGCTCCAGAATGCATCCCTGTGCCAGCAGCTGCAAGTCACTGGAACACATCAAGAGGGAGCAGACAGGGCAACAGCACCCACAGCACTCCAAACCCAACCCAGTACATCCAGACCAGCATTTCCACCCCTCCTCCCACAGGTTGAGTCTTCTGCAGTGATGTTTCATTCCAAAAAGGAGAATAACATGAAGGAAGCTAATAAAAAAATGGATGATCCAAACCAACGAGACAAAGCAGAGCTTATTACAAGGCTTCCAGTTGAAGGGACACACCTGTGAGGAGACCAAAGAAGGGGCCCATAGGGATAAAGTACAGGAAATATTTGGCTGCTGCGGCATCTGCAGCACAACCACGTCTTGACCACTGTGATAAAGAGAGATCTAGGGAAGGTCAGTGGGCTGCAGCAGCTTCCATACAACCACGGAGTGAGCAGGGAGGGATGCTGAGGTTCCAGTAACACTATCCTCAAAAGACAAATGTATCAGACCTTCCCATGAAATAGGAAGGAGCAGCAGATGTGCTCAAAATTGGCAACAGGGGATGCTGGGTACCAGGCGACGGTCTCACCATTTGCTGGAGCGCAACGCAATGGGAACACATGGCAGCTAGCCACCAGCGGTCTCCAGCAGCCACTAGCAGCAGGCTCATGCAGCCAGGAGGGCTGGGCAGACTGGGCAGGCCGATGGTGCTCATCCGTCACCCCTCACCCACGATGAGCTCTGAGCACACAGCTCTGCTCAGTGACACTCTGCTGAGGGCTGGATTTGATCCTGATGGGATATTCTCTGCTTGCTTTCGTGCTGCCAACAGCCATTACCTGCAAACCACAGCGGGCCACTCCCTGGGCTGGGCTGGTGGCAGGGGCTTGGGGGTCCCCAGTGCTGGGAACAGTGCAGGAAGGAGCCATGTGCCTCTGCTGCAGGCAGCCGGCTGCAGGGACAGTGGCTGCCGGGGAGAAGGGACTTCACCAGGCCTAAACCAGCTGCAAAAAGGACCCACTACCTGGACTTGCTGCTCTATTACCTTTTCTGCATCTCTTTGTTCACCGAGTCCATTTCAGAGGCTCTCCGGAACACCTCATCTTGCAGCCAGTATCCATGGTTACCAGGCACCAGCATCTCGCTGCGCGCAGGCAGCTCTTTGCGGTTGCAGCGCTGGTAGACAGTGACGAGCCGCCGCAGCCTGGCTGTGAGGGCAGACGAGACAGGCCAGCAGGATCTGTCTGAGTCGGAGCCATCCTGGGCTTCAAACATCAGCAAGGACATCAGT
Source organism: Perdix hodgsoniae (assembly GCA_035772895.1). Lineage (NCBI taxonomy): Eukaryota > Metazoa > Chordata > Aves > Galliformes > Phasianidae > Perdix > Perdix hodgsoniae. The sequence continues at coordinate 6,954,545 of JAPSGF010000017.1, read as the reverse complement.
ATTTAACACACGCTGCAGAGCCCCAGGGCCGCGCGCTGCCGCCTGCCTCCGAGAGCTCCCTCCCACCTCCCCCTGTGTGACTGGGAAAGAGGGGCTGTCTGTGGTGGCCACCCTCGGGCCTGCGCACCCCAAAAGCTGCTGGCTCACACCCCGACCAGGTCTGAACCTCTTTCAGAGAGCCCAAGGACAGAGACTGGGGTAGAAACAATGGCGCTGGGCCAAGCAGCCTCCAGGACTCACTCTGCCCTGCCTACCCTGCAGAGGGGCTGGCAGCTCACGGCACCAACAGAGACCCCACACACTCATCTCATGCCCACAGCTGGCTTCAGTACTGCTCTTTTTCAGGATGCTGCCTGCCGTGCCACAGGGCCCATCCCTGGGTTGTGCATGACTCAGTTCTCAGAGCACATTTGTGCTCTCACCCCAGAAATGCTCTTGCCATCACTGCTGGGCTACAGCAAAGCCAAGCCAGACATTTATCCTACAGGGCAATGTGCCAAACAGGTTTTCTGCAAGCCTCCTCTGCCTTTCAGCAGAGCCAGGGGGGAGTGCTGGGCAAGCACTGCTGCCCAGGTTATGCTCTCAGCCAGAAGCACAGACCCAACCCCTCCCTGCCCTCAGCAGCCCCATGTCATTGCTCTGGCCTTCCTGTGCCAGTCCCTGGGCAGCACTGTGCCATGCTGTGGGAGATTCAGCCTCACCTGCCGATGGCTCATCACGTTTCTCGCCAGCTTCACCTGCCCCAGCAGCCACAACGTCCTGCAGAAAGAAACCATTGGAGGAACTGCTGCTGAGCTGCACAGATCATGCTGCCCAGCCCTTACTCCACAGCCCTGACAGGGACTGGGCTGCAGGACCTCACATCCTTACAAACAGCCCTCGGCACACAGAAGCAGAGCACTGGAGACAGCAGAGCTGACAGCCGAAGCATGCAGCGTTGTCTCTTCTGGGCCACGCCACAATGAATTGGGCCACAGCAGCATTGACAACAGCACACAAATGCCACACCCTCATGGGCTGCCTGATTCACTGCTTGTCATCCTGGCTCCTTTACCAATGCCCCTTATGGCTGCTGAAGCCAAGCACGAGAGCCTCCTGGCTATTCCCAACCCCCAACATCCCTCTGCTCCTGTGAGGTGGTTGCTGTCCAGGTCAGCAAGAAAAAGCCATGTTCCAAAAAGCAGAAGTGGCATGGGCCAGAAATTATGCTTGGCAGGGCAGCAACTGCACAGAACAGGGTTGTAGGCAACACTGCTTCCCTGCGCTCCACAGCAGAGCTGAGCCATGTTTGCAGCACTGGGCAGGACAGCAGGCCTGGCATCTATCACTGCCAATCCCACTCACCTCCTGCTTCGGCAGCCCCTCCAGCTTTTCTCCATTGCTCTCTTCCTTTTCCATGGTGCCCCTGGATAAGATAGAGAATTAGTCTCTAATAGTGAGATGCCACTTCCCTTGCAGTGCCAGCAGTACAGCCAGCAGTTCCAGCCCTCTGCCCTGCAGCATGGAGCAGCTCCCACCTGTGTTCTCCATTGTCTGCCACACTTCCATTCACATTGCGTCCTTCTCCCCTCAGTGCCCTCCATAAGCTTACTCCTTAACACCAACCGACTTTTCATATGGACCCAGGAGCTCTGCAAAGCACCGAAGGGCTTGGCTCCATCCCCTGCCCACCTTTCAGTGGTGTCCTGAGCCCCGTCGCTGATGCCCTGCTCTGCAGAAAGCAGCTTCTCATCAGGCATGCCCACCTTCTCCAGGAAGCACAGCGCCGGGTCTGCCCGCATGGCATTGTACCTCTCATAACCTGCCAAAGCCATCAGGGAGGAGAAAGACAGGGTGAGGGCAGGCCTGAGCCTTGCTATGGTGAACCTCCTGCTGTACATCTGCCTTGACACCGCACAGCTGCAGGTGACTGAAAAGAGCTGTTCTGGTCCTGCACAGCTGCACTGCATGGCTGCAGCTCTGCCCCTTACATGGATGTGGGAGCACACAAACCACATCCACTTCAGGTCCTGTGGCTCTGGCCAGCTGCTCCCTCTCACCCACTGCTCACCTCCCATGCAAGCCGGCAACATACCATGCTTGAAGACACCGATGAGCAAAGATTTATCAGCTTCAGCATTCCACCAGTCCACCGGGATCTCCACGTAGTCGATGTCTGGCAGCAGCACATCCAGCTCTCTGCAGCAGACAAGTGTAAGCACTCATCTTGCAGCCTCACCAGGCATGGCAGTGTGCCAGGGCTGAGGGATGGGGGCAGGGGGAGGCCGGAGCTGGGGGCAGCTAAGAGTGCAGAGCTGGCCTGACACATCTCCCTGGGGAGACCTGGGGTCTGCTCCACTGCACCCACTGCATTTCCTGTGCTATTTCTCCAAAGACCACACAGCCCTCCCACTCAAGCAACAATAGGGGACGAGAGCTCCTGTCTGCTGGGAGGAAGCACTGCAAGCCAACCAGACCCATAGGAGCAGCACAGCTGGTAGGCTGGGGTGCAACATTCCCTCCACACAAACTTGTGCTGATGGACAAACCATCCTTGGGAAGGCGGCAGCCCCTCCTCTAGGAAATTCATCTGAGTATTTTGTGCTTCTTTCCGAAGCACCAAGAGCAGACAGACAGTGGGTAGGTCAGGAGCTGGGTGGCATTAGCAGAACCCCTTTGTCCTCAGCATGGGGAAGGGATAGTAGGCACACTGTGCTCTGAGGCCTGGCCCTGGAAAGCGGTTGCAGTCCCTGCAGGCTCTTCCTTTGGGCTTGAAGGCCAATTCATCAGGCAGCACACAGAGATTTTCCCTCGGGATGGCACTGCAGCCTCAGAGCTGTCACGGCCCCCGCTCACACACAGCCACCACCAAAGGATGCGGCTTTGTCTGGTGATAGGGCTGCAGTGCCTGGCTGGGCCGGGCTGACAGTGACACTGCTCAAGCACCACTACCATCACCATGAGAAGCAATGCTGGGGTTCACCTGAAGTTCCTACCTGGCAGGAGTGCCCTCGAAGGCTTTGTCAGCGGCCTCCCCAAGCACCTCAGCCTTCAGGTAGTACAGCATCCGCACTCGCAGCAGAACCCTGTTCTCGGGCACACAGAGAACACGCATTCGCATGCAGGTACTCAGAACTCTCACTGGAGCATCTGCAGGGGGGTGCCATGAAGGTCTTGAGGGCAGTGAAAGCTGTCCCATGTGGTGTTCCCACATGGGAGGACTCTCTGAATGTTATCTGACTCCCTGTAGGGTGGGCAGCTTGACGGCTGCTGCCTGGAACACTGCTCCAGCTTTGTCAGCAAGAGGAGCACCAAAGCATGATGCTCTGCATGGGCTGAGCCCCTCATGGCTCACTCCCACCCTCTTCATGCCTCACAAGCTGTCACAGGCTCCTACACTCACTTGTTGCAGTGCTGTTTGAGGTGCTTCTTGTAGCTGTCATCATGCAGGACCACCTCAGGGTTGCACGTAGCAAGCCAGTCTGCGTTCTTTATCTCAGGAAGTAGCATCTGGTTCTTAGTCTTCTTCCCCTTCCTGCCTCTGGGCACTGGTGCTGACAAACCTGTAACAGCAAGTGGCAGCAAGTGAGCACCATGGGCACTGAGGGCCAAGCCAGGCGCCTTCAGCACAGCCGTATCAAGGCAGCATGGCTGGGAGCTGAAGGAGGCCTGCATGCCTGTGGGTTGAGGCTGCAAGCCAGGATTGCAGAGATGAGTATGTGCCCAGGTTTATAAAATGCTGCCACTGAACAGCAGAGGTATGTGGGGGGGTCATCACCCTTCTTGCAGCCAGTAAGGCTGGCAGCTGTGGGGCAAGCATTGCTCAGCACACTTCAAAACCCCCAGTTTGCCACGTCTGTAGCTCTTCAGATCACCTCCAACACAGAGCTGGGAGGATCACACCCATCTCTGAGATCTCTGTGCCCACAACCAGAGAGACAAGAGTGGCCACACAGCTTGAAAGGTGTTCCAAGAAGGTAAAAGCGATGGACTGTAAAGAAGGACTGGCTGGGAAAAATCACAGGAAAATTCATTCCTCTGCCACTGCAACAGCTCTGATATAATTATCAGTCAGTGCTGGATTGGGAGAGGAAAGATCTTAAGAAAACAGACTGTTGCTTTTTGATAACACTACAGGGCTGTCTGATAAAGCCAACGAGCAGCACTCTGACACTGTTTAACATGACGTGCCATTTCTGTTTAACACTTGCATCACATGGGATAGATGTAGCACATCTCAGATGGATCAAAGCTGACAGATCTCAGGGGGTTTGTAATGTCTTCAATCATCCCAACACAGGTGAAGGAGCTGCCAATGAAGCTCACAAGGTAAACCTAGAGCATGGGAGACTCCATCTTCTAGAGGAGTGTGGGGATCACCACAGAAACGGTGCAGTGCTGAGCCCAATGGATAACAGGATCCCTTGACGTACGTATGAAAATATCAAATGGACCTCAGCCCTGGGCACAGCTCTCATAGCCTTCCCTGGCCAACACTGCCTCTGAAGCTCGCTCTCCAGGGACTACAGAGAAATTCTGGACAAGAGTCCAGCAAGAGGCTTCCACATGATCAAAGACCAGAAAATAATCCTGATGATCTTTTGGGGTTGTTTCCCATTCCATGCATCAGAAGGAGGGCTACGTGGGAACCAGATCACTGCAGGTGGTATTTGCACTTGGCAAACACACTGAATGAGAAAGCAACACAGTTCCATCTGGCTGACAAAGATAAAGTGAGATCCTGCGGCTGGAGCTGAAAAACACATTTTCAACCTTGAAATAACATGTGAATTCAGAGTGGAGCACAGGAATGATGCCCGGTGAGGTCACTATTGTTTGGAGTACTCCAAGAGAGATGAGCTGCACTGTGCACAGCCACTTCCCAAGCAGAGTTTTGCTGGTCCTCTCCTGCATATGTGCACACAGAGGGGAAAGAAAAGCCTCAGTGCTGCTGCTGCAGCCATCTGTCTGGGACACAGGGCAGAACAGACAGCATCACGGTGCCCTCAACAAGCACAGTGCTTGCAGCTCCACGACACAAAGACAGCTCTAGCTCAGGCAGCTGTGGTCACCAGGCTCTGCCCCCAGCACCAATTTGGCATCACAAAGTCTGGGCAAACACTGCCTTCCTCGCAGCTCAGCCCCATGCCAGGATGGCCAGCAGGAGCCCGCTGGGCCCAGCAGAGCTCTGAGCAGGGCTGGCTGCAGCTCCCACTCACCCTTTCACAGTCATCCTGACACAGGATTGAGGATCCAGGAGGCACGTGCAAGGGCTGGAGGTTTTCTGTTACTTTCTGCACATCTGTACATGCCTGGAGCATGTATTTCCTCATCAGCTCTGCATCCAGGAGAGCTCTGGTTCCCCGGTGAGCCATGGCAGCACCTGCTGTGTGCCTGCTCTGCATTGGAGAACTCTGCTCTCCTCCAGCCCCCAACTTTAGACTAGACGGTTCTGTCAACCCCCTGGCTAACATAACAGTGGGGTTGCATAGCTGAGAAAAACCACTCTGAAAAGCTGACAGAGAAGCTCCAGGTTGCCTCTCTGTGCTCAATATCCAAGCGCATGGGTTATAGTGCCGCTTTTTGCAGTAAAGCATTACTGATCCTTCACTTAAACTGCTGCTTGTTTGTTACTTGGTACTACTCACACCAAACCAATTCATATCAGCCAATTCGTTTCTTCCTTTTGCTCTGCTCCCCACAGGGCTCTCAGGCTCAGACCAAGTGCTCTGTGCAGGGCTGCATGGCAGAGCAGGAGGGGGCCCTGCCAGCAGCTCCCGCTGAAGGAAGCGACAGGAGGAAGCCCCTGAAGGCCAGATGCTCAGACCTCATGCCATAAAGCCCGTCGGACATTTCCAGACAGAAGGAAACAGTTGTGCTGGGTCTTGAGACTGCACCATGGTGTTTGAGCACTATGTCATGCTCAGTACATCCTTGGGGCTCAGTGACAGCCCTGATCCAGAGATGCTCCACCTGCATGCCACTGTCTTCAAACAGGAGCCTCAGGTTTCAGCCTGTCTCAGTGGTGCCAAAAGCAGACTGGGGAGACCCAGCCTTCTCAGTCCTCACTGTGTGCCCCACAAGTAGCACACAGCCACGCGGCTTGATCACCCCAAGAGAGCGCTAAGGGCTCCCCCACAGCTTCCCAGCCCAACTCACCTGTCCTGAAAGCCATGTGATGCAGGCATGATTCTGCCTGGTGTAAAGTCCTCTGACTCAGAATGGGCACATGCGTCCCAAGCTGCAACCCTCCAGCTGGCCCAAGGAGCCAGCACAGGCTTTGTACCAGGAAAGAGAAAGGCCACTGTGGCTGCATGATGGCACTCTGCTGTGCTGCAAGGTACTCCTACAGCGAGCAGATGCTGCAACACAGGCACAGGGGAAAGTCTGCAGAGCCCCATTCACCTTGGAGTCAGAGGGGCAGCAGAAGAGTAGAGCAAGGAAAGGTTCTGCTGGACCCCATCAGAAGCTGAGGACACACAGGAAGCCTCAGCCCAACAGAAACCAGATGCAATTATAATCTGAACACACAGTGCGATATGTGGGGTATGCAGAGTTCATATATACATGCACTAGTCCTCTCAACAGGGAGGGTGTGACCAGGGCAGGCACTACAGAGCAGTGTGTCTCGGACAAGAACTGTGACAAGAGGAGGCACGAGCCAGTGACATAGGATGAGACAGCTGCACAGACTGCACTGCCAGTGTCCCTTGCCATCTCCAAACAACCAAGCAGCTGCAAGGCCAGGGCCAGGCAGATCCAACTTTAGCCTTTGTATTGGGCTGGCACTGTGTGATGATCTGTTCTGCACCCTAAGCTGTTCTGAAGATAAGCCAGGCACCCTCACAACTGTCCCAGCCAACATGTTCACCTGGTCACCAACACTTTTGAGCTCACAGTGAAGTGTCCCCCAGCACAGGGAAACCCTGACAGTATACTGAGATAAAACTTTGCAGGCCTCTCTAAAAGGTGAGGTGGCATTTCTGCTCTTACTGCAAGGCTCTCTCCACACCAGTCACAGCCAAACAAGCATCAGGAGCCATGAAATACACTCCCGCAACACAGGCAGCCTCTGCTGCTGTCTCTGAGGTCTGTATGGAGGTCAGTCCCATGGCAGACACTTTCTCTGCAATGAGAGAGTCGTCATGCTCAATCACAAGTGCTTCCTGGATGTTTCAAATGGCTTTGCTTTCAATTCTTCAGCCTAGTCCTGCACAAGGCACATTAATGACAGGTACTGTTGCAATGGCAGAGAGAACACGCAATACCTGAGTGATTTTGCAGTGCCTGATTCTGGCCATCCTTCGTTGGTGTGATGAGATCCCAGATAAAACTCTTTATCTTCTCATCCCCTTTGTAGTGCTTGACACAATAAACCAGCAGTGCTCGACAAATCATCTCCATGTCCTTCTCGTTCAGGTGCCACTTGAAGCGCCCATGGGTCAGGATATCTTTCCATCGTCCCCAGCTGGAACCGCAGTAACAGACAATAAACATTCTTGTGCAGCTAGAGACCTCACTGGTACCACTCTCCACGAGTATCTCCATGAGTACACAAAGGGCACAACTCTCAAGAACAGGGGTCTTATGTCCCCATGGGGACATCATGGGAGTAGAGATGGAGAGAAATTTGCACAGGATTGAACAGGCTGTAGGCAAGAGCAGACTCTGGAAGCCCTGACTACCAGCTCAAGCTTTGTCCCCTAAACTCCCCTTTCACCCAAATGTTTGCTTAGAGTCTAGGAGTCCAGGTACCACGGGGCAGGTCACCGCTAGAAGGGAACACTGCTTTGGGTATCTATTGCTGAGGATGGACAGAACACGACCGCGGCAGCTGGAGGCCCACCTGTGTGCTGCAGCAGCTGGAGGCCGCGGCCGTGGTCTCTGTGAGGGGGTGAGACTTACCCAAATATGAGCAGGTTCTTCTCCACGCGGAAGCACTCAGCCCGCAGGTACCGCCGCGTCTTCTCATTGAAGCGCCGTGAGCGTGTGGGTCGCTCATCTGAGTCACTGTCCAGCTCAGAGAACTCCATCAGCTCATCCTCCTCAAAGGAGTTGTAGTGTTTGGTCTGCTTCCGCACACGGGGCCTGTCGATGACCAAGCTCTCCTACAGGGACAAAGAGAGAACGCACTCAGGTGTGGGGTGCATATTTGTCCTCCATCATGGTAAGTCCTCCCTGCTGCTGCTCCCTGGCTCTGCTCACACCTATGGTTCCTAGCTCCCAGCCCTGGGGCTGGTCACCACCTTGCCACAAGGATCCCAGCCCCAAATTTGCTTCATGTGCACACAAGACAATTCACAGACAGCACATAATTCAGCCTGAATGCTCAGAGGCTGAAAATCAGGCCTTCAGAGGTCAAACTGCTGATGCTCATCAGTTGATTCAGCTCTGAATCACAATCCTGGCCCTCCCAGCAATGCCTGGGACAAGCAGTGCTGAAGGTGGCGTAACTGCTGTGTGATGGGGAGGCAGGTGGGCTGGAAGAGGAAAGGCAGCTTCTGAGAAGGGGCAGAAAGGAGCAACATGAAATCAAATGGTATACACATGCCTCCTCTTCTTCCCATCAATGCCAAATGCATCCATGTCATCATCAGCCCAGCTCAGGGCAAGAGCTCCAGCTGTGCTGTCTCCAGATGTACAGTGAGTCACCAGCAAGGCTGCAGCTCATCTTACCATTCACATGGCAGGCAGGGCCAAGAACAAGGATATTACCCTGGGAGATGCTCACAGAGGTGCATGGGGAAGGTCCAGCAGTTTTTCAATCAGGTCAGGTGAAGCCAAGCTCTGGCTCCCTGGAGCTCCAGCAGCCACATTCCCCATAGTCCCTGCTGGGAAGGAACCTATTTGCCAGACAGGGCAGTAGGCAAGACCGCTGTAGCATCCAACTGACAGACCACATCCCCTTGCTCAGACATAGAGATGGGCTGCTGGATAACCTGGCTTTATTCCTTGCTCCCATCACTAGCCTGAAGGCAGGGCAGCAGGGCTGCAAATGCAGATGGAGAAAGCAATGGCATAATTCAAACCTGTCCCCGCTTGCTCCATCAGGGCTGAAGAAGCCCTGGGCAGCTCCCACCAGCCCTATTTGTGTCTGTATCTTAGAGCAGTTTGCTTCTTGGAGACTGAACATGATCTACATAGCCACTGGAGGACCTCCCAGACTCAGGTGAATGTGGGGCAATTCTGTACCAGCTGTGGGGCTCACAGGCCATGAACTGGATCTTACCTTTTCATTCTTGGCATCAGTATCAAGCTCTGCTATTTTGGCCCACTTTTGCCAGAAGTTGGGGTCATCTAAGGAGATGTCAGTTCTGTTGCCTGATGCTACAAAGCTGGCCTGAGAACGAGAGAAGGTGAGTGAACAGGTTGCAGCTGTGTTCTCCAGATGTGCTTTCCCCAGCAGAGATCCCCAATGCACTGCACCCTATGTTTACATATGTCAGAAGGCTCTTCTGTTTGCCTAAGGAAGCTGAATCTCTCTCCACTACAGTCCTGCCTAGCCTGCTAGAAATTGAGCCTGGGCTGTGCCACCTGTAAGTGGAAAGAAGCCCAATGACTCCCCAAGGACAGCAGCCAAGAGCATAGCATAGAGCTGGCCTATTGGGTTTCTTCCTGTGAGCTGGCTGCAGGAGGCTGCTCTGGCAGGCTTGTCAGGACCCTAAGGCACACAGCTCCCCACAGTGTGACAGCACACAGCTTCTGGCATCGTGGAGGCCAGCAGCCAGGTCCTGCCACCTCCCAGGGGTCCTCTTACAGACCCAGGTCCCATGGAAGAAGAGTGAGGCTGACCACAGGGATGGGCTGTGCTGAATGTAGCACACAGCCTTCCCACATCCTTCTGCCCTCTCTTCTCCAGGCAGAACACACCCAGATCCCTTAGCCTGTCTCCATAGCAGAGGTGCTCTAGTCCTTTGAGCATCATCGTGGCCTCCTCTGGACTCATCCAGCAGCTCTGCATCCTTGTGCCAGAGGCCCCAGAGCTGAATGCAGTACTCATAAGAACGGGGTCTCACAAGAGCAGAGTAGAGGGAGAAAATCACATGTCTGCCCTTCTGGTCATATTTCCCTTGACACAGACCAGGATATAGTTGCCTTCTGGACAGCAAGTGCACACTGCCAGGCTGGCATATCTCTCAATTCTCTCAGGCTAGCAGCCCTGTCTTCACAGCTCTGCTGACCTCCTGAGACAGGAGAACCTGCTGTCTCCATGTTCCAACAAGGTCTTACTCCTGGGCATGCAGGGGCAGGCAGAAGAGCTCGGCTTCCAGGCAGACACAGCTTCAGCCATACACAGGGGAGAGGCCATACCAACAGAACTGAGCTACACCTGCCAGAATGGTCCCCTGCTGCTCCAGGAAGCAGTTCCCTTCCCACCTGAAGAGCATGACACACCTTGGCAAAGGTGGAGCCCTTCCCCTCAGACTGGATTGTGATGGTCTGTGTCCTGCGCTGCAGGATCTGGTCAATGTCCTCCTCGCAGAACTTGGATCCTTCATCCTCCTCATCCATGAGAGCACCATAGGCACCCTTCCGCAGCAGGTCCTCCACCTCCATCTTTGAGAGCTGCTGGACCTGCCCAAACATAACACTGTCACCACCCCTGCCAACCGCTCTGGGAACCAGCACCATGGGAGAAGGCTCTTCTGACCCAGACCTCCCGCTGCATGAGTCCATGCCAACCAGACACAGTACGTGTCCACAAACCCTGTGACAGTGCATGGGCAGCCTGCCAGGCTGAACAGCCACAGTGTGAGCTTGTAGGACTGGGCTTTCCCTACCCAGAAGTCTGCTGCAACCCAGCAGTGACTTGCACTTCTTCCAGGAGTTACCCAGCCTCTTTCTCTCTCCAGTCTACCTTTCTGCTTTGCACAGTACTGCACAATGCCCATAAAACAGCTCTGCACGGCTGAAATGGGCTGGGTGGGCTGCTAATACAGCCCACAATCTCTTCTCATGTTGGGCAGCAGAGCTGCCACAGAGGCTTTGGCCTCTTAAGCTCTGGTAGGAGAGGGACAGACAGGCTGGGAATGTTGGCCAATCTGACAATGGACTGGTGATGCAGAAAGCTGTATGGTCTGAGCCCAGGTGAGAACCATCCTACCTTGAATCTGGGGCTTTTAGCCCCATGTGGGGACACAGCTCTGCACAGCTGCCCAGAGGAAACAGAGGGACAGGATGCATGGGAAGGAGACATACTCTATCTCAGAGCCTCCTGCTGAACCCCGCTCTGATTGCTAACCTACCCCATTGGTGCCGCCTTTGCGGTTGATGTCCTGCAGCACAGCCTTATCCAGGCCTAGTTTCAGGCTGGCTTTGTCGAACATCTCCCGCTCGTAGGAGTTCCTGGTGATGAGGCGATATACCTTCACTGCCTTGCTCTGCCCGATCCGGTGGCAGCGAGCTTGAGCCTAGGAGAGGAGGGCACAAGCTTAAACATTGTTAGCCCAACATCTCCCACCTCCTGGGGCACCCCGCACTGAGCACCTATGGCTGAGCTGGAGTCGGAGCCAGATCCACCTCTCCAAGGCAAGTAAATGGAGACCAGGCTTCAGCCTTTGCTCTCCTCTACCCCTCTACCAGTGAGATCTCCCCCATGCTGGGTGCCAGCTCTCCAAGTGCTGCACGCCGTATCAGAGCAGCTAGGTGCTGCTGCCCACAGGTTTCCAGCTGGCTGGAGCAACAGGAGTTGTGCTGTGGGACCTGTACGCTCCAGCCTTGACTGGATCGTTACCTGGAGGTCATTCTGTGGGTTCCAGTCCGAATCAAAGATGATGCAGGTGTCGGCAGCAGTAAGGTTGATGCCCAGTCCACCCGCCCGCGTGCACAGTAGGAAGACAAAGCGATCCGAGTCAGGCTTGCAGAAGCGGTCGATGGCAGCTTGGCGCAGGTTGCCACGCACCCGCCCATCGATTCGCTCATAGGTGTACCTGCTCCAGGAGGGAAGAGGTGAGAGCAGGGTCATGGCAGGGCCTGACCTCACTACAGCTACAAACCTCTTCTTGCTCCTTCCCCTCAGGGTGTGTGTGGGCATGCAGTCAGCCCAAACTAGGATCAAGGGAAGGTCCTGTCTCACAGAATCACAGAATGGCCAGGGTTGGAAGGGACCTCAAGGATCATGAAGGTCCAACCCCCCCTACCATGTGCAGGGCCACCAACCTCCATGTTTAATACCAGCTCAGGCTGCCCAGGGCCCCATCCAACTTGGCCTTGAACACTTCCAGGGATGGACGGGGCATCCACAGCCTCTCTGGGCAGCTGTTCCAGCACCTCACCGCTCTCTCTCTAAAGAATTTCCCCCTGACATCCAACCTCAATCTTCCCTCCCTCAACTTGAAACCATTTCCCCTTGTCCTGCTGTTCTCTATCCTCTCAAAGAGTTGATTCCCCTCCTGTCCGTAGGCTCCCTTTAGGCACTGAAAGGCTGCAATGAGCTCACCCCGCAGCCTTCTTTTCTCCAGGCTGAACAAGCCCAGCTCCCTCAGCCTGTCTTCATAGGGGCGCTGCTCCAGTCCCCTGATCATCTTCATGGCTCTCCTCTGGACCCTCTCCAACAGTTCTCTGGTCATTCTTAGGACCAGTCCTGAGCAATGCAGAGTGGCCAGATCACACTACCCAGCATTGGAGCCTGCATCCACTGGTGCTAACTTGTAACTCAGATCTTTTGGTACATGGGCACTGAATGACAAAATCCCCCCCCCTGGGCTTTTTCCACTCCAGTATCTAGCAGGATGGATATGACATGGAGGAGCTGAAGTGAATGCTGAAGCTCATACTAACCGCCTCTGAATGAGATAGTCTTCCAGGATGTCAAGGCAGCGCACCATCTGGGAGAAGATGAGCACCTTGTGCCCACCAGCAATCAGCTTGGGAAGCAGCTTGTCAATGAGCACCAGTTTCCCAGCTGCCTGGATCATCGCCTGCAGCTGGAAGTCTGGTGCCTCTGGGCTGTGTGTTTTACGGAAGTCTTCCAGGATCTTCTCCTCTGCCCCTGCCAGATGAGAATGGATCACAGAATCACAGAAAAGTTTGGCCTAGAAAGGGCCTTAAAGGTCATCTAGTTCCAACCCCAAGGGATGTGAGCTCTTGGTCAGGTTGGCAGTGCAGCTGATTCCAGCTTCCTGTCTAGTACAACAGCAAGCCACCATGCAAGGAACAGAATCCTTGCAGCTGACTAGATCTAGGGAGGCTGACCAGAGATCTCCAAAAGCCCCTACACTCCTCTGACTCTACCCCTTCTGGTCTTGCACCAGCTTTTGACAGAACATGTCACACTGGAATGCTAAAGAGGACTCCACTCTAAAATGCCCCTGAAACAGCTGTACACAGAGAAGCTGATAGGACCCTAAGGCTGGCAGTGCCCACAGGCAGGCAGAACTGCAGGGGAGCTGGGCTGCCTAGGAGGGCACCAAAGCAGATCACTGCAGGCAGGAGGCCAGAGCTGAGTGAGCCCTATGGGTAGTGACAAGTAAACACTGCAGTGAGACCCAACCCCCCCAGTGCCGGTGCACAGCCCTCACCATTGATGAGATATGGGTGATTGCAGCACTTCCGCAGCTCCATCATGGTGTTGATGAGATTGGGCATGTTGTGCTGGTTGGCACCCTTGGACAGAAAGGAGAAGTTCTTCTCCAAAATGGCCCTGTAGTATTTCTTCTGGATGTTGGTCAGCTCCACCTCAATGATGGTCTCCTGCTTGGGTGCCAGATTCTTCTCCACATCATCTTTCAGCCGTCGCAGCATCATGGGCTTCAGGATGGACTGCAGCTTCTTCACCTGACAGAGCAAGAGCAGAGATTGACTGTCCTCCATGCATGGCAAGCCCATGGAGACAACAGCAGAGAGGCCCGCAATATTAGAGCCTCTCCAGGCTGGAAGCCCACTATAAATGGCCCTGAAACAACTGTTCTGACAAATAGGGTAATTTTAGGATCTGGCTTCCCTGCAGCAAGCAAGTGAACGAGACATGAACTCTGCACAGTTCTGCTGCAGGCAGCTTTGGATACATGCATCTGCTGCAGGAGAATCAGAAGCTTCGATCACAGCTGATCAAAGCTCCATGCATCCATGCCTGCTCCCCTAGGATGATCTTTTGCAGTCTCCACTTAAGCTAGGCACTCAAAGTGCAATGAAGCAACCCAGGGTAATGTGCTGCTCCCCATGACTCATGCTCGAGGGGATCTTTGAGAATGGTTCTCTAAGGAAACATGACAGAGTGACAGACACATGGACTTACTGACTTCTTCACTCACCCTACTCTTGCTGGACGGACAAGATGGGAAAGGTGGGTGCACCGAGCTGCCCAAGCATGCAAGGGGCAGTGGGGAACTACGCAGGGAGCAGACCCTGCCCTTGGCACAGGTCCCCTCTTTCCAAAGCAGCACTGGCCTATGGCCTCTGTCATAGTTTTGCTTCTCCTGGCTGAGTCCAGGGCCTACATGTAGCACTGCACCTTGCAAAGAGCAGATCTTTAGGCTCTGAGGGGTGGTGTTCACTTCCACAGAGTTTGAGTGTGTGCCAGCTGTCTCAATGATCTGCACTAAGTCATCAGCCTCACTCTTCTAGGTACCTGCTCTTCTGTCTTCAGGTCCCCAAACTCCTCCAGGAAGGCTGTCTCTGAGGGAAACTGTTGTGGCTCCAGGAAATTCAAGAGGCTGAAGAGCTCCTCCACTGAGTTCTGCAGAGGGGTGCCTGTCAGCAGCACCTTGTGCTCCTGGGTGTACACAGAAAACAGGTTGAAGGCTGACCCACTGGTTAGGTCCAAAGGGCCCAGAGATCACAATGTTCATCGTCTTGCAGCCCCAGAAGAGCACTGTGTGACCAAGAGGCAAATGAACACCCAGCATGGCTCCTTGGTCACAGTGCTGACCCAGCTGCTGTCTTTTGGTTCCCAGGATGCTCCCCAGGATGTGCAACATTTAGCTGCGCAGCAAGAACAGCCAACACTGAGGACCCCCCCCCCCCCCCATGCTGCCTCCACAGCTCAGCCCTACCCTGGCATGAGCTCCTCAGTAAGGCTGTGCTGGCACATGGACAGGGATGACGACAAAGCCCAAAACTCCACGCACATAGGGGCAAGACTTTTTTCTGATAGATCGGAGCACTGTTCTGAGTGCTGCCTCCCAGGGCTCACCATGGCCTGCTCTGTCTCAGCACTGCCAGAGACCTGGACATCCACTCATTGCTCAGGCTAATCCTCTTGCTAGACCTAATGTAGATAACATCCTCAAGAGTCACCTGCTATGAAAAAGGGCAAATGGTTGGGAGACTTCCATGGGACTTGTGCAAAGGAAGCTGATGGTTATGAAGGCAGGACAGCAGCACTTCCCTTAACCCCAGGCAGCTCACAAGCACAAGAGACAAGGTCATGTGGGGACAGAAGGGATTTGGGGAATGCTGGAGACAAAAGCCTACTCATTTCTGGAGCCTGGTCCAGCAACAGGTCAGTGTGATGCAGCTGCGTAGGAAAGGGTCATAGAATCACAGAATGTCTTAGGTTGGAGGGGACCATAATGATCATCTCATTCCGACCCCCTGCCACAGGCAGGACTGCCAACCACCAGATCAGGCTGCCCAGGATGCCACCCAACCTGGCCTTGAATGCCTCTGGAGATGGGGCATCCACAACCTCCCAGGGCAACACGTTCCAGCACCTCATCACCCTCTGAGTAAAACATTCTCCCAGACATCTAATCTAAATCTCCCCTCCCTTAATTTAAAGCTATTCCTTCTTGTCCTGTCACTATCAGACCATGTAAAAATTTGGTCCCCTTCCTGCTTGTAAGTTCCCTTCAAGTACCAGAAGGCTACCATGCCATCTCCCTGGAGCCTTCTCCAAGTTAAACAAGCCCAACTCCCTCAGCCTATCTTCATAGGAGAGGTGCTCCAGCCTTCTGACCATCTTCAAGGCCCTCCTCTGGACCTGCTCCAACAGCTCACAGCCCTTCCGTGCTGGGGGCCCCAGGCCTGTACACAGTACTCCTGATGGGGCCAATAGGCCTGATGACTCTCTTCTCAACAAATAGATGTGAAGGACGTGGACATCCAAATACACTTCCCAGAGCAGCCCATGACCTCTTTTTCATTACACACAGTGCTGCACCGTTATCCCTGGCACAGATTAGTCCCATGTTTGCAAAGAACTAAGAGAACACCTTAAATATGGCAGCCCTGCTCACTGTAGGGTACAACGCACACCATGGGCAAAGGATGTTGCACATAGCTGCTCAGCCACTATCTCTGTATGCTGAAGCAGTCCAAAGCTGTGCTGTGTGGCCAGCTAGTGCTCTGTCAGGGAGTGCACGCAGATGCAAGGACATAGGAGGAGTCATCTAGCTGTGGGTTAGTATTCCACTTCAGCAAAAAAATACTGTCACCATAGAGGTCACCAGTTCCCCACCCATCAAAGGGTCCTCCATCATTAGTGCTGCTTTATCAACTTAAGTGGCTTGCAAACAGCCTCCTCTCTGACACAGGGAGATCTCAGCTCTGGCCCTGGGACTAAACAGCTGGCAGATACACCTAACTGCTTGGCATTGCCACCTCTGACCCCCCTACTCTCATATGAATCTGAGCAGGACGTGCTCACCAGGGCCATAAGTTTCAGCCCCTCCAGCAGCTTGCAGTTCCTGTTCTTCAGGCGATGCGCCTCATCAATGACCACACAGCGCCACTGGATCTTCTTCAGCTCTGGGCAGTCAGCAAGGATCATCTCGAAGGTGGTGATAACCACTTGGAACTTGAAGATCCCAGGGAGAGGGTTGCCCTAGGGAGACATAAACCATATGCAGTGCTTGACTCCTGCAAGGCAGCAGGACAGTGTCACACACCCTGGTGGTCCACAGAGGCTGGACACTATAACAATGTTAGCATCTGAATCCTACATGGGATTCTCTCACATTCACTTCCCTCAAGCAGTGGGCAGGTTCCTGCAAGCCTCCATACTGGCTGCAGACTGCATGTCTCCAAACGAGGCACTGCTTCAAGGCAAAATTATCAAGCCTGGACAACAGCTCTGGTTGGGACTCAGCTGTATTTTCCCATTTCTGCTTGAATTGGATCTTTTCTTCACTCACACACAGTGAACTCTGAGCCCATGCCACCAAAGGGGTCCTTAAAAGATACCATAAGCCCCATGTGCTTCCCCAGTAAAGGACGTCAGAACCGGAGGACACATCCTGGGAGTGTTGTGTGCATCAGTCACCTGTGTGTCCCTGTACACCATCTCATACTGTTGGATCATCTGCCGGCTGATCTGGCTGCCGTGGTACACGATGGCATTCATCTCTGTCCAGGTGCGAAACTCCCTCTCCCAGTTAGTGATGGTGGAGAGTGGAGCGATGATGAGGAAGGGGCCATGGATGCCCATCAGGAAGATTTCTGAGAGGAAGGTGATTGACTGGATTGTCTTCCCCAGCCCCATCTCATCAGCCAGGATGCAGTTCTTCCTGCAGATATGGGCAAGGACAGGTTAATGTGGCCCTCAGAGGCAGGAACCACTCTGTCACTAGCCCTTCAGTGTGCTGTCAAGCATGTCGCCTCCATGCACACCTGACACCATGGTGTGGGGGACATCAGGTCAGTGGCCCAAACTGGTCTGGGTAAGCCAGACCATCCAACCTCTTCCAGATGATGAACTCGAAGGTAGTGTGAAAGAAGCTGTCTTTTGGGTGCACTCTAGCTTGTGAACAAAACCTGCTGATGCTAAGAACATGCGTATTTCTGCATTTCTCCCACAAAAATGGGTCATGAGAAGCCTGACCAATACTAAATATCAGCTGTATTTTAGACCCATAACTAAGCCCATACTATCTCCACAAAGAAACATTCCTAAAGACTTAATTGCAAGTCTAACACCAACACAGCTGCTGAGGCCACTGCCCATCAGCTCCAGCACTGGCAGCTCTCAGCAGCTGCAGTCAGGCCCCTGCTTGTCAGCTCTACTCCTGCAAAGGCATGTGCCAATGCTCCAGCCCCTCCTCACCTGTTATACCAGTTAAAGAGCAGCCAGTTCATTCCCTCCAGCTGATATTCCCGCAGCTGGTTGCTATTCTTATACTCTCGGGACTTCTCCAGTTTCTGCCAGGACTCAGATGCTGGGCGCTCCTAGGAGGAGAAAGCAGGAGCAAGATTCATGGAGAGGAAAAGGCAAATGTCCAGTGTGGCCAGCCCCTGCTTCTGGGACTGTGCACCAGGACAATGCTTCAAAACATTCAGCAGATTCACACAGAGGTCTTGGCCTCTGAATCCCACCCGCAAATCCCACTAGCTAACACCTCCAGAGGGGAGGATATGGGGTTTGCACTGAATTAACGGGGACAAGAAGGTGACCACTGTTAGACCTTGACAAAACACAGACAGTCCCTTCCTGCCCAGGGCAGCAGTTGCCAGCTGGGTACGTTACCTCTGGGTACGTTACCATGTGCTTGATTTCTGGAGGGATTTGGAGGGCTTCAAACTCTTTTATCTTCCCTGGATCAACATCCTCCTCCAGCTCCCAGGTGCTCTCCTCATAGGGCAGCGAGCACCACTTCACCAGGTAGTGAGTCACCTCCTGCAGCACATAGAGAGGCTTGTAGACCAGAGTAGGGCTCACGGCTGCTCAGCCCCACGGCATGGGCACAGGCTGCAATTGAGACTGAGTCACTGCAATGCTCAATGGCCCTTGTATTACCCCAGTGCCAGGGGGCCCCCAGAAGTAGGGTCTGAGCTGTGCAAAGCTGGAAAGGCAAGTTGATGAGAGATGATGTGGTGCGTGTGCTGGATTCAGCTCTCCTGCTGAACCTCCCTCCCTCTCTGGGGTAGGTGAGTGATGCAGCCACTTACCTCTCCGGTGTCAGGGTCCTTCGTGTGAGCCACCTCCAGAATTCGATCTACCTCCACATAGTCTGGGTTAAACAAATCCTCATCAGGCTGTGACAGCAAAAGGAGAAGTAAGTTCAAGGTGATTTGAGGGTTAAACAGATGGTAGGCATGAGAAAACAACTGTGGGACATCTGTCCCCAGCACGCTGCTTGCTGTGCGCAGCACACCAAGTGCCCATGGACACAGGTATGTGACATCTGTCTCTGGGCAGGGAGGATGCAGAAGCCCTGCAGAAGGCAAAGCCCTCACTTTGGAGGGGCTGCTGGCCCTGTGCTGCCCTTGCTGAAAGGCAGAACTGTCCGCTCCAGCCCATCTGGCCCTGAGGCACAAAAACTTGAGCTGTGTGCTCTAGCTTGTATACAGCATCCAGAGCTGTGGCTGCCACAGACCAGAACCGCACACAGCACCACCTGGGTCCCTGCAGCTGTTCCCTCATGGAGCCCAGTTCCTCTGCAAGGGATGGCACCTTGTTCCCTCTGCCTCTCCCTTCTTCCCCACTTTCTACTCAGCAGACACCAGCAGCAACTGCCCAGGAGGGAAGGGAAAGCCTGGGGAGGAGTGGGCTTTAGAGTAGCAGTTGTCTTTGGATAGAGGTGTCTAGGGCTTGGGAATGAGAAAAAATAGGCTTCTGTGTTCACAGCTCCCCAGGCTAAGCTTAGTCACAGGAAAGAGCAGTTGCTCTTTGTTAAACTGTCAATGGAACAGTGCATCCAACATATGCCTTTTCTTTGCATCCCGGGAAAGTCCCAAACAGACTCAGGAATGAGAAATTAGATACACACTCCCCTGAGTTTGCAATTACTTTCATGGAGAAATGTTCATAGACTACCGACCTAGTTCACACTTATAAGGGGCAGTTTGAGGAGATCCAACAACTATCTTTGGAACAGAAAGATAAATGATAGAACACCTTCCATACTAAACAAGATTAATCTGCTTATATAGCAAAGCAGGCAGCAATGGCCCTACACACAGGTATTTATAGGTCTCTTTCCCCTCTGCTCCATCACAAGCAGGCACATTCCCCACATGATGAAAGCTCCATCAGCACTGTGTGCTGCCTTCCTTCCCATTGAGCAATGCTTCCAGGGTTGGCAGTGACCAGCAAGGGCTATCTGTCACCCTACCCATATTTCCTCTGGTGACACCAGGGGTGTTCAGGGCACTGTCATGTCTTGCTCAGCCATAGCTCTGGCCCAGCTGTGCCAGAGAAGGGAATGGCTGCCTGCTGCACTCAGCTCTCACCTCTGTAAAAATATGCTTCATCTGAGCCTGCTTGTTTCGGAAGCGCTTTATCTTCTGTGATATCCGGGGGTCCTTCTCCAGCTCCTCCAGAGTTGCCCACTTACAGTGCAGGTAGGAGCTGCAGAGGGAAAAAAATCAACAAAACGTGCCCGAAGAGGTACTGGGGAAATGATCCTATCCACCACACAGACAAACAAGGAGTTCCCAGAGACCCACAGAACACCCAGCTCATGCCGCATCACATGGGACCCCAGACCAGAGAAAGCTATGGACAAGACTGAGCACTGCAGCTGAGGTGGGCCTGGCTCAGGAGAGTAGCAGCAGCAAGGTCAGAGCTGCAGCTGGGCTGAGACAGAGGTGAGAGCACACAGACCACACTCCTGCACATGGAATGTGCACCACTGCAGCACAGAGCACCACAACGCTGCACGTACAAGTTCCTGTACTTGACGTAGAACTCCTCCATCTCGAACGTCAGGCCTCCAGGATGAGTCTGAAACCAAGGGAAGAAAAATTAGTGGCATCCAGAGCCTGTGCAGAATACGGGGGAGCAGGAGGGGCATTCTCAGCCGTGGATCCCAGGCAGGCTGTGTCTCACAGACAGCAATGATGGCCAGGCATGGCATGGCGCCCGCTCTGAGGCTCAGTGGCCCTGATGAGCATGGTGCAATACCACCCTTGAGGATGTAGGTCACAAACACCTGTGGACCAGTCCAGGTCTGACTCCTCTCCAGAGGCTTCCTGGTGCCCAAGACAGGAGAAGCACCATGCTTGTTAACAGCCCAGAGAGGTGATGGTCTGGGCACAACCCACCACCCCACCCCTTTGCAGGGCACAGGTGCAGGAATAGCACAGAGACAAGGACTCCTGCTGCATAACCTGTGCCTGATGCACAAAGACAGCCAGGTCTCCTCCCCTCTCTGTCCAAAGACCTCCGGCCTTACTGGCATCTATGCCACTCACCTCCTTCTGCACCATCCTTGAGGCAAGGATCTTCTCGATGATATTGGCATCATCCTCAGGAGGCTCCTGGGGACAGTGGAAAGAGAGCAGAGAGCTGATTCCCAGCTTGTTGTCTAGCATCGCCCTATCACAGAGCAGTTGCTCTTCCTCTGCAAGCTCGCCAGCCCAGAGAAGTGGAGGAAGCTTGGGAGCTTCTCTGCAAAAACTCACAGAGGGAAGGTACTCCCTCCATCACTGCCACCTGCCCATGGCTACAGCACATGCAAGGGGACAGAACCAGGAGGGACTTTGGGCCTACTGTGAGGAAATTCTCCCTGAGGCTACAGAGACCTTCTGATGGTCACCATGGGCACCCACTCCACAAAGTTGTGCTGGAGGTGTTCCTAACACCATCCCGCTCCCAGCCCCAAGATGGCAGGCACAAAACAAGCGGGGAGCCTGAAGCTCTCCCAGTAATGCTCTGCGGCACAGGATCCAGGGAGGAAAACTGCAAGTTCAGGCCATGGAGAGAACAGCTCTGGGCCTCAGAGCTCTCTTCTTGTCCTGCTGGATCCCTTCTGGTGCCAGGAGCAGTCATAGCCAGCCCTGGCCAAGCCTCAGGGAAAGAGCCCAGAGCAGGTCCTTGGCTCAGCCTGGCTGTGATGCCTGCCCTCACAGCTCATCTAGAGTTGGGCACACTGAGGTGGGTGTCCAAGACTAAATACAATGAGAAGCAGGCTTGCAGCACAGACACCCGACACAGGCAATCTATTCCCAACTGCTGTTTTGAAAATCTCACTTGAAGAGTTCACTGGTGGGAGCCTGTTGTGGCCCCAGGCAGCTGCTGAAGGAAAGGGCAACACATCCTGAGGGCATGTGGCAGCCCTCCAGACAGGGCCAGGGCATCAGGCCAGGTCTTACTAGCTCAGCAGCAGGTCTGGCTAATAGCCACACCAAAGCCTTGATAAAAGGGACTAGGGAGGGACACGAGAACACCAGGACAATTAGTGACTGTATTAATATCTGTCAGCTTTGTTGGTGACCAGAAAGGCAGTGAGCGGCAGGCATCTGGTACACAGACCAGCAGGAATGAGGAAAAAGATCAGAAGGAAGTGCAGTGAGCTTTAAACCATAGTGTCTCCAGTTGGTCCCTGCCATGCTGTCCATGTCCCTGCCACATTGCCCAGAAGAGCAGGTTTGTGGCAGGTGTCAAGCTGAGCATCTCTACAATCAGAAGGACTGATGAAGAGTGGCAACGTGCACAGAAAACAATGATCTGGCTCCCCAAAGCCTTTGGCTGTTAACCTCAAGGGCAAGAGCTACAGAAACAGGAGCCAAAGGTGGGCAGAAGGCTGGTCATGCATTCAGGTAAAACTCCAGCTACAGAACGTGTCCCACAGGCCTTACTCTCCTGGCAGGAGGAGGCAGGTTGGACCTTACCTAACCCCCAGTGCACTCAGACCTCCTGCTGGCACACTCCTACATGCACACTGCTGCACCATCCTTATGCAAGGATCCCACACTTCCTTGAACCCCACAGTGAGACCCTTGGGACTCCCTGACACGCAGGAAGCCCCACCACCACAGTCCCACCTCCAGCCCTACCTCAGCCTGCCATGCCAGAGTGGAGGCAGAGAGCGCGGAGGTTCGCCCAGCTCCCAGCACAGCTATCGTCTCGCCATCATCATCCACCACCTTGAAATCCAGGTCCTCATTGTACTTCCTCCTCTTCACCTGCCGGCCAGAGCGTCGTTTCTGTGTATGGGATGAAAGAAGTAATCATGGGGAAACAGGCAGTTTGAGTACCTCCCTTGCCTGGCATGGGGATGGAAGCCTGAGGAGAGAGAGCCCCAGGGCTGCCTGATCTCCAGACCATCCATCCTCTGCACAGGTGGGGTGGAGGTGGTGGGAAAGAACAAGGCACCATGAGACATAAGCCCCTGCACTGCTGCCACAGGTAGAGCAGCTGCTACCAGTGCTGTGCAAGGCCTCCACCAATGCCTTGGAGCAGAGTGCCTGGCCTGCACAGTACTGCTGGCCCCGAGGCCATACACAGCAGAGATGCTCAACAGCCTTCCCATGCCATCCTGGGGAGAGGCACTGCCAGAAGGCACAGGATAATGCCCAGCTCTTTTTTCCACTAAGATGCAGGATTTCCCCAGCCAGCATCCAGCCAAGGGTTTGGGCCATACCTGGCTGTCAGCTGACTCCGCAGACTCCTCAGGGCTCTGTACTGATGGGCTCAGAAGATCCTGATCCAAATCCAAGCTGTCCACTGAGATCTCATTTTTCCTCTTTCCTTTCTTCTTCTTCTCTACAGGGGTGGGCCCCTGCTCCTTGCTGCCAGGACAGACCAACAGATAGACCTTGCTCCTTAGTGCCAGGACAGACCAATGGTCAGATACTGCTCTGGGGTCCTAAGAGAAGCCAGAAGGCATCTGCACTGGGCTCTGCTCTAAAATGCTCTTCCCTCCTCTCCCAAGGGCAACACAGGGCTCCCAGGGTCTCCCCCAGCACTGGACATATCAGCACAGCCAGCAGTTGTGGCTATTTATGTCTTCTCTTTGATCACCATCAGGTACTTCCAGCTGATTCTAGCACACCAGGACAAAAGGGTCCAACTGCACAGCCTGGTGCAGGGCAACAGGGGGCTGGGGGCTCCCCCTGACTTGGGAAGCAGCACCACAGGGGTTGCTGGAGATGGCGTTCAGCTCACTGCCAGCCTGCAAAGCTCCTGGGACCTGGGAGCCAGGCTGAATGCTGTGACAGAGATGGGGCAAGGAGCCAGGAGGAGCCAGGCAAGGATCTCCCCCCCAGGTGGGAGGCACAGCCATTCTTAGCCACTGCAACAAACATTGCTGAGGGAAGATTTTCAGGAGTTGCTGCCTGTCCCCAGGCTGAGCAAGAAGCCTGGGTGCAGAGCTGTCTACTCTTGCCAGCAGCCCTTCCACATCCAAGACTTGCACAGCTGCAGAGAACAGTGGGTTCCAAAGCCCCATTGAAGATTCGTCCCCATTTTCATGAGACAATCATGCTTGTCTGGGGCCAGCAAAAGCCACACAGTTAAAAATCTGCTGTTCAGGCCAAATTTGACCTGACTGTGTAGCAGCAGTTCAATAAGAGGCCCTGAAAATGTACGGAGAGCATTGCTTCCACCCGAGCAATAACTCCCGAGATATTGATTTGCAAGTCACAATTAACAACTGCTTCATTCATGAGCCAGTAGTTGGCTGTGATTAGAAATAATTTAGAAGAAATTATGCCACCATTATCTGCCACTTAGAGGACTCCCAACAATCAATCCCTCTGCACGGAGCGCCCGCCCCACCAGTTGCCTGCTTGGCATGGGGCTCTCTCCCAGTGATGCCCCACATCCCCAGCCTTTTCCATGGCTGGGAGCAGGCTTCCCATTCCACCTCGGGGTGTCTGCTCCCAGCACCCATTCCTGCTTCAGGTGGGTTTGTTTGCTGTCTGCTGAGCCACAGACCAAGGCAACCATAAGAGAGGCTCATAATGGGCCCTGCCTTGCTTTTTGCAGCAGCCCCCAGACTGCAGCTGGGGTGACCCCACCACATCCCCCTGCCTGGCCAACCAGGCCGGTGCCACGGCAGGCAGGTCACGCTGTCGTAGGCTGCCTTTAGCACTGTGTGAAGGCATTGCTGGCAACCAAAGGACCTTCCATGTGGCAGCAGGCTCCTGGACGACAGCTGGACCCTAGCCTCCAAGGTCTGCTTTCCCAAGCCTCCCTCCGCTGGCCTGGACCCTAAGGTTCCATCACAGGGTGGATGTGTGTGAACCACCCACACGGCAGTTTCTTACAGGCACAGCGGAGGCGGCACTAGAAAAAGCTGCCAGCAGCATCCTTCATCTCTGGCAAAGGTTGAAACAAGCTGCCTTCAAGGCCTCCAGTTCAGCCTCCTGCCAGGAAAGGCCACAGCAGGCCTGTGTGCCGGGCATGAGGCCAGGCTGGGCTTGGCGCCAGGCTGGGGGATCCGGGAGAGCAGCGTGCTCACATATCCTGCAGGACACGGTGACCACACCGCCTGGCTGGCCCATGGGCCACACAGAGCAAACAGAAATCCTGCTTTTTGGAAACAGGGAGAGTTAAGGGCAGGCACTGACCCTGCAGGTGCTCTGAGACTGAGACTGCAGTTCGTCCTTCCTAGGAACACCACAATCCTTATGGGCACTGAATGCTGCCTCTGTATGTGCCTCATTCTTCTCTTCCTTCCCACTCTGCTCCAGCTCTACTCCCTAACCTCCCTGCTCTCTGCTACTTTCTGCTTGATCTGTCATCCACATCTCACCAGCCCATGACATGGGGCCAGGCATCCCTTGTGTGCCGAGCACTGGGTTCGAGGATGAGCAGATGAGGCAGCACTGTGCAGCTCAGCTGTGGGTGCTCCACCAGAAGCAGAGCCAAGCTCTCACCTGCTGAGCTCCCCACCAGCCTGCTGTGGGAGCTGTGCTGCGCCATACAATCTAACTGAGCCCTGGGCAGGGCCACCCTGGCACAGCCTCTCCTCCAACCATGAGAGAACTACAAAGAAGCTAGAGCCCCAAAGCAAAGAAGCTAGATCTGGGGCTCCATCCCATCCTGCACACAGACAGCCGTGGCAGAAGGGAGGCAGATGGGTCGATGCAGTGAACCCTGGGAACCCCATTCTGGTGATTGTTTCCAGGAAAGTTCCTTCAAGCAGCTCTACCAAACTGATGTCTTCCAACAAAGAAAGGTTTTGATGAAAAAATCCAAGCTGGATTCTGTACTAATCTCGTTTCTGGCACAAATACATTCATCCTATGGGTTATTTACAGCGCAGAGGAGGGCCCAGCTCCAATCAGGAAGCCTGCCTCCTTGTACAGGACTCTCCACAAACACAGAAAGTCCTTGACAGTAAATCAAATGATGCCAGTTGAGACCAGCTCTGCTTTCTGCACACATTCCCAATTAAAAAGAAATCAGAGCTCCTCTTCTGTCCAATGATGTTAATTAATAGGATGAGGAATTACCAGAGGCAGTGGTGTTCAGCTGCGCAGTTTGAAGGAGCCCTCAGGCCTCCCAGCCACAGCTCTGCTAAGAGCCCACGGCCGCTGTAGGGGCAGTTCCTCCCACAGGGTGCACCCCATGTCAGCCCCTGGAGCCCACAGCCCCTGCCAGTCACTGAGCCCAGGTCACAGCAGCACCCACCTGCTCTTCTTGGGCCTTGTCCTAGGGCCAGGCTCAGAGCCGCTCTTCCTGTCTTTAGGCTCCTTGGGAGCTTTGGGTTCCCGAGGTTTCCGGGGCTTCTTGGTTACCTCCCTCTGTTTGGGCTCCTTCTGCTTCTTGGGCTCCTTGGCCTTTTTAGGCTCTTTTGGTTCTTTAGGCTCTCTTCTCCTCTTTGGTTTCACCTCCGCAACTGCTTTTTCTCCTCCTTCCTGCTCTCCCAAATCCTTTTTCTTTCGTTTCTTCTTCACCCCCGTGCCCACGGCCCCAGTGTCCTGCATCCCGTTCTGGGTGCTTGGCCGCCGCAGCGGAGCCCCGTCAGGCTGCTCCTCAGGGCACAGGCACTGCCCACCTGCCTCTGTGGCCGTCGCCCTGTGGGACTGCTGCTCCTCGCTGCCGGCCAAGGGGCCCTGCGCCTTGCACTCCCAGGTGTCCGAGGCATCCGACATTGGGGAGCAGCTCAGCACTTTTAAGCTGGGTGGCTGCAAAGAGAACAGAAAGGCAGCACGTGAAGCAAATCCCACAGACAGAAGCAGCACGTGTTTGCAGGGCTACACACCCAGCAAAGCTTCCCACGCCAGAGCGCTATGTGAGCCCCTCGATGAGTGGCGGACCTGCCCGCCACCCCACACAGAGCTCCGCAGGCAGGAGCCCCGGCCCTGCTTGATGGTGGCACAGCAGGACAGGACACGGACCTCAGTCTGACATCTCTCCTGCACCCCCAGGCACAGCACCAGACCAAATGCCCTCCTGGGAGCCTGGTGCTTGACCTGTGCCACCACCACGGCCCTTCCTGGAAGGCACAGTCAGCCCAGGGCCTTCGCAGGGGACAACCAGCGACCCCTGCTCCCACACCAGGGCTCGTGAAAACTAGAATGCATGTAGTCATAAAAGCTTTTTGCCCCAAAACACAGAACTGCCCCATTTTTCCCACAAAGACATCTCTTCCACGTCTTACAGCAATTACGTCTCAAGGGCAGAGTCCAGCTCCTACAGTTGGAAAGTAGCCTGGGAACCATGGGGCTGCGGTGTGCAGTGGGGTCCCCCCAGCACCCCACATCCTCCTGCCCCATGCCAGGACAGCTGCTTCCTCTGAGGGCAGGGACTGTCCTGAAGCAGCCTCTAGCACCCTGGAACTCCCAGCCCCATCCAGTTCCTTGGGTATCTCAGAGTTGCTGGGATTTGTAAAGATTTACATCCCATAGGCTGAGGCTGGATTCACAGTGGTCACCCATTCACCGTGGTCCAAGCACAGAGCACTCTGCACACTCACTTCTAATCTGGATCAGCAAAAGCACTGCGTGGCACAGAGTGGCCCTGCCAGGCTGCCCCACCAATAAGCAGCAGAGCACCAATGGCACCGTGTCCTTGCACAGCCACGAGAAACTCTCCACTTGCAGGGAGAAACACTGCACTATAGGTGCTGCCTCTGAGCCTGGGCTGAGCAATGGGGTCAGCCTCAGCTGCAGCCTTTGCACCTCTTAGATCTTGCAGGCTGCCCAAGTTGGGGATCAGCCGGAACAATGTACTGGATTAGTTACAAAGTGTGCAGACCCCTTGAGAATGGATCTTCTTTTGATCCTGCACTAAACAGCAGCCAAGCACAGATACCATATAGAGAGCCAGTCAATAGCATCCCAGCATGGCAGCAAGGTGAGCCGCTCCCAAGCCAAGATCAGTCCCACACCTAGCTATGACGGCCAGGCATGGGGGGCCATTCATGCATCAGCTCTTCACAGAAAGCCAGCACTCCGTGCCCGAGCTGCGTGACATCCGCACATGGCCAGGGGCTGCAGAGCCCATGAGAAGGAGAGCACGAGGCAGGAACCCCTTTTCTGCTGCACCGCCCCAGGCTGCCAGCAGCCACTCCAGCTCCAGGCACCCATCAGAGCCCAAGGCAGTTCTGTGGGCTGTGTGCCCCAAGGCCAGTGCCGGCCACAGGACCCCCTGCAGGCAGCTGTCACCACAGCCTGCCAGGGGAGTCACCGCAGAGCTATGGGAACAGCCAGCAGTACACACCTGCCACAGGAACAGCCTGAAGCTGCTGCGCAGTGAGAGGGCCACAACCAGAAGCTTTAGGAATGAGCAGTACACAGCTCACACAGGCAGCAGCAGAACATGAGGACACCAAAACCAGGCACCTCCACATGGGCTGGATAAGGGCTGCCAGACCAGAACCCTGCTGCACCCACGGCAATGAATGGGTGTGCCACGAGGCTGCAGCACGCTCCTGCTGCACGCTCCTGCTGCCCACCTGCACTGCACTTGCTGTCATTTGCAGTCAGTTTGGTGCAATGGGGAGAGCTAGGGACAGGCTTTTCCTGTTTCCTTCAATGAAGTTCATCTTGTCTTGGCTTCTCTCCACCAAAAGCCAAGAGGAAAAGCCTAGGAAAACAGTGCAGGTGTTATCTGTTCTACTGCATGGCTTCAGAGCACTCCTGTGGCTCACATGGCACAGTCCTGCCAGCCCTCTGCAGCCCCACAGCCCTTTGTAACCATGGGTTCCAAGTGCCCAGCAGCATTTGGTGCTACCAACTGGTAAGATGTGGGAAAACATACATTCATTTTATTTTAATCCTGCTGCCCTCCTGCATGGCTCCTGGTTGTCAAGGGGTGAATACAAAGAAATGTCTCCTTGCTTCCTTCTCTGCCCCATTCCCTACTTGCCCTGCTCTTACCCTGCAGAGCTCCCTGCTCAGCTCCAGCACAGGAGCCTCCCTTGCCATGGACACCAGCCGCTCCACCTCTAAACCACCTATCTGAGCTGGCAGCAGGAAAGCACCCATCATCATTGAAGATGGGCCATGACGCAGCAGGAGGATATACCTCTACTCTCTCCCTTTGCAAATCAGAGCCAAATCCTTTTCCAGTGCTTTACAACCTCCTCCAGAAGCAGGGAAAGCCCTAAAAGAACATGCACATAAACAGGAGGGAGACTGACTTTTCACAGAAGCAGATAGTGACAGCACAATGGGGAAAAAATCTAAACCAAAAAAGCAGAGATTTAGGTCAGGTGCAAATGAAAGTTCTCTACCCAGAGACAGTGCAGCCCTGGCACTGCTGCCCAGAGCTGTGGGTGCCCCATCCCTGCAGGTGCCCGAGGCCATGACTGGGCAGCCTGAGCTGAGGAGTAGCCAGCACGCGGCAGGGATGTGGCTGGGGGGGTCTCTTCCATCTCAGCTGTATTGAGATTCTATGACATGGTGGTGCCTCTATGTGTTACTTGGCAAGATTTTTCTTTAGCTCTCCCAACTCTGCCTCCATCTCACCACCTCACATACTCATGGCAGGAGGATCATGCGCCAGAACAGCACTCTGCACATTGCTCCTGTGCTTGCCACTCGAGAGCCAAGAGCTCTCCTACACACAGACCCTGTTCTTTAACCCACGATTCATATACAGAGGCCCCTTGTCAGAGGACTGCACACCTCCTTTTACAGCACCTGGTGAGGAATGTGCTCAGCAGCAGCACAGAGTCTACGCACAATGTTCTGGTGCACTCATCTCATCCTCACTTTAAACCCAAAGCAGCACAGGTGCCCAAGGCCATGGCTGGGTCAACTGGTGGGGGGCAACCAGCCCACAGCTGGGGTCTGTGAGAGTCCTTCCTACCCAGACATGCTGGGATTCTGTGATTTTGTCTGAGGTTCAGTGGCTGTGGCAGCTCCATCCATCCTCGGGCAGCGCTCCCTGCAGTGTCCTGCTCCCTGGGCACCAAGGGCCCTGCTTACTTTCTGCCACATTGGCTGTAATTTGAGGCAATCCCTGTGCACGTGCCACCAGCTGCTCTCCAAGCACAGCCCCTCCTAAAGACAGTGTGGTCTTGAGATGCTTGAAGAATTTCTTATTAGAATTCATGCTTTTAGCAAGCAATCCTTAAAAATATTTTTAGCCCTGCCTTGTTATGGGTTTATTTTAAATTCCCAGTATGTGCCCTTTTTCTCACTACAACTTTTTTACTTAAAAAACAAACATCTTTCTACACTCAACAGCCTTCCACACATCTTTTGTAGCTGTGTGACCAGGTGAGCTCTGCTGTTTCCTCCTGGGGTATTTTGGAGAGGAAGGGGAAGTACAGAGCACCTCCCAGTCTCCCCCCCGCCCCCTTTCCTGTTTCCCTGCACCACATTTATCTTTAGGACTGTCCCTTTCAATTAACTCTCCACTGTCGTTTTTGGTTTTTTGCTTTTTTAATGGTGAGGACTGTAATGATTTTACATTTTCTGGATACATTTCTGTGTATAGTTTGGACGCTTTTTTTTTTAATTTGCAGCTGAACCTTCCACAAATCACATTTGATAGAGGGAAGTCTCCCAGCAGCAGCACGCAGTCTTCTACATTCTGACAAAGAGAAAGTCAGAAACAAAGAAGTGCTTAAACCCCCCCCCCCCCGAGAGCTGTAAGGGCTAACAGAGAGCACTCATAATTGCATGACTCCATAAGAGGGCATAGCCAAGGTCAGAATGGGCTTTAATGGTGTATTTCCTTAACTTGAGATCGGTTTATTTCATTAGGAGTCACAGCTTGACTCAACTCCCCCGCTTTTACTCAGGACCCTAGGGAAAGCAGCACGACAGAGGGACAGCAGTGGAGCTACCATGAACCAGCTTTGTGAGCACGGGCAAGGGAGCACAGCTGGTACACACTCACTGCCAGCCCAGCACCTGCACGGGGAGCAAAGGGTCCAGGCCCATGGCAGGGGCTGGACTGGGCCACACCTCATGTACAGCCCCGAGGGAGGCGGCAGTGGGCACCGAGCAGAGAACCTCCCCAGCCCTTCTCCTGGGCATCACCCACAACTCCCTTGGTTGGATGGCACCCACACAGCGTGCTCCTGCAGGACGTGGGACTGCAGCCAGCAGCAGGAGCTGTGCCACACGCTGTCCTTTGTTTCCAGTGCAAACACCAGCACAATTCAGCAGCAATTTCTGCAGCCTCCAGGAGAAGGACACATGGGGACACCCCCCAGGTCTGTCCTGGACCTTGTGGAGACCTGTCCTACACAGGGAACATCAACAGGGACCATGACAAAAGGGTCCACCACAGGTTTCCTAAAGCAGAGCCCAATACCCAGGGGCTGATCCATGCCCCTACCAGCTGCCTCTCCCTGCAGTACCAATGGCACCCAGCCAATGGGCCCCATGCCCAGCTCTGCCCACCTTCCCCACAGCCGGTCACGGCACCGGAGGGGTCCAGAAGGCAGCTTTTCCCACATGCAGTATTTCCACAGGCTGTGAAGCCATTCTCGCTAGCAGCTGCAGTCCCACCAGCGGCACAGCACAGCCTGGTGCATCCTCTCGCCGGCTGTCCACACCCCTTGTTCCCAGCTCTTAATGCAATGCAGCAGAAGCTAAAAATACCAAAGTGCCACCCTCTGTCATGTCTCTGAGCAGGCTCCGCAGCCGGCACGGGATGAGCGTGACAGAGGTGGAGGCTGGCTCTGTTCCCAAGGCATTCTGTGAGCCACAGCCCTCGGACGGGGAGCACAGCCAGCACAAGCAATGGGCATGGGGAGGCAGGGGCTGTGGGCCCTGCAGGGAGTCATGTGCAGCAGCGGGGTGAGCACCCCAGGGTGGGGGCTGTGGGGGCTGGTGGGAGGAGCAGGGCATCCCCACTGCTCCCCACTCACCTGAAGCAATGCCAGGAGCCCAGGAACACAGCTTGGGACTGAACCACAAACACTCACAGGGTTCCCCAGCCCCTGCACGATGTCCTGCTGTCATCAGGTGAGCTCTGTTTATGGCCCTTGACATTGTCTGCAGTAGGGGAAACATCAAAGTTTAATAAAACAGACCCATAACATCCAGGGAAAAGCCGCGAGTACTGGAATCAAAGACAAAGCAGAGCCTCCAGGCTGTGGTCTCCAGTCCCAGGCTGTTCCCACCTGCCCCCACAGCCTCACCTTGCACACCTAGGCTCAAACCAGAAGAACTCCCAGGGCACACAGGAGCCACAGACAGGTGCTGCTCCACTCCAACAGCCCAAGCAGGACGGGGCCATTTCCACAGCAGCTGTGGAGATTTACAGGCACCACTGGATACATTTTAGCTCAGTATTTGCCAGGTTATTCAAAAAGTCAGAGCTTGGCAGAAATTAGCAGGAGCAGTGCCCCACTAATGTGGCAGAAAGTAAGCAGGGCCCTTGGTGCCCAGGGAGCAGGACACTGCAGGGAGTGCTGCCCAGGGTTGGATGGAACTGCCACAGCCACTGAACCTCAGAGGAAATCACTGAATGTCTGGGTAGGAAGGACCCTCACAGACCCCAGCTGTGGGCTGGCTGCCCCCACCAGTTCAAGCTGCCCAGGACCCAGCCATGGCCTTGGGCACCTGCAGGGATAGGGCATCCCAACTTCTCTGGGCAGCAGTGCCAGGGCCTCATCACCTGTGGGTAAAGAATTTCTTCCTCACACCTGACCTAAATCTCCCCTCTTTTAGTTTAAAGCCACTCCCCTTGTCCCATCACTGTGTAAACAGGATAGAGATCAAGTTTTTATAAGCTCCCTTCAAGTACTGGAAGGCCGCACACTGGTCTTCCCAGAGCCCTCTCCTCTCCAGGCAGAACAAGCCCAGCTCCCTCAGCCTGTCCCCATAGCAGAGGTGCTCCAGCCCTCTGAGCATCTTTGTGACCTCCTCTGGACCCGCTCCAGCAGCTCTGCATCCTTCTTGTAACGGCAGCCCCAGGGCTGGATGCAGTGCCGTGGGTGTGAGTACCACAGCCTGCTGCTTCTCCTGCTCTGCCAATGGACAAGATATTCCAGCACGTCGCACTACCAGTCAGGAAGGAGGTAACCTGTTTCACAAGTTAGTCACAGCCTGCTGACAAACCCCCCAGAATTTCAGCATTGCTAGGGAAGAAGAGTCACACCAACGCAGGCCCTGACTGCCAAGCAGGGCCTCTCAGCTGGAGCTGCCCTGTGAGGCCTGCAGAAAGCACATCCAGAACCCGCTTCAAAGGAAGCCAACAGCTCTCCCAGCATCTGTCACCAATACAAAGGGTGCCAAGCACTCTGCCAACTCCTGCAGCTCCCTGCGGCCCCCAACAGCTGCCCGCAGGGTTATGGCCCAGCCAAGATCCTGCAGGTGAGCGGCAGGTTCCTCCCGCACACAAGGCTCACTCTGGCAGCTGTTAGTGCTGCACAGACCCCTCAGGGAAGGGGACATCCCCGCACAGTTCCTGCAGAACTGATGAGCTTGGGAATGCTGCAGCGCACTCCATGACACGCTGTAAGGAATGTCCCATGCTGCTGCAGGTTCAGAGCACAGGAGATGGACAGCTCGACTCTACGTCTTCTTCCTCGTGCTGATTTGCCTTTATCTCCCCCCCAGACTTGATCTGCAGGGACAGCTGTACAAAGCACTGACAACTGAGCTATTTAAAAACATCCAAATGTGGGAGGAGGATGGTTTTGCAGCGCTCAAACCCCACATCATTTCAGCAATCCCGTTTACAGAGCAGTCAAAGCTGCTACACAAGTGTGGGAATCTCCTACCTGGCAGACAGGTCTCACGTAAGCGTGCCCCAAGGCTCCATCCGGCAGCAGAGCCCAGTCCTGTTGTGCTCCCACCCTCAGCTTGTGGCTGGTTCTGCCCCATCACCGCACCTCTGGGACATGCAGTTATTAAACTTCTTACTATACCAGCCTACTGCACACACATTTCCTCCACAAGCCAAATCTTGTATCATGACCACACACCCTTTCCAAATCCTTCCCCCTTCCTCCTCCCTGCTAATCTGCCACAGCAGCAAAGCATGACCCTGAGCAGCACCTAGCACTGCTCCACAGCAGGAACAGCACCAGTTGGTTTCTCCAGCAGATCCATCCCTCAGCTCAGTGTTCAGCTTCATGATTTCCCATTAAAGCAGTACAGGCACAAAAAAGCTCAGAGCAGAGTGGGCTGTTCCACAGCCCAGCCATATTTCAACCCTGCTGGTAGTCTGCTGTAACAGGTCCCTTCCCCTTCCCAGAGCACTGTTGGTCAGGTTTTCCTATGCACACAGTTAATACAGAGACTGCTGGCTAATAAATCTCTGGGACCAGCAGGTAGTTGAGCTCTGATGCAGCAATTTGGAAATGGCAGCTTGGTGGGATGGGATTATTTCTGAGCAAGGAAAGATTTGCTGGCCAAGCTCTTGCAGCACTGCAGATGTGCTGGTCCCCAGCCTCCCGAGCAGTGTCCCAGCCCTGGAGCATTACATTATTAGTAGCAATCACAGCAAACATGCATTTCTGTAATATATGCATGATGAGATTCAAATAAGAACCAGAACTAGTGACTTGGGGGGAAAGAAGGGCTGCTTCTATGCAGGGACCAGGACGAAACCAAGAGCATTTCCATTAATGAACACAAATCCTATTATGTCTAATCACCCAGGTAAGATTTATTCACTCTAGGCTGCAGCTCTGGTCGAATTTCAGCATCCTGAGTTGTGGCCCTTGCTGGAAATGCAACAATCCCTATATGTCCCCTTCCCACCACACATCACGCAGCAACACCACGCAGCACAAGCTCCCAACACCTCAACAACTGAGTTAGGAGAAGGAGAGAGGGTCACAAACCTGCTTGTCTTTTTTCTGTATTTTCATTATCATCAAATCAGGAATGAATGTTATTTCTGTAAGACACAATACAACAAAAAATTGACAATAAAAAGACTGGTGATCCCAAGGCACTCAAACTTTCCACCTCACCCCCCTAAGAGGCTATGCAAACCCCAGTCCCACTTAGAGCAATAAGGCTACAGCAGTGAAACATGGCCACATAACCCCATGCAACTCAGTGCTACCCAAACCCAGCCTCACACTCAAGTCCCAGCACAAGGTGGAGCACCTGGGACTTGCAGAATTGCCCTCCATCCCACCACCACCCAAACCTCACACCAGGCCCTGAGAGACCGCCAGATGCTGCCAGCCCTGCAGCAGCAAAGGGAAGCAGCAAACCAACTGGTTGTGCCAAGCTGCACCAATGGGAGCGTGAAATCCAAGGAGAGAATGCAGGAGCCCAGCAAGCCTGGGGGCCAGGGCTTCTTCTGTGTTCCCATGGCTGGGGACAGGCACGAAGCACACGTGAGTTCCACATTGCTCTCCCTGGCTTGGAGCTGCTCACCATGACTTGACTGTCCAGTCAAGGGGACACAGCATAGTTTCAGCTCCATACCCTCCCCAATGCAGCCTTTCTGTGGTGCTCCAACAAAGCTGTCAGGTCTTGTGGGAGCCCCCACTCCAGCAGACACTGCTGAAGGGCCAGCAGTTGTCTGCTCCCACAGCGCCAGGAATGGGAGCCAAGGAGCCCAGAAACATTTGACAAGCATTTGAGACACAAATTCCACAAACATGTGTCTCATTTGCCTCCCATATAGCACAAACCCCACTCCACACAGTACGGCACACAGGCTCACCACAGACCATTGATCCCTCCCCTCACCCGTGCCAACCCTCCCTTGCCCAGGCTCCAAGCTGGGAACAGACATTACCAAAACCCACATCCACTGCTCTCCTTTGCTCTGCTGGGACCCCTCCCAGAGCAAGAGCCCAATGTGGGAGATCAATCCCATGTGGTGATGTTGGTCCTTCCCAGCCTCCTCAGCTCAACCCTGCCACACCAGGGAGAAGAGCCAAAGGCTCCCAATTCCCATCCCAGCTATGCAGCAAAGACCAGACCAGTATGCCCCATGGGGAAGCTTGGTGACAGTAAAGGCATCCAAGTGCTACCAGCTGAGCACGGAGGATTTTGAGGACATCTGAAGAGGATGGTGCAGAACTTCTCCCTGCCTTACAGCCAAGTCTGTCAGACTCATATGTCCACCAAGTCATGGCCCAGAAGGCCCAGAGGACAAGGAACTCACACAGGCTGGGCAGACGTGCACAGCTGCCCATGAAGGCCCAGGCAGAAGTACCAGGCTGAGCAGTCATTGCAGCTCAAAACAATCCTGCCAGGCTCCAGTAGAGAGCAGACCCAGCCCAAGGGTTTGCTCAGAGCAAGAAATGCTAAAATCTGGGATAGGTTCAGCTTTCAGAGGCCTCTGAGCTGAAGGAGGCTCCAAGGCTTTCAGCTGACCCCTCCTCACCATCAGACTGTACCCATCCAGGTCCCTAGACTGGAGATGCTCTTAGCCCTGGCTCTGCTTCCCAGCTTCTCATTCACAGATTTTCTTTGGAGGTAGCCCAGGAGATGGATTTGGGCCCTCCAACTCTTGAAGGCACTAGCACTCCCTTCTCTTTGTGTTCTTTGATTCAAATAAAACAAACATGATACATTATGGATCAGACACACTTAGACCAGCACGATCACCACTTTCTGTACATTTTCTGTACCACTTTCCTTTAGACACAGGTAGTGCCAACAGCTGAACATGAGGGCAGGGGGGTGCCAGGAGTTGATAATGCAAGATGCCCACCGAGTCAGTGACTGCTCCAGAGCCCAACTGGGGGCTGCTGGGCCCCGCTGCCATCAACCCTGCTGGCCTCCCACTAGCCCAGCTCCCCCCCAGCATCACCTCAGCACTGCTTGAGGCTGCCCATTCCTGATGTCTCATTTCCTCAGAGAGCAGGCACAGACTGTGCTGCATGCACAATATGTGCACACAGTTTCCACAGGTAGCTTTTCCCAGGGAAAAGTTAGCACCAAAAAACACTCCTGCAGCTCAGTATGGCATGGCAGAACACAGGCAGCCCCAGCCGTGGAGGGCAGCAGGAAGCATGGCAGTGGCCCAGCCCCATGCTGGCCACAGCCAGCAGCACTGGCATGCAGCAGTAGCCAGCAAGGGCCTGGCCTGTCGCTGGCAGGCTTTGAACGGGCATGGGGACAGGAGGGGACAAGCAAACAGGTTCAAGAGGGGACAATGGAGAACACTTCCCTGTGACCAATGTTGTGAAGCACATGGGGCTCTTGGCACACACCTTGGCAGGGAGACAGTCCAGGTGCTGTCCCCACAGGCCGCAGCCACAGGACAGAGCTGTGTTGACTAAGCTCACGCCATGCTCAGGAGCAGTCCCAAGCCCAGACTCGGGTCTGCTATGCCCTGGCTCTTGATTCCATGGATACCCAACACCAGCCCTACAAAACACCCAGCTGATTTCCACAGCACTGAAGCTAGTGTATACATCTGTCTTGGAAAACCAAAGCTGAGATGCTCGTTAGTCCCAGAGGAGATAGCTTTAACAGAGATATCAGTTCTGACAAAGAGCAAAGCCCTTCCAGCACAAGGAAAAGCCCAAAGTCACTGCCAGCATCAGCAGAGGTGCTTGATCTCCTGACACTCAGAGCTGCCCACTCAGGATGCTGTCCCCTTGGATCCTCACAGGGTCCTGCAGCATCGGGCGTGATGTGTTCCTGGCTGTGTGAGCTGGCCATTGACCAGAGCCACAGTGGCCACATGTGAATCCAAACACCAGGGAGCTGCCATTGACACACGTCCCGAATGGTCTCATATCAAAAGACTAAAATTCAGAGACTTGGATGTATATAACGAGGGTGATTTAGCTCTGGGGTGTGCACGCTTTGTGGTGAGATCCCTATGCACCCAGTGCTGTAATAATCCTGTGTCAGCTTTCTAAACTATCATTAGGTTTGGAGAGTTTTCTTGCTTACAGTTTTTGGTAACAACGCCATGGATCCACCATCACCAGCCAGGGCCAAGCTGGTGCATGGCCTCGTGCTCAAAAGTTTCTGCTGCCTGAGCACCTGGCCTGGCCTTGGAGCTTCACCACCACCCGCCAAGGAGCACCACCACTCTGACATGTGGATGTACACACTGCCAGCCCCATTTAGCTAGCCATTTCCATGCTAATTAAGTATTTGCAGATTAAAGAGAAACTCTAATCTCAAAAGAGGCAGCCCAATTTTCTAGATGAGCTTACGGTTTTCATATGGAGATCAACACTATGCCTCATCTAAGTGCTCCAGGCTGCTAGATTCAGCTTTGCAGCCACCATCACAAAGGGCAGTTCTCACTCTGCGAGCAAGTTTTTCTGCCTTCTGTGCCCACTACGAGTGCCACAGCGGTGCTGCCTGCCCAGCAGGCACAGCCACCCCAGGCCAGGCATCTCCCACAGCACAGCAGGTCCTGCCGGGCGCTCGAAGCCGTCTGGTTGTATTTGAAGAGAGTGGCAGAGCGGTGCCAAGACCTGTGCTGTCCCTCTATGTAAGCTGCCCATCTCGCTGTGGCACGGCCTCCACAAAGCATCTGCTGCGAGCAGTGACGTCCGCAGTTACACAATTTGGGGCACATCAGGTTACGAGCATCTTCCCTGGAATTTGTTCTTATTCTTTTGCAAGAGCACAACATCTCTCACACCGGTCTGACCCCACATCACACCTGCACTTCCTAGCACGCCTGCTTATGCCTCTCCAAGAGCACTTGGGCACAAACCAGAAACACAATCGGCAATTTCCACATCTGAGCCAACACCACCCCAAGACCAAGCAGTGGCCCTTCCCCTGGCTGGGCTCTGTTCTGCAGCTGAAGGACTGACTTCCCCAGTGCAGAGGCTGAGGTTCACAAGCTCCAAGCATCCTGCAGACACCTCTGACCACCAGATCTGCCAGCACAAACCTATCTTGGCTCATACGGGGAGCGATCACCTCTCAGCTCTGTGCACACAGCTCCATCAGAGCACGTCCCTGCACGGCAGTGCCCCTTAGAACTGGGAGAAGAGATTCTCCAGATGAGCACCAGGAAAAAGTGAAAAGGAGTGTTGAAAATAAGCTGAACGCAGAGGTACAGAGAACTGGAGGTGGCCCAGACTTGTGATGCCGAAGAGAGACATACCTTCCCTGCTCCAATACTCACTGCACCGTGCACAGCTACTGAAGAAAACTAACCACGCATTTCAGAAATGCCCCAGGTAGGTCTGGGGAGGAAGGCAACGGGGTGAGGCCCCCAGGCTAGACCCTGTCACAGCATTCACAAGACACCCGGGCTGCTGCCTGCAAGGCACAGAGCCCTGGCTGTGACACACCACGCAGCACCAAGACAGTGTGCTGACACATCTGTGCTGCTACAGTCACAGAACAACGTTAGGAGACCACAGCAGGCAGGGAGAGCCCCAGGAAGCACAAGGACTCACAAGGACAAAGCCAAAGCTGCTGCTGGGGCTGCTGTCAGGACTGCACCTGACGGACAGACAGACTGCCACTGCCTATGTCCCACTGCATGTCAGGAGAGGATCCCGGCACAACTGCCAAAGTGCCTTCCCAAATTTTTCTACCACACAATGTCTCCAGCACCCAGGTTCCTGCCCACTGAACACCATCTGCTGAAAGCCTAGCACAGGGCAAACGAAACACACACGTGCACTCATCCCCAAGTGTGATCTGCAACTGATGCATAGGCTGGTGTATGGGAGCTGCTGAATCACAGCCTGAACCTTTGATTAGTTATCTGAGGCAAGCAATATGTCAGCCCTGGGAGCACAGGTGAAAGCAGTTCACCTGTGCTGCAGGAAGGGGTGGAGCCAGGCTCCACCTCTCCAGACCCATTTAAGTGCTGACTGCCAGGGAGGAAGGATCTCTTCTGAGAGATCCACTCCTTTGGAGCCTTTTGAAGCAAGCCCTCTGCACGGGTGAGCGTTCCACCTATTTTCTCTTTGTTCCCCTTGTGCCTATCCCTTTGTTGGTTTATTTCCACACCTTGACTATACATCTATTTTTGACTGTTCTTTTCAATTATATTATTTTTCCTTGATTGTACAGCTGGGTAACACACTCCATTCACACATGCAGCTGCAACATGACATGATGTCCAGTTAGGAGATGCACACTGCTGCATCCAGACTGCAGAACGAGAACAAGAAGCAGCTGGGCAAAGCAGAGCTGGGATGTTCTGGAGCAGCAGGTACACCTCCTGTACTCAGCAGTATCCAACATCCATCCCTGCATGCAGCAGCAAAGGTGCCAAACAACACCCAGGCACTCCTGGAAGCAGGAGCTGTGCTCTGCAGTGCCCACTGCACCACAACAGCTCCTGAAGCTGCTTTGTGCTACCACCCTTGGGAGCTCCCACCTCAGCCCTGCAGTACTCCACCAGTGAGCCAAAACCTGCCAGGCAAGGGTTCCACAGCTCCACAGGCAGCGCATCCTTTCTGGCTTCTACAGCAGCTCTGAACCAGAGAAGTGAAGCACGTGATTGTTCGAGGAGGTGTGTAAC
Source organism: Perdix hodgsoniae (assembly GCA_035772895.1). NCBI lineage: Eukaryota > Metazoa > Chordata > Aves > Galliformes > Phasianidae > Perdix > Perdix hodgsoniae. Next base: position 6,914,167 of record JAPSGF010000017.1, on the reverse strand, counting down.
ACAAGCTCTATTAGCAGGTGCCGTGTGGAATTACCCTGCTCACAGCTCTGGCATCGCCCTGTACCAAACTGGTCAGCAGCCACACCACAGAGCCAGGAGGAGCCACGGACTCCGGATCCCAGCACCATGCTGTGTGCCTGGGACTGCATTGAGAGCAAGGCCAGCCACAAGCCAGAGTCATCTGAAGCTGAAAACAATGAAGCACAAGGCCTTTCTCCTCTCAGACCTCCACAACAAACCTCTGCCCGCAATCAGCAATTTCACTGCGCACTTGCTGCTTACAGGAGTTGGCGAGGCTGTCTGAAAACAAGTGGTGCAAATTTGGGAGGACTTAAAGGCTTTTTTTTTTTATCCTGGGGATACAGAGACCATGCTTCAGTGCAGGACACCTCGGTGTCAGAAGACACAGTTCTTCAGGGCCTCCTTCAGCACCAAATGGATTTCAGTAAGTTCAAGTGTATTTCAGGGCAGCTTCAAAGTCTGCATCTAAAGCAGTCCCACAGTTTTATGGAATAAGCACATTTTTTTGTCTCATTTTGAAACTTAAAGGACAACAAACTCCCAAGGAATGTTCTTCAGTAAGAATTTCATTTACATACCACATTGTTATGATATGCAGCCACACTAAGTGGCATTTTTCTGCTGTGTTGGTCTGCCGGGAAGCTGCGTGCTGCAACAGGCTGCACAGGTCCTGAGGCAGCACAGGAGCACACGAAGCTCCAGTGGCACTGTGCGCCCCCCCACAGCCCTGCTTCCAGCATGGAAGGTGCTTCATTTCACTGCAGAGAGCAATTTCTAATACTCATCACTTCACATGACAGCAAGCTCAAAGACTGCTCCAGCAAGGCCTGCACAGAGCCTGCACAATGCCTGCTCCAGCGCAGCTCCTGTGGGCACAAGGGATGCAGCATGGCTGGGACATGGCTCACGGGCAGCACTGTGCTGTGCCAAGCCCAGCTGCTGCCTCCTACAACGGCTCCGTCAGCTGTGGGGATCAACCCAGGGCCACCTTCACCTTTCTGCAAGCTTTGTCAGGTCAGAGGACAGCAATCATGCTCCCACTACGGGCAGGCAGGAGGGAGAGCTCTCAGCACGCCACAGTCTTCCACAGTTTTGCCTGTCCTGAGAAAATGAACACATTTCAAAGGCAGGCTTGCTTTTCTGAAACCATTTTCCAGCACACCCAGGATGCTGCAGTTTCACCTACAGAAAACAAAATATTCAACCCTCTGCCCACCCTGACACATCTGTGTTGCGTCCGGCCCCATCACAGGCAGCACCAGCCCTGCACCCTCACCCTCTGCAACCCAATTCTGGCTCCTCTGCCATGAAACCTGCCCAGGTCACCTCTAACAGCCATGCGAGAGCTCTAAAACTGCTTTACGGGCTGCAAAATCCATCATGCCCATGAAGCTGTTGACATTCTTCATGACCACATGTGATGCCAGCTCAGGAGCTTCTTTCTCTCCAGTGGCACCAACCGCACCCCAGGCAGAGCCTCTCCCCAGGCGGCAATCAAGGATGGCTGTGGAAGCACTCAAAAGCCCCAGAATACTACAGGGAAGGCTGCACAAGCACTGACAGGTGAACTGCAAGCTGCTGTTGCAGGCAGTACAGGAGAAGCCCTTCCCGACCCTGCTGCATGCTAGCAGCAGCACCCAGACCCAAAGCCTGGATCCAAACCCAGCGAGAGGAACCTTCATACAGTGACAGGCATCCTTCATCGCCCTGCATGCGGGAAGGCTCTGATCTGTACTTCCCCAAGAGCACCAGGAAAAAACAGGAGCTCACATTGCACAATTCCCCCCACATTCCCTCTGAGCACTCCATTCTGAAACAAAGGGGTTTTGACTTGTTTTTGTTTTTTAAATATCCAGAGATATACATGTGGCATTTTAGGCATCAAAGTAAAGTGGGAGTGGTCCAAGCAGGCAGCTGGGAGAGGCCTCCCTCCAGCAGCCCCTGCTTAACCTTCAGGTTCAGATGTAAGATTCACCTTTGAGGGAAAGCCAAAAGCTGCAATGTGAATGGGTCTGGAAAGGGCTCACCGGAAAAAAGGAGGGGCTGTGGAATGACCTGAGCTTGCAGAAACAGTCCATAAGGAAGGTCTGGTCCAACAGTCAGTCCTGAGATTTGGTTAGGATGACACAGAGTCAAAAAAAAAAAAAGTCAGAGCAGTAGTAGGAGCAGGGCTGAAAGCTGCTGCAGAATTACCTGGGAGCTGCCAAGAGAGCGGGGCTGGGAGAAAGCATCAGTCCAGGAAATCACTGGAGGCTGTCCCTACAGCTCAGCTGGAGATGGGCTTCTGGGGCTGGGGGCTGGCAAGAAAGCAAGGGATGGAGCTGTCACAGGGAGCTGAGGGCTGCCAGGAGCACAGCACTGGCAGAAAGCTTTGCTTGAGCAAGGGTCTTCTCCAAAGCTTTCCACAAAATAGTTAGGGTTGAATGATGGAAGACAGAGCTTACAGCTGAGCCTGGACTAGGGCTTCAACAGCAAAGCAGGGGCAACCAAGAGAGCTGGGCTGGGTATAAGTCACTGTCATGTCAACCATCATGGAGCCTTTTCTGCTGCTCTGCAGGAAAGTGAGAGTAAAGTGAGTGCTGTGATCAGGACACAGAGCCGGGGCTGTAGCTGGACTATGGCTGGAAAGGGGCTGCAAAAAGAGCAGGGCTGGGACAACGTCCATCTCGGTTTTCACACCTAGTGCTCAGATGGAAAATGAGAGCTATGGCTAAGGCTGACAGAAGGTGGAAACGGGCTGTCAAGGGACCATGGCTTGGGAATTGTCTTTTGCATGGCAACCTCTTCAAAAGGTTTGGCTTTAAAATTAGGATTAGGGTAACACTGAGAGAAAGGGACAGCACAGAGAAGCAACTGGAGAGGGGCTGGAAATGGGCTGCCAAATCCAAGCGGGAGCTGAAGAGAGGCCTGGGCTTGGAGAAGCCTCTGGGCTGGAAATGGCTTAGCTATTTCTGCCACTCCTCCAGAAGGGAGGGACAGAGCTGGGATAGAGAAAGCCCTGAGCTACTGACTGAGGGGGGCTGGAAAGGAGCTGCCAAAAGGAAAGGCTGCTGGGAGCCCCTCGCGGGGGGAAGCCTTAGGTCTGTGAAATGGCTCCAGGGGCACATCCCATGGACAGGACTGCAGGACAAGAGCTGCTGTTCGACGCCTAGGAGTGGGCTGCCAGAGCAAGCTGGGGGCTGCTGAGATGCTGGGGAGAGAGAAGTGCTTCACCTGTGCAATGCCCAGGGTACAGTTCAGCAGGAAGACAGGGCTGGGTTGGAGAAAAAGATGACTTCTCCATGTAGGGTAACACAAGGCAGTCCTAGAACCAGGATCCTGCCCACCTTCATTCAAAGGGAATAAGAGCACAGCAACAAACAGCATTTTTTTAAATCAAATGTTTGTTTTCAGAGACTGATCCTTTGCTGATGCTGGCTGAATTTTTACAAGGACAGGTAAAGTATCAAATTCTGACTTTTTCTTCCTCAAAAACAACATTCATTCTCATTGAAACCTACAAAAAAAGGTAGCCTGAGGCACTGCAAAGATTTGCACTGCAAAACAGTGAGAGCTAGACAAGGATTATTCCAGCTGTGCCGAGCAGCTCCAGCACACAAAGCACCAACACCACATAAGATGGAATTATATTAACGTGTATCTTGTGGGAATGAGTGTAATTAGACTGGCCCACAAGTCTGATGATCTTCACAGCCAACGAGCTCAGAACACTGTATGTGTTAAGAAGCAGAAGACGACTGTGCCTACAGGTTATCCCAAGGTATTCCAAAAGCAGGCGATGGGATGAGTCCGCACCATCCACACCGCTCTCAGGTGATGCCCTACTCACTTTTTGGGAGGCTGCTGGTGGGTGCTCACTTCTGAACTCCAGCTGATCTCCAAAACCAACCACCCAAGGGATACAAGCCCTCTGATCACCAGGATAGCCATCGCCCACCAGAGTGCCCCCACACAACATCGCATAGAGCGGCAGGGCTCAGCCCAGCAGTCCTTAGGGTGCCAGCAGGACATGTGTATGCACAGGAGCATGGGGCTTGATTCCCAGCAGCACCAAAAGTCCCAGAGCAGTGAAATGCATAGCACAGCACTGCCCCATCGCCTCCCCTGACATACACCCAGCGCCCCTCAGCCCGCCCTGACCGCTGGGCATGTCCCCAGGACAGCACCCAGCACCGGCCCCACAGTAACCTCAGACAGGCTAAGCACGAGCTCAGGATTCCGGCTGTCCTTCCCTCAGCGCACATTTTCACCAATATCCCTTTAAGAGTCCTGTGATCCAAATGACCAAGCCAGGAGCAGATGCTTATTAACTGCCCCCTGCCACAGAGACGCTCCAGAAATAAAGTTGTACTCCTTACCATTATCTGAAGAGCAACTTTCATTCCCTGTGGGTGGTGTGGCCAAGGGAGCCGAGCTGCCCCAGCAGGTGTGGGCACAGCCCTGCCACGTGCCTGCCACCCCCAGCCAAAGGGGCTGCAAACTCAGACAAAGCAGAGATCTCACTGTCTACAGAAAACAATGGCATTTTCCCAGGAAAGCTCCTTATTGAGAACGGACAAGAAATTTTTGCTTTATTAGACACACATCCCTGCAGCACAGTGCCATTTTCAGCTGCCTGCAAGAGCAGGTGGCTTCCCTCTTCAAAGGGGAGAGCAAACAGATTTTTATCTGCAGAAATAAGCTGCAGCCAGGAAACAACGTATGCAGTTATAACAAAAACCAACCCAAGCACCAGGTCCACAGAGACTGCTGATCCTTTTCAGACAGACAAGCAAAAGGGGTGTGCAGCTCCTCACAAGGGAAGCACAAAGTGAGCCAGGAGATGGGATTCCAGGTGCCAGCAGCACTACAGGGGCACCTCCTGAACGGCACCATGGGTGCCAGCAACACTCATACACTCACTAAAACCTCCTCCTTCCACTTTCTAGAGATACCTGGCACTGGAACACACCCCAGGCTGCCATGACGTGGAGTGGCTCAGAGCAGCAGCCCAAGGCCATGGCCTCAGAGGCAGCGAGAAGCATCACACCTGCATATCCCTGTGACGTTTCCCACCAGATGGGGGGTGCAAGCCTCCCTCGCTTCCGAAGCATCATGTGGATTCTCCCTCTCCTCCCTCCCACAGCTTTCATTATGAAAAGGATGCCTTGAAAATTCAGATCCCAAACAGGCACAGCACGTCGCACTCAGCCCTGAAGGACAAGCTGTAGAGGCAGCAAGACAAAGAAGAGATGAGAATGGCACAGCCGTGCTGTGAAATCACTGATGTTCAGCAGCAGCACTGTTCTGCCACAGAAAGCAGCGCATCTCCTCAGTGGTTGGGCACAGCTTGGAGGAAAAGAGATGAGCCAGGAGGGCTGGGTCCCAACCCACCAGCAGGGACTGGACTCAAGGACTGCAGCCAGCCCACATTGTTTCTGTACTATGGTTGGGCTTCATGTGCAGCCTCAGCCCTTCGCCTCTGCAGAACTGAGGCACTAACGCTGGTGAGGACAGGTCAGGACTCCGTGCCCTCTATGGTAGGCAAGCAGGCCCAGGCACCGAGCAGCCACCTGTCATACCCAACACATTCATACCACAAGTGGGCAGCAGGAGGAAACCTTTGGGTTCACATGGGATAGAGCAGGAGCAGAGATCCAGACCTACACTGTTCTGCATCCACCACTTGGATTGACCAGCACCCTTCTCCAAGTCACCAAGGAGCCAACAGACGGGCACCCAGAGCACCCTGCTCCTGTTTGGCTCTCACTCCCTCACCTGCCCCTGTTCCTAAGCACATCTCAGCTGGTGGGGCTCCGGGAGCTCACAGCCCAACCTGTGTACACCCTTTGGTACAACCCAGAAAGACCCAGCTGCTACATACATCCCTGCCAGCCACCTGGAGCAGAGGCTCTGTGAAGGCACCTCCCTGCTGTCAGACAAGAGAGGGCTCCTGCTCACCTTGCAGGTCACTGAGTGATGTGGGGCTGATGCATTACCTACCTGCAAAACCCCAAACAGTTAGGGGAGGGGGAAGGAGCAACATCTCTTCCAGTTCCTCCCATCCAGCCTCCAGCAGGCTCAGCTTGGTGTGGCCCTGTAGAGCTGCCTGTGCTGGGCAGCACAGCACCCTGCAGCGCGCTCAGCACCCAAGAGTTTCTCCATAGGATGCTCCAGGAGTGCCCAGCCCTGCCAGGAGCTCCCCATCTGCAGGCTGTGGCAGCAGCAGCAGCCCCACACCGTGCTCACTCCCCACAGCCCGCTGCAGCAGGACTTGTTTGTGAGGCTGCAGCTGCTCCACATCGGCCATGCTGAGAGCCCAGGCAGGGAGCAGTCTTCGGTCTGGCCACGCAGGGCCCATGGCACAGATCCTGCGGGGCTGTGAGCTGCGTTCCCAGCCCTCCGCAGTGCCTCCCCCACATCCTGCCTCCAGCCCTCCGCTGGGGGGAGAGAATGCGAATCTTGGGTTGTAATTCTTCCAAGTTAAAAATAACCCTGTAGTTTAGTGAGAGAGAATCAGCAGCAGCAAGGCAGGGGGCTGGGAAGCCTGCGAGTTTGCTGCAAGGCAGCTCTGGCATACATTTTTTCCTTCCCAAGCACAGGATACGGCAAGGCAGCCTCCCAGCTCTGCACACGCAGCTGCAGAAACCCAGATCCCTCCAGCATCCCAACCTCCCTGTGCAGCCAAATGTGCTTTGCATCAAAACTGCCCCCAGGTCCCTTGCTGCTCCCAGGCCCCAGCAGGATGGGGGCACAGACCCTGCCTTCCTGACCAGGGACACACAGAACAGCACTGAGGGGAGAAAGGATAGGGCAGAGAGCAACCAGAAGCCAGGTGGGAACACATTTCACACGTGTACACATGTCCAGGGTAGGCATGCAGAGCAGCATACCACAGCCAGACCCAGAGCAGACAGAGCTGTGCTCCCAGCAGCCTTCTGTCCTCAAAATATTTCAGCTTTAAAAAAAAAAAAAAAAAAAAAAAAGGTTGTGGGGAATTAAGCAGTACCAATGCACGTACTTACCAGCCACATCCCCCCAGTGCACCCAGCTCCATCCCACCCCATGGGGCAGGCAAGGGCCTCCTCACGCCATGGGAGAAGGAACACAACGCTGATGCAGCACAGGAATCCCAACAGCATTACCCCCCAGAAGCTGGTTCAGCAGCTCACTGCCCCCAGGCAGCCCCCAGTCCGGGAGCAGCAGCCATGTCCCAGCACATGGGGCAGGACCAGTTCCCCAGCTCCGAGATGCTGCGCTGGCACACAGCAAGCAGGAGCATACTCAGGGTGGGTGCAGCCTCCAGCCAGCTGTGCTACATGACTCTCACATCAGGCTCACACGGCAAAAACGGCAAGAGCTCCTTTTAGGAGTTTTCAAATGCAGCTCCTAACCCACGACTGTAACCACAATGACCTTCAGCCATTACTTCAAAGACATGCAGTGCTACAGGGCTGGGGACAGAGGGTTTGCAGAGACTCCAGCAAGCATAGCAGCAAACACAAAACAACAGCACACGGGGAGGGAAAGCTGCATAACTGCCAGAACCCCCTCGGTTTTGTTCACTGGAGGCACACAGCAGAGCCCAGAGCAGCACCGCCTGGGCAGCCAGCAGCACACAGCTGCCAAAGCGAGGGAGACAGAGCTGGAGCTGCTGAGCGGCAGCTCTCAGTGCCTTTCTGAGCAGGGATGTGCCTGCTGCCAGCTGCACTCCTGGCACTGGGAAGCAGCTGGGATTGGGACAGGTATCCCACGATGAGGTCCGTGCCCTCCGACCAGCAGGCCGAGCCTCACTCCACACAGTTGCTCATAAGCCTCTGGCAGTGGATTTTAATCCTCGGCATCAGCAGGGCAAAAACGCAGAAGGAAAATAAAACAAAAGCTAAGCCCTGCAGCTCTGTACCTGTGCAGGCAAGGGAGAGAAGGGAGCGGGAGCAGCCTGCCCAGCCCTGCAGCCAGGGCCAGGAGCTCAGGGCGTGCAGCTCTGTGCAGGCAGCCTGCAGGCAGCTGGGTGCCACGCTCCAGCTCCTACTACCGTGCTGCCCAAACCCACCACAAAGCACAGCATTTTCCAGACCTTCGCTCCCCATTAGACACAAACACTGGTATGGCATTCAGTCCAGGCCACCGCATAGGCAAAATGAACCCTGAGCTACCCTGGCTGCCAAATCATAATTAGACATTTCTCCGCCACCAGCACCATGTTTTTCCTCCACGTATTCACAGGCCCAGACACATCCATCAGCGAGCCAAGGGAAGGACGTCAATCACGTGCCCAGGGAACAGACACACCAGTGACCATGGAGCCTATCCACTTCTTCCATGGTGCTCTCAGGATTTCATTTCCTACTTCAAATGCTGTGGCTGAGCAGCCTGCAGCAACACATGGTGCCCTGTGCTGCAGGAGCTGGCACCGCGCTCAGCAGCCGCCGGGCTGGTCAGCAGGAAGGCATCTCCTCTTGCTTACCGGGGGATGCACACAAACCTGCCCAAGGAATGGGCACGTGCAGAGGCTGCCAAGGAGGCTGCATGAAGCCGAGGGTCAAAGCTCACGCCTGATAATGCAGCCCTAATGGAATTTTAGGCGGAAACAGGCAAAGTAGCAGCTCCAAGGACACGCTCCTCATGCTGGAAGAACGCATGAAGTGCCTGCCCGGTAGCCCCAGTCAGAGAGATGGGATCCGAGGCTTGGCTCCTACAGGAGGAGCCAGCCTTAGCAGCAGCACCCCAAAAGCCTGAATTTTTGGGCTGAGGTCCCAGCTGGCCCCTTCAAAGGCTCCTTACAGCAGGCCCAGCACCAGCTGCTCTCTAGCTACCAGGACAGAGAGGTTTCTGCAGAAACAAGCGCCCATGCACTCAATATATTTTCCTCATTTTTTTTTTAATCTTTCAATCCAAGCATTCTTCAGGCTTCAATTAGCCAGCCTTCAAGGCCACCCTCAAGATCATGGGGCCTCTACAGATGCCACCAGGCACACAATTTAGCCCACGGCACCTTTCTTAGCGCTGAAGGTGTGCAACAGACAGCTCACCTAGCAGGTCTCGACAGCCACAGCTCTAAGAACCTTTGGTAAGGCTGCTGCCCGAGAGCCACGCACCTAAGAGCTATCCCAAAGCAGACAGTCACAAACAAAAAAAAGAGATGGCATTTCTGAAAGCAGACATCCTCCACTTTTGCTGTTGTTGACATCCTGCACAGCAAACTCAAGCTATCAGAAAGCAGCTTTGCCACACTGCAGCCTGTTCCTCAAAGGCAATCAGAGCCCTTTGTGCCTCTGCTTTCCAACTGCAGATCTGGGATAAAAATCAGCCTCTGCAGCAAGGCTGCTGAGAAGACTATCAAGCACTTTCGATGCCCCTCGAGCCCGCGCTGCGTGGATGGACAAAGAACACATCTAACAGTGCAGTGCAGACCCCCAGCAGGGATGGCACAGCAGCTCCAGACGCTGACCCTGAGCCCGCTGCAGGGCCCAGTCCCTCTGAAGATTGCTCCTCCTGGTGCTTCTGTCAGTCTTCTCCAGCTGTATCTCCGTGCCCAAGATGTGCCCTGAGCCCTGGCGGCCCCCAGTCCTGTTTGCTGCTGTCTGCAGCCAGCATTAAGCCCTTCCTGTGCCTTCCAAAGGCAGGGTGCAGAGCAAGGCTATGCGTAACGGCTCATACTGCAGTCCTAGGGTTTGGGAACTAGAGAGCTGTGGCAGTGGTGGGCAGAGCAGGGCAGCCCTGAATTCACCGAGCACGTTGAAAGCCTGCAAGCTGTACTTCAGTGTTTGGTGAGCGAGCAGCCCTTTATAATGCCAGCCCCGTCCCACAGGTCTCAAAACCCAGGTGATGAAGATTGCTCAGCTTGGTCTGTGCTCCTGCACAGAGGGGAGAGGATGGAAGGGCAGCAGAAGGGACCCCAGGAGAACATCTCCTAGCACAGAACATCTCCAGCACCACCACAACAGCCCACAGAGGTCACTTACTGGCTTGCTGCTGCCACATTCAAGAAGGCTGCACCAGCGCCAGGCCCCCACCCAGGCAGGGGCTGGCTGCCCATAGCCTGCCACTCTGCTAGAGCCAGCAAGGTGCTGTCCTGAACAGCCAAGATCTGAGGGTTTGCTGCATGCCGTGGTGAGGTCCCACAGCTCATAGCATCTGCTCTGCCTATACATCCTCGGAGAAACTAGCAAACATCAGCCCAAAATAGCAACAGACAAATCTGCTGTTCTACAGGCCCAAGAACTTGCATGCTGCAGCATCGGGGCTGCTTCTCAAGTACTTAAAGAACAAGGAGATAATTCAAAACGTACCAAACTCTCCTGATCCAGCACAAGGCTGAAGTGCCTCTCCCAGGCTGCCTGTGGTCCTAAGGCCAACATCCTCCAGGTTGTGCTGCCTGCATCCATGCCTCCACTCCAGCTGCTTTGCTCTGCTCTGCCCTGCCAGGGCTGTAACTCAGCCGGTGCTTACCTCCAAGGGATTCAGCTGATTATAAATTATAACCCTCTGGGATACAAGTTCTTCACAATCTCAGCTTAATCTACTTTGAAGAACAGTCTCCAGAGTTCAGACACCATCTGTAAGCTGACATCCCCCTCAATCATCTCCCTGCTTCTTATTTGCGTCCTTTACGCCAGCCCAGGAACTCCAGCCCAGGAGGAAGAGAGAAGTGCCAAAAAAATTCATCAGTCCCTCCTGTGCAAGTGCCTGGATTTCAGCAGCACAGGGCACAGAACCCTCCTCAGCCACAAACAATTCCTTTATACACTTGAGTACCCTTTTCAAAGACCTGCTCAAACACAGGGCCAGTAAAACACCACCAGAAGCACACACTGATCGGCCCCTTCCTGCCCCAGCTGGAGTTCCGCACGTGCCCACAAACAGCACAGCCCATTTGCCCTGGTCACATCACAGAGCACTGTTTGCAGTTCCTCATTCTGCTCGCAGCCAAGAGCTCCGAGCACAGCTCTCCTTCCAGCACAGCAGAGCAGCTGCAGGACTACACGGAGCTGAGTTGCTCCCATCCAGGGCGCAGCCGCAGAAGGCAGCACCCCTGCCAGCTGGCACATACGTGGCACTGTGGCACTGCAGTGCCATCGTGCTCTTGTCCCTTCTGCCCACCGACTGCCATCTCCTCTGACACGCAGCACTGTGAAGGGCAGGCAGGAAGCCTCTGGACACAGTGGCACAGCCCCTCAGCCTTGCCTCGTAACGCACGCCTACCGCCTTCACCGACCCACGTCAGTGCAGTCTCCTCTCCCCCAGCACTTGGATGAGCAACTAATTTCTGACCCTTTCTTGAAGCAGACATCTCAGCATGGCCTTCACACCTCCTGCATTTCCTGGCCGTGAGATGTCTGGAGAAAGCCCAGAACAACAAGGCCCAGAAACACGGTGCTGCTTTAACAGACCCTGCACCCCCAGGGCAGGGCAGAAGGAGCAGCACACAGAGCTGGGCACAGGGCCCCGAACTCCTCAGCCCCAGCATTACCCTTCACCTGGCAGAGCCCGGCCAGGAGCTGAAGAGCAGAGCCTGCAGGGCCAGACCTCTGTGCCCTGCCAGATATGTGCACAGCTGCACCACCTCAAACACAGAGCCACACGTAGCTGGGGGGCTCTGGGAGAGGCTACCCTGGATGGAACAACAGCTGTGACAGCTCCAACAGTGACCACTGCAGCCTTTGGCTCCCAGACCCAGGAGCCCACTCCTCGCTCCAGAAGCGTGATGTGGACTTGGCCCAGCTCCAGCCCTGTTATTGTCAGGCAGAAAGTCCTGCCCTCCAGCGAGGAGGTGGAGCAGGCACAGGGCCCGGCCCACAAATCTGTAACCACCTCTGTAGGAATCAGGGGAACCACAAACCTCAGCCCCTCTGCACACACAGGTTGTGCTGCACTCAGCCTGCCCGCAGCATCGCACACCGAGAACAAACAGGGCACAGTCTGCTGTCTGCCGTGAAAAAGAATCCTGCCTTTATGCATGCACAAAAGTGCATGCTGGGAAGAGCTCAGATACCTTGGTGAGGGGCACTCTACGGGGACTGACAGATCTCTGAGGAACAGGACTCGGCCCACGAGCAGCAGCAGAGGAGCACACAGACACAGGCAGCAGCTGCAGGCTGCCCGCCACGCCGTCCTGCTGGGTGCAGCCGGGATGCACCATGCACTTATATAGAAGTCGCCAAGGAACGGTGCTCCTGTGAGATCTTCCATCAAGAAGCACTTCACACACTTCATTTTATTTTAACTCCACTGCAAGTTCAACCAAAGAGAATGAAACGCTTGGGGTTAAAGGTGCTCAGTAGGCAAATCTTTTAGAAGGCAGCAGGTCACACAAGAATACCAGCTTTCACAGCACATCCATAGCAAAGCACTAATGTTTATTCTTGCATCCAGGACTGACTTTAATTCTTCCTCAGTGCACACATATAGCAAAGACATTAATATTTCTTGGAGAAGCAATACTGCTACCTATAAGGCAAGAAAAAGTGAACATCCCACGTAACTTGGCATCTCCCTTGGCTCTGCACAACGCACACCAGCACACTACTAATGCTGGGAGTCACCTTTACAGAGGAGTGCTGGGCATAGGCTACAGCACAAAATGAAAAACAGAAACAAACGGGTAAGTAAAAAACTTCTCTACCTACCTCCATGACTGCTGATGGGTGCTTTAGCAAATGAAACTTTTCTGGAGAGAACTCAACAGTGCCCATGCAACAGAAGTGTATTTCTAGGACAATACAAAGGCACCGAATATCTCAGCAGTGGCTGCTAACATGCAGCACCTTGCAGCCAGTCCTTCAATTACTGCTTCTTCCTTCAAAGACAAAAGTGAGATTCCTCCTGGAGGGCTCTCATGTCCTAGGAGAGCTTTTACAATCCTCAGGGCTGTAGCTGCGGCCCTTCCCATCATCCAAGGCACACTTTCCATGCAGAACATGGGATTTTGCAGCCCAGCTCACCTCCCTGCACAGGCTCTCACCCCAGGGTCCCTCAGAGCATATTCCTGTGTGTCCTCCTAGCAAAAGCTGTGCTTCTGTGCAGGAGCTTCCCAGCTGCAATTTGAACCCACAGGATGCTCCTCCTACAGCTCTACTGCTGCACATCATGGGGCCGGGTACCTCCAGGCTGTCCGGCAATGCCTCCTCCTGCTTCAGGCAGAATCAGGCTCACAGATCCCACGCTTTCAGGGAAACACTGAGGAAGAACAAGTCTTCTGCAAATCTTGCACCTACAAGCTTCACGTACACCTGCTTTCAGCACAGAAGAGACAAAAACTTAATCTCATCGGTTAAAATACAGCTGAAAAACAAAACAAAGCCTGAGCAGATAAAACTACCTATATCTGTGCAGCAGCAGGACTGCACAAAGCCAGGGCAAAGGCAGGACTGCAGTGATGAGGGATCCCAAGCAATGCGTGTGATGAGACATGCTGTTAATAACATCATCATCAGACTGCTATTGAGCAGCATCCCTCGCAGGGAAAGCGCGGCTGGAAAATGTGATGTGCACTCCATGGCCAAGCCAACACATCTCTTTGTCACGTTAATGCCTGTGCTCCCTGGTCTGTGCCCAGCACACCCCTGTGAGCAGCCTCCAGCACCTGCACTACAAACCAGCAGGGACCAAACACTCAGTTCCCACACTTTCTGCTTTCTCTTCTGGACAGGAGCGCTTTGCTCTCGTTAGAACAGGATCTATGCTTGTTACAGGCTGGGAATCCCCTGGAGGCAGCAGCCTGCAGCAAGGAACGGCATGCACCCCTTAACCTCAAGGCAACACTTCCTCTCCAGGGGGAAAATCAGAGCACCTCACCAACCTCCTGGCACCAGCCCCGCACAGCTGCAGCAGCACCAGTGGCACAGCACCAGGCAGCAGGAGCCCCACACCGGGCAGTGCCTCCTGCGGCACCCACAGGGCGCTCCCCCGGCAGCCCTGCCCGGCCTCAGGACCTGCCCCAGTCCAGGAATCGCCTGCTGCTTTGGCTGCCCGGCCACCACCACCACAACAATGCTAAAAATTAATAGCCACACATCGGCGGGTTACTAGGCTGCATACCAGATTTTCCCATATAAGGGAAAGTTGAAGGCATTGTCCTATCACACGGAAAACATGTTGCACCAGCCTGAGATAACAGAAAGCAAAATCAGAATCTCCTCGTGTCACAGGCAGACACCCACAGACTGCGCTCCTCCCGGCCTGCTGCTGGTTTGGGCCATTCCCCACAGCCCCGTTACTCCCTGCTGGCTCCAGCCTGCAGAGCACCAGAGCTCAGGGCTGCAGGCTGGCACAGCAGTACTGCTGCACTGCCACCACTCCCGGGGTGAAGCTGTGTTGTCCCATTCTTTTGGGACGCTGGGAACCCCCCACGCCGAGCCTGCATCTCGCTGCTCAGCCAGGAGCAGATCGCTCACCTCAACCCTTGCTTTGTTTGCCTCCCAACAACAGCCTCTGGTCCCACAGGCCCGGATGAAGTGACAAACACCATCCTGAGCAGGGAACAGGATGAGACTGGAGAAGCCCTTCCACTGCTACTTACCCGGGCCATGGGGATGAGCCTGCTCAGCTCCCACAGAGCCCAGCGACGTCCAGACCCTGCATCTGCCAGCGTTTCCTTACAACTCCCTGCACGTGCCTGCCTTCCAGCCCCAGCACATCAAGTCCACATTCCTGTAGTAAGGCCTCGCTCCTGGTGCGAGGCTGATCAGACTGCTCCCTCCCCCGCAAGCAGCTCCTCCTGCACAGCCATGAGCAAGAGATGTGCTCTTATCTCCATGAACCTGAGACAGGCCGGGACGGCACAGCCTCATGCAAAAAACAACGGCCTGCTCCAGTGGCTGCACTCAGCCTTGCTGCCTCACCCAAAGCCCTTCTGCTTGTGCAAACCCTTCTTCAAATAACACTGAAGTGAAGCGCTTTGTATTATCCACCTGTAAAATTTCATTGTCTTCAGAGAAGCGTTTAAGAAGAGAATATTAAATATATCTCAGGGAAGAGTAAATCTTAGAAAATAACTCTAAGACTGCACATCTAGAAGGGAAAAAAACAGTAAAGCTTTGTTTCCTGTTAATGAAATACAGCAGAAGGCAGCCAGGAAAATAGGAGATTCCTCTGAGAGCTCACTCAGCCACTGGAGACCAGCAGGCCCCAAACTAGCAGTGAGCACTGGGGCTAACGGCCATAGCCAAGGCCAGCTGCTCCATGAGCTCAGGCAGAGCCATCCTCCCCTGCTGCCAGGGACAAACCAGTGCATGGGGACAGGAACTTAAGCCAGCTTTCGCTGCCCAACCAGACAGCAGCACACAGAACAGGTATTGGGAGACCTAATGGCACCTTCAGCAAGAGATGCTCATTCCTCACACATCAGAAGCACCGAGCAGCAGTGCAAGAGGTGCCTCCATTCTGCAGATCCACGCCGGTTCATTTGTAACACACCTGCAGCAACGGGCTGCAGCCCACAGAGGGACCAACGCCACTGTCTGTGGCATGAGACAATGCACAGAAATCAGCAGCCACAGCCACAGGATGGTCTTCAGACTTTCCTGAAGTGAAAACACACCATGAGGATCAGTCTTTCTCCAAAGGTTCTTGCTGCCTTTGGCTTTTATTGGATAAATAACAACACAGTGTCGTTTCACCACACGGGGTGCCGCAGACATTCTGATGGGCTGCAGCCCCACCACTCACCAGCTTTACAGTCAGAAGAGCTGAAGGGGCAGCACCCAGAGAGCTGCAGCCCACTGCTGCTTTGTGTCTCCTGTCTTTGCAGAGGAAAAAACCAAGCAGCACGCCCGGTGCTCCGGCAGGACCCACAAATCCAGGCAGCTGTACTGATTCAGGGCGATAGGAAGAATTAGCTTTCCAAAAACAAACAGACAGCAGCATTAAGATTTATGATGGAAGAAGAGTCAATTTTCCACTACACAAATGGGGAAAGAACCCTACATGAAAGCAATCCAGTTGAAGGCCAGAAGCCTCAAGAGAAATAACCTATCTATACTCCAGG
>JAPSGF010000017.1:6824022-6897779 GCA_035772895.1 Perdix hodgsoniae | reverse complement strand
ATGTGGCCGCCCCGAGGGGTCGCGGCGATCGCGGACGCCGCGGCCGGCAGCGGGCTGCGCCGCGCGCCCTTTTCCTGCCCCAGGGGCCGGGAGATGGGCTGGAAGCGCCGCAGCGCGCCGTGCCGTGCCGTGCCGTGCCCTGCCCAGCCCAGCCGGGGTGTCGCGCTGGATGCGATGGGCCGGGGACGGCGGGGGGCGGCTGGCGAGGAGGGCAGGGCGGCACAGCACGTGGCGCTTTGCAGCCGAAGGACGCGAAGGGGCTGGGAGGAGCGCTCGGGAGGCATCGCCCGCTGAGCGCCTCCGGCGCTGCCCGGCCCGGCCCCAGCAGCACCCCTGTGCTGGTGAGCGGGCTGGGGCCCGGGGTGCGGGGATCGGGGCTGGCAGCGGGGAGCCGCGCCGTGCTTCGCGGCGATGCAGCCGCTGCGGAGATGAGCGGGTCAGCACCGGCACCGAAGCAAAGCTGTGTGAGAGCTAATTAGCTCAGCTGAGACTCGGCGCCGATTAACCAAGTGTAGCGCAGCCCTCGTGCAGCCTCGCTGCCTGCGGGGCCCTGGGGGAGCGCCGGCACGGCGCTGCGCTGCGCCCTCGGAGGCTTCGATGTGTCCGGCAGCAGCTGGGCAGCGCTGCTGTGCCCGTTGCTGCACGGCCCGCGGGCGCAGGTGCACTGCGGAGCTGCCGACGCCTCCCACGCCTCGCCCGGGCCCGTTGCATCCCGGCGCTCCTCCCAGCGATCCCGGGCTTCTTCCCCTGCAGCATTCCCTTTCCTACCGCCTTGCTTGCTCCTGACCCCTTTTTCCGCCCGTTTCCTTGCCTGAAGGTGGCATGTGGACGCTTCTGAGATACTACATTTTTGTCTTCCCTGTCCCCTGCATTGAGATTCTCATTCTGTGCACAGAATATCAAGACAAAGTATTCCTCCCCCTTTCCCAGTCCTCCCACCCCTTCTGCAGCCATCAGCTGTGTCGGTACCTGATGGCTTCCCTTGCCCCATGCACTGCCTAGCTGTTGGTCAGCCACCCTTCCCTGTATCCTTTCTGCCTCCGGAGCAGTGCTTTGTCCTCAGTATGAAGAGCTCCTGTTAAGGCAGAATTAACTGTGCTGGGCGATCAGAAAACCAAAACGGTTATTTTCAGCCATGGTTCTGCCCACCCGAGCCAGGGATTTCCTCATCTCTTTGGTGAGCTGTGCACCACCTGCGCTACAAAAGGATTTTTCGTAACATCCCACCCAAACCTTTCAGGACTCACTCTTTGCTTTTTGCCTTTCTGTTTGTCACCAGGCGCTGCCAAGAATTTGCCTCCAGTGCCTTTGCAGTTCTCCTCAGCTGTGCAGCACTGTGAGAGCAGCTCCTGTGCTCATTTTCACCAGAAAAACACAACCAGGATCTGCCTGTACCCATCTCAGCTACCCCTCCTGATGCTACCTGCTTTTACCATTTCAGAGGCTCCAAAGCAGGACACAGTGAAAACAGAATGTATGATTTGATGATGGAAAATCATCCACTGACCCAGCCTGACTCCTGCCTGCTGTTCACAGTGGTTGTTGTGGGCAGTGTGATTTGGAGAACTGTTGTGTTGTCATTTTGTTGTGCTGCTGACAACTGAATGGGAGCAAGTGCACACCCTCGTGTTCCCACCTGGTTCCCTCCCATCACAAGCTCTGTTCCTGGGTGTCTCCAAGGCATTCTTACCCCAATAAGGAAATCCCGTTAGCCTCTGCATAAAGCAGAATTAAGTCCTGGCTATTTCCAGACCCTTTGGGGTGCAGGACACCTCACCACCTGCAGCTGTTGCTCTGCCCCTTCCATCTGCTCTGAAATAATCAAAGTTGGGGCTCTATTTGAGGGACCATGGCAGCATTCCTTGGCAAGCAGTCCCAGGCTGAGTCCCACAGGGTCCTCCCTCCGTGGAGTACAACCAGCTCAGCCCCTGGACCTCATGGAGCAGCCATCATCACCTACAGCGTGCTGGCAGAGCCAGTGACCTCAGACACAGGTCTGTATGGCCCCGAGGGGGACATGTTACTGTTAGGTGCTTACCATATGTATGGGAACTGAGTCACCGCCTGAGCCTCTGACTGATCACCTGAGGTGAGCAATATGTCAGCCCTGGGAGCACAGCTGAAGGCAATTCACCTGTGCTGCAGGGAGGGGTGGAGCCAGGCTGCACCTCTCCTAGACTCATTTAACAGCCGACTACCAGGGGGGAAGGATCTTTCTGGGAGATCCACTCTGCTGGAGTTTCCTAAGTGAGCTCAGGATATGGGTAACTGTCCTATTTATTCTCTTTGTGTTGCTTTGCCTGACTTTCTTGTTTATTTCATTTTTAAAGTATCCTAACATTCTTTGATTATGCACCTTATAATGAATGTTAGCTGGAATTAGGAAGGGTACCATGCAAATAAAGTTGCCTGCTTCTAGCACCTGTACTAGGCAACAGCAGCAAACACAAAAGAAAGCACTGAAGAAATTAAAGGAATAACACGTTCAGCTGGCTTCCACCACATGCTGGTGGGGAGGTGAGCAGAATCCTGCCTGGCTGCAGCTCCCCAGGGGCCAGTGCCCGTCTCCAGGCCTGCGGACTGCAGGGAGGCTTGTGGCTAGCAAGGAGCAATTGCCCAGCACCTGGGACTGCTCACCTGTGGTACACAGCAGTGATTTTTAGGAATTATGTGAAGCAGCCCTGAAGCTGGAAACTGAAGAAAAGGACAGGATTTCCTTGGATGTGGTTGTTTGAGGGAATTCCCCTGCCCTCAGGAGCCTGGGCAGGGCCTTATCAGATGAGGTATGAGATTACCATTGTAAATTTTCCTGTGGGATTATTTGGGATTATTAAGTGGTTTCCTGGGTTTTACTGCCATGGATGATTGATGGCAGAGGAGATACGGGGAGCTTCCAGGAACTGGGAATTTCATGGTCAGGCCCAAAAGCTGTCAACCTTTGGGCAGGGAAAAGGTTTCCTGACAGCTGTCTCCCATCCCAGTCCCAGGGACTCGCTGCCTGCTCAAGTTCTGTGGCTCCTGTTGCTTCAGACTCACCAGCTCAAAGGTGCTCCCAATCTCTCCCCCAGTTAAGGAGGAAGAAAGGTGCTTTATACACCGCTTACCATCAGCCAGGCCCCTGAGCATCCCTTACCTGTGCCTTTGCCAGTGCTCTGCTTGCCATGTGCCCAGAGCTGGAGCAGAGCCACGAGCCAGGACCAGCCCTGCGCTCAGGCAGCAGAGCAGCCCTGCAGATCCACGCTGTGCCACCAGAACTTTGTGCTGAGCTCCTCTCCAGTGCGTTCTGCTCTTACAGACTTATCACAGACTGATGTCACTTCCAGGCACTCCTGGTGGCTCTGCTTTGTCCCACTGAGCCCCTGCTGTGATGGGCTCTGCTGCCCACATCAGCTTCTCTTTGCCCAAAAAGCTCATTTCTGTGGCTGCACTTCGCTCCTGGCAGCTGCTTTGCTGCCCTGCAGACTCTTTGGGTCTCCATAGGTTGTTCCCAGGGCTTGCCCTTCTCCACACACTGTGAAGCCAGCCAGGCCCTCGCCTTAATTGTTTTTCCATATACTTTTACCCTGAAATGTGAAACCCTAGAAAAGAGGGAACCTTAGGGAGCAGCTAATGCCTTTAGGCCAACTTCTAGGAGCCACAGTGCTGACACTCCAGTCCCTCAGGGAATGTTTTCCCAGCATCTGCTTTGAATTTCTCCATGATAATTTAAGCCTGCTTCCCCTTGTTTTATTCAGCATGAGCAGATTAATCCTTTCCTCTTTGCAGGAGTCATTTGCATTCCTGCAGACGTCTGCTCCAGCCTCCTCTGCTCTCTCCTCCCAATTAAGCAGTCCCACATCTCGCCGTTTTTCCTTGCCGGTCATGTTTTCCAGGTCTCCGACATCCTCCTTTGGACTCTCTCCAAGCAGCCCAAACGGCAGTGTCCAGGCATCTCTGCCTCCCCCTGCTGCTCCCCGTGCCTCCAACGCCCGCCAGCATCCTCTGCTCTGTGTGATTCCGCAGAGCCCCAGTTCCTTTCCCCCCACATTCCTTCCTTCCTTCCTTCTTTCTCCCCATTTCTTGTTTATGCGATTGCTTCTTTGTGCTGAAGTGCCGATGGCATTTATCTGTACCACACGGCATCCTCATCCCTGAGACCATTTCCCCAACATGTCAGCAGTGGAGGCGTGGAGGAGCCTTCCTTCCGACATGCTTCCCATCCTCCCTGCCGTCATATTTTGTCTGCAGATTTAAAAGCCAGTCCTGCATCCCTTTATCTCACCTGCTGGTAGCTGCAGCCTGGCAGCCCCTCTCTGAGCTGGGAACGGCACTCATTTTATAGCAGGTTTAGGCAGAATGTGATCTGTAACTTGTTTAGGAGCCTGCTTTATGAAACAATGTTGAAAGCCTTACAAGCATCAAGATTTATACTACCATTCCCGTCTGTCACAGCAGCAGATGCCTTTGGTGTGCCACGGCCTGGCCTTTAGCAGCCATACCAGCACTTGGGGGGCTGTGACTGGACAGGAGCTCAGGGTTTCTCCCATGAGGGCCGTGCTCTGGACCTTTCACTTGCTGTCCCATCTCACCCTGGCTCCTCAGGCAGGGAGATCTCCATCTCCACTGCATCCTGGCTTTGGCTGAGCCTGCCCATGGCTCCGGTACGGCTCCTTCCACGTGCTCTGTAGCTGTTGTGGTTGCACAGCAGCCAGGTTCTCCCTGGAGTGCAGAACAAATGTCTGCATCCTTAATATACAAAGCAACACATTCCTCCTTAATCCTCTGCCTGTCTTTCCAGAACAAGCTGAATCCTCCAATATTAATATTCCAGTCATGTGGCTGAGCCCACCAAGCCTTTGTTATGCCAATTAAATCATAATCTTGATCATGCATTAAGACTTCCAGCTCCTTTTGTTTATTTCTGCCAGCGTACCAATGCAGAAGCTGACAGGCAGCCTGACCCCCTGTCGCCCATGTCCCCAAGGGCCGTGTCCAAAATGCCTCCTCCTGTACTGCGGGCGGCTCCTTGCAGTGCTGGCACTGCTTGGGTGTCACCGTGGGCCTGGGGATGTGGGTGGCTGTGACTCAGAGGCATGGCCCAGAGCCCAAAAAACACTGGGCGGATGGGGGCACCTCTGGAGGACACCTGGTGCAGCCCCCTGCTCCCACAGGGCTGCTCAGATCAGACAGTTTGGGCTGCAGCTCCCTGCAGCACTGATGCTTTCTGGGTGATGCAGCGGGAAGGTGGGATTAGTGCTGCATCTGTTCCCTTAGTGCTGAGTGGAGTGAGGCTGCCCTGAGTGCTGGGCTGGGAGAGCGAAGGTGAGGAAGCAGCACGGCTCTCGGATGCCATGTTCTTTCTTGATGTGGGCCCAAGTGGTGCTGAAGATCTGGAGGTGGTTCATAGCTGGGGTGATGCTGATCTGTCCCTTAATCTCAGATCTGAGAGGGAATCTGAGAGGGTAGGGCCATCCTTGGCACCTCTGTGCTGACCGCAGAGCACCGAGCCCGTTGGCTGGCATGGCCATGTCCCGCAGCACCTCCCTGCTCCGTGTTATCCCATCCTGCAGGGCTGAGGCATAAACCCCTCTGGAACAGCTGAGTTACTTCTCATTACCCGGAGGCAAGCAATCTCTCAGCAGAACCCAGGGAAATCAATAGTGTGAAGGAAAATTAGCTCATTAAACAGCCATAAACACAAATGTGAGGATCACTCACTTCCTACCACTGCACCCATACAGACGTCTTCCTGGACATGGAGGGAAGGAGAGCTGCTGGCGGGCCGATCCGGGGAGCCGTGAGCCCTGTCCTCAGCCCATGGACTGCTGGATGGGTCCTGGGGTCGTGGGGCAGCCCTGCAGGATGTGCACCCAATGGACATCATCCTCCACCACGAGGAGTCCGGGGCTGTTCTCCCCCTGCCCAACACCCCGCTTTGGCTGCACAGTGCTGTTGTGACAGGCTGGCACGCCAAGTGACACACGGAGCCCTCCCAGGGGTGGGAGCTCCTTTCTCCCCACGTGGAGGCTGGGAGAGCTGCCGGCATCACCATCATCACACAGCTCCGCCACGTGCCCACACCAGCCTGGGGCTGTCCCTGCATCCCCCAGAAGGGGCTGGGAGAGAAGAGCTGCCGGCTGTTTAGCCCGACGGCAAGGGCAGCGTGTCAGCACACTGCGGGCCTTTGCTGCTGCCGGGCTGTGCCACCAGCTGGGTAGAGCACAGCAAACCCACGCTGCGACCTGCGGCAGCAGCAGCTGGCAGCGCGCCTCTCTTGGGATGCACGGTGTGCAGAGGCCAGCAGTGGGGCTGGGATTCATCCTTGGCAGTTTCAGGCCCAAACTGGACAAAGGCCGGGTGCCCGGTGCCACTGCTGGCCCTGGATGAGAGATGCTGGGGTGCTCCGGCCTGCACTGCCCCCCGTCCTCACAGCCAGGGCCTCCACAACTGAGCAAGGGAGAGAACCGTGAGAGGGTATTTCAGGTCTCATGCTGCAGCAGCACTGTTACTGAGGAGAGTTTCTAGACATGAAAGCACAACTTATTTTCAAGTTCCTCTATGCAGTAAAACAACTTGCTCCTTTTCAGGTTATAACAACTCTTAGGAAACAGAACCGACTTAAATCTCATTCCTTCATTACAAATGCTTTCCAAACCAGCACTATAATTTAGCTAAGTGGACAGCTCTGCTTCCTCCTACCTGCCTTGCTGTGACTCACGGACACGCTTCTTTACCTGGCACTTGGCCACCAATGGAGAGGGGCTCGGGCAGCAGGGATGGCCTTGTGCCACTATGTCCAGGTGCCACCACGTCCAGGTGACCACAGGAGAGGGGGGCACCGAGCCCAGTGTCAGCAGGAGGGTGCAAATGGCTGCATGGGCCTGATATGGCCTCTGGGCCCTGGGAGGGACGTCTCATTTGTAAGAGGGGTGGTGGGATGAAGGGATGGTTGGGGCCTGAGCAAAGCAACTCAAGGGGTAGGGACACAGCTGGGGCAGGGTGAAATCAAGCCCTGAAACTTCAAAGGCATATTTTTGGAGCAAGAATGCAGGTTGGTGACAGGACCGGTTGGGCAGGTAGCAGGGAATGGGGGCACAAAGAGCACCTGGCTGGGGCGAGGGCCCCTGAGGGGGTGAGCAGCTGGGGGGTGATACTTCAGGACACTTTCCTGGTTCCTTTCCTCATTAGGCACCCCATGGAGGTGCTGCCCTCAGGAGTGCCTGGGTGGGGGCTGCTTGTGCAGGGCAAAGAGCAACTATGGACCCATCAGCATCAGCCGCCAGCTGCAGAGGCACTGAGCAGGGATGTGCCCACATGTCCCTGCTTCTCTGTGGTGTCCCCAGCCGTTGCCCTGCCCTATGACTCTGCAAAGACAACCCTATGCTCCCTTGTCCCCAGATCTTTGCTGAAGGTGTCTCCAGGGCTCAGAGCTGACTTCGGGCTCCACAGCCCCACAGGGCAGCGGGGGTTGCAGAGGGGACCTGCCACAGCCTGGGCTGTGTCTGCAATGTTTGCCAGAACCTCTGATCTGAAGGATTTTGAACATTTAGGAAGAAAGCAAGCAGCCAAGCCAGGCATTCTTCCCCATGCCCCAGCAGCTGAGCAGGCTGAAGCCTCCCCTCCAAACACCCATGGCTTTGTTAGCTCCATGTGTGCCACTCATGTGTGTGCCTTCCATGTGTGCACCACCTCCTGTGCACCATCCCTGTGTGCACAGTCTCTTGTATATCACCCACGTGAGCAACATTGCTTGTGCTGCATCCCTGTGTGCACCACTGCCTAAGCACCGTCGATGTGTGCACCAACCCCTGTGTGCACCATTCCTGTGCACCACCTCCTGTGCTCCATGCCTGTATGCAACACCTTCTGTCCCAGCTGCTGAGCTCCTCCCTGCCCAACGGCTGCCACCAGAAAATCAGGAAAGCATTTGCTTCTTATGGAGTTATTGTGCTGTCTGGGGCTTAGGAACCACAACTGTGGCCAAACAGGGCTCTGGTCAGAAGATGATCTGAGCAAGGCTACCTGTGGGGTCTGAGCTGATCAGGTCATGGCCATGCTTCAACATGAAAAGATCTGAGGTTGGAGCAGGTGCCACTGCCTGTGTGTCTGCACAGGGAGAAGTGTTCAACTCAACTCTTTGAAAGGGTAGATAACAGCAGGACAAGGGGAAATGGTTTTATGTTGAGGGAGGGAAGATTGAGGTTGGACGTCAGGGGGAAATTCTTTACAGAGAGAGCGGTGAGGTGCTGGAACAGCTGCCCAGAGAGGCTGTGGATGCCCCGTCCATCCCTGGAGGTGTTCAAGGCCAGGTTGGACGGGGCTTTAGGCAGTCTGGTCTAGCATTAAATGGGGAGGTTGGCAGCCCTGTGTGTGGCAGGGGGTTGGAGATTCGTGATCCTTGAGGGCCCTTCCAACCCTGGCCATTCTGTGATTTTGTTCAGGCCAGGAGATGGAGTCTCTCTACTGGAGCATGGGGTGCTGTGTGCCTGGGCAGCAGAGCTGCCATCCCATCTGGGGCTGACCAGCACTGTGGGATGGAGAAATGAGCCTTTTTGAAAATGGATCTAAGCTCACCCTGTCCCATCCACACTGCCAGCTCCTCCTTTTCAAAATCCATACTGCCCACTAAATCTATGGCCCCAGGAAGATTTATTGCATGGAGTTGTTCCATCATTACACAGCTCCGCTGCTGGGAGTGCATAGCTCAGCAAAGGATGTCGCCTTGTTCCATCACCGTACGCTCTCATGCTGCACCTTGCACTGGGACTGCCCCAAGCTGCAGCATCCACTGCTTCCACTGTGGCTGTGGGTCGGGCCGTGGCCGTGGGCCCCTACTGCAGCAGGGTACAGCAGACAGCACAGTTTGCCCACCCAGCCCTCCCTTTTGGAGCAGTGAGACAAAAGCCAGCAGCCCTGTGACCAGCACTCACAATTTCCCCCCCTTCTCTCCCGCCCCCTGCCAAGTTACAACCTGTGTGTCCCAGTATCCTGCCATTCCTCCCTATTTACAGATATGATTTAAGAGCTGAAGGCTGAAGGGAGCAGGAGCATCCCCTGCCCATGCACAGAAGGGCGCTGGCTGCCAGAGCAGGGGCTGTGAGCTTTAAAGCACCAACAGCTGCCTCCCACCAGCAAAGAGAGAGGATGGGAAGGGGCTGCAGGGCCGAGCAGCTGGGCAGTGCTAAGCAGCCCATCCTGCTGCAGATTTATGGCTCAGCACCTCACACAGAGCCAGCCTGCAATGGCTCGGGGTGGATGGGGGCCCATGTGAGTGGTGCTGCCAATGCACTCCTCACAGTGCTGCTGTCAGCACACAGGGTCCTCCCGGCACGGCGCAGCCCCCCAGGCGGCCCCCTGCTCTGCCAAGGAGCGCTCCCAAAGGCAGCTCCTGGCCAGGGGCTCCCAGCCAGGTCACAGGAGAGAAAGAAGGGCTGGGGAAGATCTCCCAGCGGATCCTCTGTGGGGATGCTGCTGGAACATCAGTGCTACCTCCGTGCCCTGAGCCACCTCGTGCTGCTTTTGGAGCAGCAGTTCTCTGAAGGGAGCGGAGAGTGGAGGCACGGAGGGGAACTCAAAGCTCCCAGTGCTGCTCAGGAGCAGGGGGTCCTCTTTGCCTCATCTCACAGACATCCCTGCTCCCACCCTGCTCCAGAGGGCACCTGACTGCGTCCAGCACCGTGTCCAGCAGCCGCTGAGCTCCAGGAAGGAGCTGCACGGCCTCTCAGGACGGCAGCGGGTGCCGATGTCCAGAGGGAACCGCTCAGCTCCCGGTCTGCTTCTGTTGCCCGTGGTCCTGTCCCCACGCCCCGCTGGCTGCTGCTCTCTGCACGCTCCCATAGCAGAGATGCTCTGTTCCCTTCATCACCTCCCCAGCCCTCCGCTGGACCCTCTCTGCTCTGCCCACGTCCCTCCCGTGCTGCGCAGCCCCAGCCGTGCCCATCGCTCCCCGCACGGCCGCACAGCGCTGAGCCCAAGGCAGGACGGCCCCGACCCGCCGGCAGCGCTCTGCCCTCTGCCCCGAGGGCACCGCGGTGACCCCCGCAGCCCCGGAGCCGTTTCTGCCAATCCACCCTGAGTTTTGTACTGATGATCGAGTTCGGAGTGTAACCCTGTATTTTTAATCTGAAAATCAGAGTCCTGCGGGCAATGAGCACCCAAAGCCCCCGGGGGCTCTCACTGCGGAGGAGGAGCGGAGCCATGGCTGTGCTAACAAGTGTGTTAGCTAATGAAAACAGTGTTTAAAATAATCACAATATTTCTCTATTTGCATGTAAAGATGACATAATAAAAGATAATTAGCAGCATGTGAAGTAGTTCTACTACTCAATTTTCTCAGTTTAGATAATTAATTATCTTAGTAAAATGCATCATTATGGCTAATTTTAGAAAATCTAGCAGCTGCAAGGTCATAGTGGGAACAATTTCAATTTGTAATTGGAAGAAACATGAAAGTGAGTCAGATAATCTTTTATTAGATGATAATAATGAATCACACGGGCACATATATTAAGTGTTTTAAGAGGCAGAAGATGCACGGGGTCATTTACCAGCGTCACCCTGGGGGCCCTGGGCTGCCAGAGCCCAGCCCGTGCCTCATTGCTGCTGCTGGACGGGACGGGTCGGGTCGGCTCTCCTGGTGACGTCCCTCCTGTGCCACCTCACAGGTGCCCGAGGCCACAGCTGGGGCAGCACACAACCCTGAGCCTCGGAGCCAGCACAGCCACAGCTGAGCTGAGGGCAGAGGTGAGCCCTGGGTTGCAGTGATAACAAATTGTGATAACAGATTGTGCCTCAGTGTATTAAGCGGAAAATCTTGCCGCTCCCCTGGGCAGCAGGAAGCAGCCCACACTGCAGTGCCTGTGCTGAGGGCACTGCACTGCTTTGCCTGGGTTTCTGAAGGGTTCCTCCAGTGGTTTCTGTTCTGCTCCCCGTGGAAGGCTGCAGTCTCAGAAGAGCTCTGTGCTGCCCTGCTGTGTGTGGGGACACAGCGGGGCGGTAGGGGCTGCCAGGACCCACTGCTGGGCACCAGAATGCACAGCTGGGCCCAGACCAGCAAAGCTTCTCGGGGCCCAGGGCCCGGGCTGGGCATGGGGTGCTTCCAGCTACACTGCCTTGGCAGGAGGCAGCACCCCAAGGCCCGGCTCCTCTCCCACTCCGAGCGACCGGGATCAGAAATTCCTTATCCCCAACTTGCACCAAATAAAGCAGTTTGTGCAATACTGGCGGTGCTGCATTCTAAGCACGTGGCTTTCGTGCATCAGCTGCACCCCTCTGCCTGCATTGGGGCATCCTGCCTTCCCTGCCCACGCCGTGAGCAGAGCAGCAGAGGGTGCACAACGTGTCGGCGCCCATGGGAAGCGCCATTGTTGGTATTTTCAACCAAAGGAACTGGAAAATTAACATCAAAAATGGAAAGCTGAAAAGTTACTTAGATAAGAATCTTTAAAATTTATTGGACTAATTGTGTTACATTCAATATTTGATGTGTTTCTCCTGGACAAAGAATTGGCATAAATACAAACAAGCCTTTGTGTGCCTTCCCTAAACAAATAGGAGATAAAGGACTAGAGACGAGGGAACGTAGTTCACATCTTCATATTTACATTTTGCCTTTACTTTACAACTTAGCGCCGGGGGTATTTACAGAAAAATACAGTAGGAACAAAAAGATCATGTCTTGGCAACATACAGAGATCCATACAGAGTGTGTATGACTCAAAGCACATGATATCGGGCATTCTCACCTCAAACTGCTCCTGCTAACATCCACGTGGAAGATGTCTGCCTTCCTCCAAAGGCATCGCTCGGCCATGCAGTCACTGCTCACAGCTGTGCTCTGTTGCAGTGGAGCTGCTCCGACGTGGGCACGCAGACCCCCAGCACCATCCCCCTTCCCCCCCACTGCTTGCTGCATGCGTGTCATGCACCAGCCAGGTACCTTTAAGAAAGGACGGTTTCTTTAAATGAGTCTTTATTAAGGTACCAACATTTCTGCAATTTCAGCACCGCATTTAACAAGGTGGCAGCCACCCCCACCCCCCCTTTCTGCACCATTAAGAGGATGCCATCATTTAGAGCAGAATTACGAACCCAAACTGAAAGGTGTTGTTACTGTGTGAATAGAGGAAGTCTGTTTGGTTGTGTCACATCTGTGAATGAGCTGCAGCTCGGTGCGATGCGCTGCCCCTTGGTGGGCACCTGCTCTCCGATGGGTATGGACACAAAAAACAGCCATGCAAGTAGTGAAGCTGCCAACTCAATAGGGCAGTTTGTGGTGCAGAGCCCCAGAAGCTCAGGGTCTCGACAGAAGCGTCATGACCGACATAAATCTCAGCTTTGCTCTCGGTCCATGGGAGAGGAGAGGTGAAGCCACCCTGGGCCACCCGCAGCCGCCAGCTCTGCTGCCTGGCTTCGCTCCCGCGCTGCTCCTCACATCACCCACATCCACACCACACTCTGTGCACGGGCACAGCTCTGCCATGGGCACTGCAGCCTGTGCCCAAACCAAGGGCTGGCAGCACAGCACAGCACAGCACAGCACAGCACAGCACAGCACAGCACACTTCTGGAGCTGCAGTGCTGCTATGCCGCACTCAGACTTTCTTCAAGGTTCACCTCTACAGATTGCAAAACCCCAAACACAGGGGCAGGTCCCGCTGTGTGTGATGTGTCCAATGTGACCCCATAGATCAGACGGAGTTACAAACGCTGCTCACCCCGGCTGCACACATAAAACTGTTCTTCTTTCACGATTTCTGACACAGCGCCCTGCTCTCCCTGCGAGCACTGCTCAGGTGGGTGCCACACTCGTGCTTCGGATGGAACAAGGAACAGACCTAAGTGCTACTCCTCAGCCAAGCATTAAAACGCAATATTTCAGGCAGTTCCTTTGGCTCTCTGACTCAGAAGGAGACACCCAGGGCTCCCCCAGCCACAGCTCTGTTCCTGACTGCACTGTGCACCTGAAAGCAGCAGTTTCTGCAGCTCACTGGGCTACAAACCAACGGTCTTGCATGTAACACTCACAGCTATGGGATATGGGGGTTTAAGCTGCTGAAGATGTGCAAACGTTTGATCTCTCCATATGTTTCTTTTTGTTACACATGCATTGGTCATGCCTTTTAAGTCAGTGGACTAAAGTGTGTTTGGCTGTTATGTAGATCCAATAGGTACATACACAAGGAGGGTAAATTTAGTGTCTGTGCATTAAATGCACACTGGCAAGAGCTGAGCAGAGATGAGGCCACGCGCCACCTCAGCTTTGCCACCAGACCCAGCGCTGCCCCTCACACCACGGCCGCCCTGCTCACTGCTATGGTGATTTCACAACGTGGTTTTGTTTTTCCATTTGTGATTCATCTGGATCAAAACCCCGAGAGGTCACTGTGCCTGCCCTGCAGCACGCGCTCCTGCCCCCAGCTTCCCTCAGCTGAGACCTGCACATCCCTGCATGCCTTTTGAGGTGGATGAGAACCCTCTGAAAGACCACAGGCAGGTGGGATCAGGGCACATCCCTGGCAAGGAAACTGTAATGAAACAAGTAAGACTATTTCAGGTTAGAACTGTTGCAAAAAGTAACTGAAATATCAAAGTTAAGTGACTCACAGGCATTATTGCAATGCATATTAAAAAGCTTCTGAGAAACACTTTGTCGTAACTTGAGGAGCTCCACAAATTCCTGCTTACGTTTATGCTCCCCTACTCCCTGCTTACTGGAAGGAAAAGAACACGTGTGCTGCCAGCCATCGCCGGCTGCACCTACACAGGAGCATCAGTGATGATTCATTACTGCCACACAGGGCAGGACTGTGCTGGGGGCCTGAAAGCACTCTCAAGAACGGCAGTGCCTGCTGCAGCTTTCATTTTCCCAGCACTGAAGTGCAGTTGTAAACACCTTTTCCCAGCACAGCCTGGGGGCGGCCCTGAGCTCCGGAGTGCAGCCACAGAGGAAACAAAGCGCCTGAGCGGAAGCTGCCAGCGGCCAGAGAAACGAATCCACACGGCTCCGTTCCCTCTGGGGTGAGGCAGTGACCCAGCCCTGTGCCTGAGCCGGGCCAGGGGAGACACCGGCATCTCAGGGAGAGACTGCTGACCAAGGGGAACCACTGCTGCTGAGAAAGCATGGTAACCTCAAAAGAATTTTAAGTTACAACTCCAAATGGACTTTCCATGGAATGGCAAGTTAATGGAGAAAAGAAGAGTTCTTCGCTTTTCGGTTCCAGTTGTTTCATAGTCTGTTAAGAGGAGCTTCTGGAGAGTGCAGGAGCTGCAAAAGCTGCGTATTCGATAAATGCCAGGCAGGAGGCAGCCCCAGCACCTCAGATCTCAGCCCAGCAGCAGGAAAGCAAGAGATGTTTGCACATTTAATGAAAATGGCGACCGAGCAACAGAGACATTTCAACATAATCAGCTGCATAAAGAAAATAGAACCAAGCTACTAAAATTAAATGTGACATTTTGCAACAAACCTGAAAGTCATAACCTTGTTTCTATAGAACCAAGATCTCTTATCTGGTAAGAAGGTGTGTCTGAAATCAGGCCCCTCTGGGTGCTGAGTTTGTTCCCAGGATGACAAAAATGCTGTGCAGGCTCACAGGGGGGTACTGAAAAACACAGCATCTTGGTTATGCATTTGGTGACCCGATATTCCCGAGCAGCTTTCCTCCCTGTGGTGTACAAATGAGTTGCAAGCAGTGAAGTATCTCCTGCAGAACGCTGAAGGGGGTCAGAAACGTCTGAAGTTCCCGCGGGGACAGCGCGTGCTCGGAAAGGTTCCCCCCTCGCCGAGATCCCGCTGCTCTCCTGCAGCGCGTGGGCACGGCGAGCTGTCTGAAGGCAGGCTGCTCCGCCTCGCCTTCTTCATACTTAAACGCAGAGATGGTTTTGCTTTGATTGTTTTCTTCTCACAGAACGAGACACAGTTCTTAATTAGCCGGGAATAGATGGCTGCGAAGAGATTATGTTGCGAGCATCCAGGAAGACTGGAATTAAGTAATCTTTTGAGGGAAGGTGAATTGAGTCGGGATCCCAACTGCGATGTTTGGGAGTCGTTTCTCACTCCTCCCACACGGTATCTGCTGACTTGTGCTAAAATACGGTTTCCTGAATTCCGGAGGGCTGAGGAAATTTGTTGTTATTTAACTGTTTTCATTACTGTAGCCACCAAGCTCTGATCTCATTGTCCGGGGAGGAAAACGGCCTACGGGTTGCAGTTCTTGAGCCCAACCTCCTGGAAAAGCGAGGTATAAAACTCGGGCTCCAGCTGCCTGTTGCGGTACTTATTGACAATGTCTGCGATTTTCTGTTTTCGGCGGACGTGGGGGGGGTTGTATGAATCACTTTCCAGCCTTTTTCTCCGACAAATATTTATTACTGTTTGCCTCACTAAAAAACCTAAAGAGGAAAGAACGTCTGAAATAAGCTTAAACAAATTCAACTTTCCCCCGTGGTGGTTTTACAGCTAAAGGAAACGCGGGGTCCCACCCCACCCAGGAACCCAGGGAAAGATGCTCAGCAGCTCCAAGCGGAGAATTTTTCAGAAAGGCCAACTGGTAACTGATAATTCCTGTCCCCAGCCCTGTAAGCCTCTTCCAACGTGAAACTCAAATTAGAAAGGGGTGAAGTCAG
Source organism: Perdix hodgsoniae (assembly GCA_035772895.1). Lineage (NCBI taxonomy): Eukaryota > Metazoa > Chordata > Aves > Galliformes > Phasianidae > Perdix > Perdix hodgsoniae. The sequence continues at coordinate 6,882,173 of JAPSGF010000017.1, read as the reverse complement.
CAGTACGCCCATCCAGCGGGAGGAGAAAGAGGGCTCCCCAGCTCTGCCAGTGCCAGGCAGCTACAACAGCACCCCCGGGGCCGAGTCAGTAAGTGACACAGGTCCTGTCAGCAGAAGAGCAGCACAACAGCTGGAGGCTGTGCACACAAGGACTGGGTCTGAGGTGGCAGTGGGTGACGCTGAGGAGCCATCTGGGCATGGCAAACCTACTGCAGAGCCAGCAGGGATGGCAGAACTGCCCCTCCGAGCAGCGGGAGGAAAGAGGACAAACTGTGGCTAGGAACAGTAGACCTACTGGTATTCCAAAATAAAATTCATATGCATCTCATGAAAGAAGTGTTCATTGACCTCTTTTCTGCCTATACGGAGGTGTCAGTAAAACAGCAAACACTGCCTTCCTTATCTAGAGGACCCGATTCCTGACTGCACACAAGCTACATTTGCTGACCTCAGAGATCAGACAAATGTCACTGTTTTACCCCAGTGCAGACGAAAAATCAGCACCACCCTAGAAGAAACACACCTGGGTCTTCATTAGGGCGAGCTGCTGTTACCAGCTGAGATCACAAACTTTATCTGAAGGCCCTGTTTGGCTTCACTTTCACCATCACTGCATGTGATGTGCAAAATCAGAACCAATCATCCCCAGCAGATTCCTACATCAGTTTTATGGTTATGTCCAAGTACTCTACTCAGAGTGTATTCATTTCATTCTGTCACAGGAATAGCTCTCACTGAAGAGAGATTCCCTGTTGTTGAGTTTGTAACAGCACAGACAGCCAAGATCAGTTGTTAATACACCCAGGAATACATGAAAAGGTGGACAGCACACACACACTAACATGGGCCTACCAATCCCTGTGGCTTTTCATTGCAAACCTGTTTTTAAAACAGAAGGAACAAGTGCAGTACCAGCAGGAACTCAGCAGTACCCTTTGGCAGATGAGGAACACCAGCATTATGGCCTTCAGTGCTAAGTACCAGGGTCACATTTCTGTTCTTTCCATCCACACTCCATTTCTTCCTTCCACTTCCATCCAAGCCCTCACCTGGTTCCCACAGACAGCACAGCCCTATCCCACCACTCCTCCAGCTAAATGCTAGCCACCTGCTCCCTCTGCTGTCCCCACTGCCACTCTGGTGGTGAGAAGAGCAAAATACAGACCTGCTGGCATGTCCAATACCCAGTGACAAATCCCAGACCGTGCATTTGCAGATACATTATTACCCACACACCCCAGACACCTGAGCTTTCCTTCACTCTGATCCCCACTAAGTTCTTGGGATCAGCCAGATCTCACTGTAACAGCATAACAGAGGAACAGAAATAGGAAGCACAAACACAGATACAAAGAGTGCTGGTTACGGTTTGCTTCTCCTGAAGGAGTACAGGCAAAAGTATTGCTGGCAGGATGACCATGATGCACGAGGGCCCAACAGGAAGGATCAGACCACTCAATGAAGTGAAAAGGAAAAAAAGAAACCGCAGGTGTTCCTAACCCCTATCAGCTTACCAAGAGCTCTCCGACTGACTATCATCCCATCCACCAACGGGATAACCATGCTGAATTTCCCAGTTGCTCCTTGCAGTTTTATCCTGAATAAGCCGGTGTTTAAAGGATGGATGAAGATCACAGGAACTTCTTTCTCAGGAATGGTAGATCTTGAGGGAAAAAAATATAAATCAGTTCTATAGCAGTGCTTCAATTAAAGTGAGCATTTTTCTCTGTAGATCCAGTGTTAAAAGGACATTAAAATGTCTCATGGCTAAATCAGCAGGGTTCCTGTGTGCGTTCTCTGGACCTTAGGATGCCTCCATCAGCTACACTGTTCCTACAAACTTCTGTCACCACAAAACTTGAAATCCCTGCAGATGGGGCTTTGAGCTTCATGACATATATGCAGCATTAACCACCTCAGCAGGGAGTAAGCCAGAAAGGAGGCTGATCATAAACCCAAGAAAAAGACTACATATCTTCTACCCCTTAATTTATGTTTCAACCACAACAATAGGAAAAGCCCTTTCATATTTTTTTCTCAACAGAAAACAAATCCACTGAAGGAGCTCATCTATCTTTTTAACAACACTGTCTACAGTTTTTGGAGGTGCCAGTGAAAGCTAAGAATGCAAATAAAGCATGTCGTGGCTTCTGAAGTGCAGCACAGACTGTTATTCACAAGAACCAAGAAAAACAATGAAAATAAGAGTGCTCCTACCTTAGGGAAGCGCTGCTGTTGGCTGTAGTTTCTACGCCAGTGCTGGTCTCAGACACCAGATCAGGGAGGGGAAAGTTTTCTGTAAGAGGACACAGAGAATAAAGTTTAGCTTCCCCAGGATTTTTGTTTGCTTCTTTGTTTTTGTGCAAAGTTAGTGTCAGTTAAACCAATGCAACCCTCAAGCATTTATACCAGGGATGGGCTGGCAAAACTGGTGATACAAAGTGTGTTTTGTCAGCAGTACCTGTGGCACACAGGCGCACCTCCTTCACCCACTCAGTAGACTAGGGAACACGTCCCAGGCCCTCAGCTCTCTGAGTCCCAAAGGTTAAAATCTCCAGAGCAGCAGTGAAGCAGAAAGAAGCTGAAGCATGTCACAGTCACAAAACGCCTCTCAAATTATTATTCAGTAGCTTCTTCTCCCATCTGCAAGTCATCAGCCTCAAGAACAGTGCTGGGAATTTCAAATGGTACCGCTGCTCCCATCTGCAGTTCTGCCATGGGAATACCAATCTGCTCCAGCAAACACAGCGCCGTTCCTTCAGCAAAGCCCGCAGCACAACCCACTGCTCTGCTGCCTCGCCCTCAGTAACAGGTGCAGAAGGAATAAAGGAGAACTGGAATGGAACGTGGCACTTCCCATCAATTTGTTTAGGGGCAGAAGCTTAGACAAGTTTTGGGGGGAAAAAAAGTCAAGTATAATTCAGACAGCAGGATAACACAAAGCACTTGCAGCAGAAAGAGCGTAAGCCTGAAAACACTTTGGAACACCCCGAGTGGGGAGCTGAGTGCACACAGCACGTGGGACTAACAGGGGAGATGGCCACTGAGGTATCTTGAGATGAAGCAAAGGGAAGGCCAGCAGTGTCAGCTCTTCCACTGTGCAAATACCAAGATGGCATAAGGCAAAAGCCAAGAACACAACAAGCATGAGGCAAAGCCTCTGGGCTAGGAGCAACCTTCAAGAGCTCCCCTGCAAGACATCCAACTGCCAAGTATACTGAGGCTCACAGACTCATTTCTTCAGCTTCAGGCCCATAGCTCTGGGGGACTCCCATGGCTGCTAAAGGAGCAGCTGAGCAGAAATGTGTGTGTGCAGCAGTCACTGCCCCTCCAGTGAGCCGGCCTGAGCTGCCAGGAACAGGAGAGGGTCAGGGACACCAGCAGCTCAGGAAACGAAGTGGCTGAGGGAGTCCTGGTGCTAAGGAGAAGCCCTCTGGGCCAATGTCAGGATAAGGAAGAGATGCTCCAGAATTTCATGTGCGTATCCTGATGCCAGGCACTGCTCTGCAATATGTTCCTTTGGACACCAAGATCTTTGTGCCAGAGTCCTGGGTGGGAAAGGGAACATTTCATACAGGTAGCTTATGGGAAGCTTCCTCTGATCTCTCGCACTCTCTTGGTTGCTATCCTCTGGGAGGTGCTAAGGATTTAATTAATGCTAAACTGGGAACCCGGATTAGAAATCAGAGGCAGAATAACAACTTCCAACAGATGATCTGTTGCTGGCAGTGTTACAGACCCTGTTAGGCTAGGCCAGCACAGACAGGCTCTCACATCACACTAAAGCCTGGCCCATGACTTAAAACTATCACGCAAGAAGCTCTCATGAACAAAGGACTCCTTGAGCCTGGGGGACAGCTGCTAGCATTAACCCTGCTATGGCTACAACGGGATGGACAAAGCTGGGTCTCTCTCCAGTTATCCAGACTCAGGGGGGAAACACCAGGGCAAGGAGCATTAATTCAGCACAAGGAGTAGGACACAGCCTGAACAATGGCAGGCAGAAAGGCAACAGGCTGCCCAGCACCATCCAAACTGGCAACGTGAGCAGATTAAAGGACCCCTCCACACCACACATCAAAGTAGAAAGTTTCAAAGGTACCAAGAAATTGATGATCCCTTCAGAACAGAACCAGCAGATCAGAAGCAAAACAAGGGTCAGAAAGTCACCTTTCTAAAGGAAGAACAACAACTCCATTCTGAGAACACAGCAGCCAAGAGCACGCTGGTCTTATACACTGAGCTTACAGAGAAGCTCCATGAGGGTGTTTTGCATGTACTGCCAGAGCTAAAATAATCTCTAGATCTACAGCCAGTGATTCACTTACACACCCCCATGGACCATCACTCAAATATCAAAGCACGGTTTTAGAATCTTGAGTGTCAGTTATGGAAATAAATAAGGATTTAGCATTTTTTTTTAGAGGAATGGAGCTCAGCTTTTCCTCTCATTTCTGTTCTGTTGCTACACCAGTGAACAATGAAAATTCTACGCACCTATATCATCATAACGTTCAACCCAGACCACGTACACTTTGGTTTCAGGTCCCATTGGTGGAATGGTCCGGCCCTGAGGCACCCTCTTGGATCTGGAAGTCGGGCTGAGCTGTTTCGAACACAAGAGAAAAGCAGGATTTGCAAAACCAGAAGCCCAGGGATTTATCTAAAGCATCTCATCAACCGTTTCTTTGTCCTTCAGATTTCAGGCAGGTACAGCCTCTGCAAATGATTACCGTGGGGCTGCGGCAGTGGGACTACCCCACTGAAAAGCAGTAATTTGGGTCTCCACAATACTTACATTCAACATAAACAAGAGAAAAGTCTCTTATTCCTTTAAACATTGAAAACTATGTCAATTTTTTGTTTTCCCCAGCTTTGTCACACATGTCCAAGCTGCAATTGCTTGCACATGTCAGTGCAATTGCTCCACGTTCCTTGGGAACTTGCACGTGCACTGCTTTGTTGCCATGCTATTGTGGAACCCCAGCACACCCATCATGGCACAGCTTTATGATATTCTCATTATCAACTCAATATTTCGGAGCAAATCTACTCATTACCCAAAGAAATGCCTTTTTCCTTGCTAATTTTCCCACATAATCCAGTGAGCTAAACTGAGGTACCTGCCCTATACTCAAATTCATTGGTTCCCATTTTTACTGTGCTTATACTCAGAGTAATTTTCTGCAAGTCCAATAAAAAGGGACCCAGGCAACAGCTGTTATTTAGATGAGTCATTTAATCATCTTAAAAACTCATTCAAGTTTTTCTTAACATACTTACTGATTTAGAATCTTTGAGAAAGTACATTTGGAAGTAAATTTATAACAAGAAATAAGCAGTTGTAAATCCTTTATGTTCAAAGTTCAAGTATTTCTGCTTTGTTACCACACTCAAGCAACCTCACTCTAGATAATTCAGCCACAACTGATACAGGCTGTTTTAAATCAAGTAGAGATGAACAGTCATGTCAGTCCATCCTGAATTTCCAAGCATGGACTGGGGTCTGGTTTACTTCAGGAATATTGCATATACTTTTTCCTGCATACCCTTCAAAATGTTAGTACATAAGATGTCCTTTAGCAACTTTCAGTTTTATAGATAATTAATGTAACTTTGCAATCTCCTACTGTAGGTGTAAATGCTAGCCAGACTGAAGCTGCTGTGAAAGGTTAACATCTAGGAACGAGTGACTCCAAATGTCAGGAGACTGAATTGTGTGCTATCAAAACCCACACGCACCACTGTGCATCCTGAAGAAAAGAAAAAAAATAACAACAAAAAACCCTGCCAAACAAATAAATGCCATTTTTCAGTGCAAGTTTTGTCTTACCCGCTGAGAGGGATTAAGATTGTCTGTATGATTGGGGAAGAGTTCAAGTGTCAAGGATGGCTGTTTTAATATTCCCGGCAGCAGGTCCATGTTAGAGTCACTTTCTTGATCAGAGACATTGCTTTCCAATGAATCAGCTATAAGCCAACAGAAAAGTGAGTTTTGTCTTTTCTTCTGCCCCCAAAATTCCCCTAAGTTGTTATCATTTGTACAGTCTTGAAACCCAGAAAGGTTCTAAGGTTTTTGAAACTGAACATACATGGATGGGTATACAGTCAAGCCAAAATAGAGCTCAAAATCAGGAAGAGAATTCAGCAGTGGATAACAGTGAGTTACCCCAGAAACTGACTGCAATTAAAGCACTCCCTATGGATTCAGAAGCACCCTGTCTGATTATGTTTCCCACACAACACAGACTTCCTACACCTATAATTTCCTCACAACCCTTTGAAACCGTCGTGCAGAATTTCACTGGAGTAAAAGATACCATGAAATCACCTACGTGGTCATTAGGCACATGCTCCTCCTTGTGTTGCAGGAGCACGTCATCAAGAAAGGGCAGAGAAGAACAAAACCAGCAAGACTGCTCTGAACTCAATAGCAGGGATTAGTATATTTTAACAGTGTCAGAACTGCAGACCAAACCCATACATCCAACCTAAGGCACCCATGCAAGCATGCACTACCATGCAAACCTGGATAGGTATTTGATGCTTAGACTGGGAAAACAAAGGAGCACTGAACAGGTAACACCTCAGAAGGTTTCTAAGGATTAGGATATTTAAATCAGTACTCTTCCAACAAGGATCCTGCTTCTGCTTCTGACAAAGCTCTCTATTAAAAAAAAAAAAACAACTGATGTTCTTCTGTACTGTGGTTTTTTTTTTAAATGCACACATAAAATGATCTTACTTAGGGACTCCACTGGTGATGGGACAACAAAAGCTATTTCTGTGAGGGCATCAGCGTAATACAGCACCTTCTTCTGCCCATTGAAGATACTTGCTCCAACATCTTCTGAAATTATTACATCATCTGAAACAAACACAAAAGGAAGGTTAATTCAAAAGGAAGTTTCATTTGTCTAGGCACAGACCTTCAACCACAAGGTGCAATGAGAAGAAATCACGTAAGTCACATCTTAAAATGAGAAGATTTCACAGTTAAATTCATGCCTAACAACAATTTTCAGATAAACTTTTTTTGATATTTTAAAATAAATAGTACCAAGGGTTGGAGAGAGGATTTATTCTGAATATATTTCAATTATACTCACCATATATCATACTTTCCTTGGACTGAGCAGTCCAAGGTAGTCACTAAGTAGTCACTAAGCAAGCATCTCCTACAAGAATTCATCCAGTAGCTATTTCTACTCACTTTCTTAACACAGGCTTTATTCAGTTTGTCATTAAATTTCAGAAGACAGCTCACATTTGTAGCTTCAACCTGACAATATTCTAGAATTTAAGCCAGTTTCTATAAATTCCTCTCTCTATATATAATTAAAAAAACAAACACACCCTTGAGCTGAAGCTAATGTAGGAAAGCTCCTAGTTCTCAGCCCCCACTTATTCCCACATCACAGCTGGCCAACACATCGGGCTGTCACGGTACAGAGAGCAAATAAGTCTTCAGTGGAGCCACGATACAAGAAAATGACCCAAAGCACCTTTTCCTTTCTCCATACCTCCTCCAGAAAGAACAGCAAAGGCTTTAAGCGGAATTATTTCTCTGAGCCAGCTTACAGAGGAGCCCCTGGAACAGCTGCCTCAGCAAAAGCAGCACAGCAGTGACACCCAGCACACTGACATGCAGCCATGGCCAGCGGCACGCCGGAGCTCGGGGCCGTGCCTCGCCATCAGGAAGCAATCTCTCAGGCCCACTGCTCTCAGGGAGCAGCAACTCAACCCAAATTCAATTGCTTAAGAACTTCTTTCCCTTTGGGATTGGGGGGATTAGGGGGGAAAGATGTGAAAACAAAACCAAAACAGATGCTTGTGAATTTATTTTAATCCCACTGGAAGCTCTTTTACTCTCCCGAATGTTTGTTTGCTTGGCTTTTTTTTTCTTCTGGTGTGTTTTTTGTTTTAATTAAAGCCATCCACAAACAGAATGCACACTTAACAAAACAAAACAAATAGAATCAGCCACAGCAAAGTGTGGGAGTGTGGAAAAAACTAAGCAAAAGTACTGATGAGTTTGTCCAACCCTAGCAAGCAATGACTAAAAATCTGAAGAAGCAGATTTGAAGTAAAGCTGCAGCTCCACTTGTAGATTTTTCCTAGCATCAGAGTCAGACTTGATGCAGCCTTCCTTCACTCCCATTCCTGACTGCTTTTCCTGTTCCTTCTTCCACCAACTCATTAACAAATTCATCCTTCTGGTCATCCTTTTGGTCTAACTCAAATGGCTGAAGTTAAAAGTTACCTTTCAAGTTAAGAAGCACACATTAAAATGGGTTACCTCACCAATGCAGGGCACTATCTTTTGTGCAGCCATACTGACAACTTCAACCAGAAAAGGAAGGGAGAGAGCTCTGCCCCAGTATAAAGCACAACAAGTCCATCCTGAAAGAAATAACAAACCAAGCCCTGGCCATTCCGTAACCTCTCCTGACTCGTTCTGAGAAAGCCACTCATCTGTTCTCTTAAGCCCTCCCCAACACCTCAAACCTTCACCCATTTGTAGTTATGTTCAGAAAAGCCTTTAGTCAGACACAGTACAAGACAAGCCCAGAGGAGGAGTTGCTGTAGTGGAAAAGAAGCAGAGTAAATGAAGCAGGACAGCATAGGAGCTGTGGGTGGGCTCCATCCTCAGTGACCTACAAACAGCCACTTCTTTTCATTACTTACTACCAAGCATGATTACAGCTAACTTACTTGTCAACAGCTCGTTTTAATCTACTTACAGAGCACACACACAAAAAAATCACACAATATTTCAAGCACATCTGCTACTACACATTAGAACCTGTACCCAATTCCATCTGAATCTTGGTTTTGGATTACCTAACAAGACTCACCAAGTCTGCTATAAGTATGGGAAATGGTGTTCCTTGCTGAAACGACTTCCTCCCAACAACACAGACACATTACTTTAATCACCTGGTCTTGAAGTTTAATCAATTTACATGCACCTTTCTAGAAAATGCTTTTTAAAATGTGAAAGAAGTATGCAAGTGTTCATATAGGCACACAGGAACAAAAAAATTTAAACCAGTTTGATCCAATAGGAGACAAAACTCAGTGTTACACAGTTGACTATGCTTTACCTTGTTCAGGTCCCTCTTCATCGCTGCAGCTGTTGATGGACCAGCTTGTGGAGACGTGCCCAGTCCACCCAGGATGCTTCCCCACATCGACAGACCAGCCAAGGGACAGCAAGAACTCCAGGAAGTGTGGCTGAACAATTCTGGAAGACTCCATGTTCTTCAGGATCTGAAACAAGCAGCAGAAGCACGGTTACATACGGGGGCTCCTGGAAACTGCTTTCCCTCCTCATCCTGCCTTGGTTTCTACTATCCAAAGGTTTGTGTCATCAAAATGGTTTTTGCCCAAATAGAGATCTTCAGCAAGTCAGGAACCCCAGGCTTTCTACATGGACACCAGTCCCTGCTGCTCAGCACCAACCCTCCTGTATGGCAACGTCCTGATTTCTGCCATCACTGCTGATGAAGCCTGAAATTACATTGCTACAAATGGTAATTTCAGGACTTATCCACACATCAGGGGTAAACCACAGACCTGTCCAGTGCAAAATCTGCATCAATACCAGACATAACAAGAGGATTTTCTGGGCACGTTTCACTATTAGACTGAGGGGAAATCTTGGGAGAAAGGCATTCCATCACTACCTGTACATGACGTGGTGACTTAGGGCTCCAGCCTCACCACACATTAAAGAACGAAACTGATTCTGCAAAACAATTTTCAGCAGCACTGAGCGTGCACTTCAATCAAATGCCACGCTGAACTGCTCATTTTGAACCTTAATCTCACTTTGCACAAAGATCCAGGTTGTTTCCTCATCCAAATACATCCTAATCTCAGAGTGACCGAGTGAGGCCGGAGAGCTGCACCGAGCGTTGCGCAGGGGGACACGGATGATTTGTTACTTGCCCTACTGAACCACTGGGATACGGGGAAGAGATAACATCACACAGTGCTCTGTCCTTTCTTTCTGAGCCATGGGGAGTTTGTTCTGTGGCCAGAAGATCTCTGGAGTTTGTTTGTACGGGGGCAGCGCTGGGACTCTGCCTGGGACACAGACTCCACTGGAGCAGAAACTGCACCACTGGGGGCAGGGCCTGGGAAGAAAGCTCCCAGCAAGGAAGGCCCTGTGCCCTGGCACCCAGCTCCAGCACCCTGCTCAATATTCAGCACTGACTAGACACTGCACTGAAATACCACTAATACGCTCAGCAAAGCCAGAGCTGCGTTTCAGAATGAATTCAGAGAGCAACAACAGCTGCAGAAAATATGCAAGCTCAAGGTTTACATAAATGGATAGTTTTGTAACTGAGCACCTTCAGAAAAAGAACTTCAATAAGGGTGAGAGTGCATGTTCAAAGGACATTTAATGTTATTAAGTATCATACTACAAAAATGGTGTGGGCAGACTCATTACCCTGTACAAACAAACTCCACAACACCCTTCTAAGCTGTCAGTGTGCATCACCACAGCGGAGAGATTGGGGCTCACTTAGCAACACCCACATTGGATGGCACTGCTCTAGGCTGTGCAGCTTCAGATGTAGAGCTGCCACTGCTCCTTGTGACAGGAGTGGGAATCACCTTGCAGAGCAGAATTAGGTCCTGATAAGAGCTGCATGAGCACATGCACAAGGATGGCCACGTAGCACCACACAGCCATCCCCACCCAAAGCAGTGCCATGGCTCAGCTTTGATCTCCTCTTGCTAATATTGAAAATTACCAATGACTTATTTCTGTTCTCTTTCTTTTCAACCACAGAAACAGCAGCAGTTTCTCCCTCAGTTCAGGGCTGTAGAGACAAGCACCTTACCAGCCTGACTGCCTCTGACTTCACACAACCAAGAAGGCTTAGGAATCACAGCAAGATGGCCTGGGATCTTGAAGCAGGAATGCCATCTTTACACTGTCTGTCTAATACCCAGAATCTCTCAAATACAAAATTTTTTTTTTATAATTGACATGGCAAATCCTCCTGAGTACAGACTACTAACTGGCTGCCAAAGGTCTGCAAATTCTGCACAAAAGTCTCACCTAAATCTGTAACTGCATACAAGTGTCAGAGGAAAAAAGTATTCCGCTAGTCCAGCAAGAGCAGAACATCTCTGGATGGCTGGAAGGCATCACACCCCATTTACCTCACTGACTTTGGGGACAACTTACTTGCTACACTAAACTTTGACTTGAAAACTCACAGACAGCACGATGTTGGCCTCAAGAATTGATGGTGTGTTCCTCTCAGACATGGCAAGTGCTGCTGTGCTCTGACCCTCGTATGCTGACAGTCACACAAGGGAATGACACGCTCACTGCTTTTGAAGCCATGCTTCTACTCTTTAGTACAACAATTACAAATAGAAATGAAAGGTATTATAGAAATATCTCCACTGAGCCTATAAACCTTCTTAGAAACTCACAGTGAATTTCCAGATCACAGTCTGAAGAAATCGTGGCTTAAATTTGCACAAATTAACCTAATTAACCTAATCACATTTCAGCACAAATAGTGTAATGTAAAGACTTACAAAGCAGTAATACCTTCTTGCAATGTTTCTGATTTCTTTAACATATGTTTAACATCAAAATCAAATTAAATTACCTGGATATTGCACATACCAAGAACAAACTGCAGCTTTCCCTACAAACTGAAACACATTTCTGATATGAATCTTTCAATTCCAAATACAGCCTTTCATTTACATGCAAAAATCCTAAATGCAGATAATAAATCACCTTTCAAATGAAAAATATGCAGTGGTCTGTTACACCTCCTGTTGTAAATAAAGGCAAAGCCAATAACCACTGGTTCCAGAGCTCTGCTCCATGCATTCTCTTACCTCCTGGCTGGTCTTCTGGCCCGCTTTCATGTAGAAAATGAAAACAGTATCAAAAGGACGACAAGGCAGTAAATCCAAGTACCCGAGGTCATCAAAAAACCCAGGCAGAGTCGAGTCAAGTGCAATCAGGTGAGGAGGTAGACGACTGTTAGCAGGCTCCTGTTGAATAGATCAGAGCTCAATAGCTTAAAAAAATGTTCCTGCTTGAAAATATCTCTGTGGTTTTCACACCAATCCCTTACAAATGAATCAAAACCATGCAAAAAAAATCTGATCCAATATAAGTGTTATAAATGATCACAACAAGCAGAAGTCTGACAGTTTGTTGCATTTAACTTATCCTCATTAGAGAAGAAAACTAAGACCTTTCAAGTAAAACACAAGCAATAATTTGCTCAAAACATGCACCATTCCATGACAAAAGCAGCAGAGACTTTCAAAATGACACATTACTGTTCTACAACTGCATTGCATCTCATTTTGCTTTTATTACTGTAACCTATATACCAGCAATATACACAATACTAAGCATCTTTATGTTTATTTTTGCAATAGCTACTTTGCCTCCTAACGTTGATAGCTTTCTGGAAGAAAATGCAACAAATGAAAGGCAAAATTCTCACTTAAAAGGCAGAATTTCAATTTAAGGATGTGGGTTTTTCCTATACATTGTTGGCATCTTAACTTCAAAAGGGATGACTCTATGATCTAAATGTGGTTTAGCCATGTAGAAACATTTTGGAGTACTTCAATACAATTTCTGGAACAGAAATTTGTATGGCAGTCGTAATTTAGAAATGCTTACAAAGCATCCCTTGCTCAATTTGGAAGAATAACACAAAATATAAACAGGTGAATGTGAGAGTTAATGCACCTACTGCAAAAGTACACTAATAGCCACCTATTCAGAGCATGTTCAGCTTCAGACTCGGCCCTTCACAACCCTGTTCTCAATCCTGAAAGATGGAAATTTGCCACCTAACTCAAGCAGATGACAGCACAAAAGCAGCTGCCAATGTACAAAAAAATCCTCCACTAATGAAACTTAAGTTTTCCTCTCCTGTTAAGCCAAGCCATAGTGGTACTCATGCCATTAGTATAACACAAGGAATTATGAGGTCACCTTCAATGCCTCTAGCGACAGAAACCCAAAGTGGGAGAGGAACAGACGTGCTGTCTGGAACTCCTGTGCCGGTGGTGGGGGCTTACACTCTGTGATTGGATCAGGAAAGCTCTTCTTACGCCACTCCTCCTCACTTTTCTGATCTATGGAAGTCTCAAAAATAATCTGCTGGGCCATACCATTTCTCAGCTTCTCATGTCGCTCTTCAAGCTGAAATACATTGAAATACCAAAACAAGACATGAAATACCAAACTCTCAAAGCACTTACAACACCCTGTCATTTAGCAAAGCCGTAAGTCAGAAGCAGCAGCTGCAACTCCACCAGGATGTTTACTAAAGCACTGCCAACGAGACCTTGCAAGGTTAAATGTGAGTATCTCAAAACACTGTCTGCCTGGGAGAGCTGTTGCACATTTATGCACCCGGCATCAGATACAGCATCTTCCTGCTAAAGGAATAAAACCTAAAGTACTGCGAAGCTTTAGAATACTTCTATTTTTACATACGCACTATAAGAGATCTAACAAGTGCCCCTTCCATCTCCCTTGAAGATGCAACAAATCACAGCAATGATCCTAGCAGTACTGTGTACAGGCTATTGGAATCCAGAATAAACTGCTCTGAGTTGTGCTCCCCAAGAACACACCCAAGGCACCGCCATCTTCCTGGGGTAGTGCAGAGACTCATTTGTTCAAAGTTTATGATTCCATTAAGTAATGTGAATTAATCAAGCAGAAGAATAAGAAGTTAGCGTGTGATTCAGGAACAGGCAGAAAAATGAGCAAAATGAAGTCGAAGACAAAACTTCCCTTACCTCCTCATTCACAATTTCATGTAAATCAGGAATGCTTAAGTCTGCTTTCACAAATGGGATCTTGTCCACTTCTTCAGGAAAAGGCCGGTGCTTCACACTGTATTTCAATCCAACATCATTTTTAGGAGCTGGTCGAGGTTCTGGTACAAAAGTCTGACAAAAAAAAAAAGGTGGGCAGGGAGATGGTTTCATTCAGGGCTCTGCATCAGTAGAAAATACCTGCTTATAGTAGATGGGAAATATTCCCTCCCATCACAGGTTTACTAATCCTTACATGAGAGATATCCTTAAAAAGCATTCAGACACACCTCAAACTTGACTAGACTTGTACTGAAAAATAGATTAAAAAATAAAACAGAAAGACAACATTCTGTCCCTTTTGGTGGTTGTTATCATCACGCTTATTACACTTGCTTACCACCTAACTAAGCAGTTGCAAATCCTGTTAATAACAGCAACCTTGCATGGCAACATCTGATTTTTAGTTTAAAATCTATCTCAACCATGTTTAATGAAGGCTAACAGCTATGCCTTACTGACTATGATGAGCTCAACAAGCGAAGCTGAGAAGTCCTGAAGTGAACAGCAGCAGTGCTGTGGGCCAGCAGCAAGATGCCCCACCAGGGTAGCAACAGTCTTGCATTAGCCATCCTTATGCAGTTTTGCTAATGCTACTGTACTATGCTATACTGTGCAATTCAGAAACTAACGTTACTGATGAAAGCAACAGAAGGTCTGGTTGCAGGTTCACACGTGTCTAAGCTCCAAGCAAGAGAGACTTTTAATTACACCTTGAACACTGCTTTATGAGGGTATTTACTACCAAGTACACTTAGAAATGGCAAATCTTGAAGTTATGTAATGCTTTTAAGTTGGAACAGTTCCTTTAAGACTGGTTAAGTTCCCAGCCAAAGTGTGACTTTTCCTTCGGTGTGGGAGGCAACACCCTTGGACTGACACTATTTAGCAAAACGTTTCAGCTACAGTGACAGCAGGGCTCCAAAGGCATCCAGTGAAGGGTTCTCCCAAGGGCTGCACTGCAGAGATCACAGTCATCTACATGTTAACATGACAGCTGAGGCTGATAGGCCCACGTTTCAGCTACATTATACAGACAGTTTAGATTTGGGAAATGTTTACAAACAAAGGAATTTTGGTAACTCAAGGATATAATGCACCAGGCAACTGCAGTAAGAGATTCTACTTAAAACGCCATTTATTGGGCCATTTATCCCCCACTATTACCATCCAGAAGCATTCCAAAGTCCACCCAGATAGGCTTTTCCACAGCAGTTTTACAGCCATCTTTGCAACATTGAGCTCTGCAGTTTTAACAGCTGCTCTCACAGCAGCATCTCATCCGTTATCTCCAGACTTTGTTCCTTCTGCTGCAAAAGCTTTGCCTGACATCCTAACATCAGCACACCAGCCGTGCCTGCACACTAAGCACACGGTCCATTGCCTCATCAACTTAGAGGATGCTTTTAAAAAAACGAGAATAAGGAGAGTTCTCCCACCCTCCTACACAAACCTAGAAAGCAACAGTACTTTTACAGCATATATTTAATACTGATCATGAATTGTAAAGAGTCACTGGAGACGCATCACATTACCTACAGCTAAAGGCCCTGTGCCTCAGCCTTAATGTATAATCACCAGATCTGTGGGGCTGTCTCACACTAGTGGAATTTCAGCTGAACATCTCTAAGTTAAAGATTTCTTTACGGGCTTTGATAAAGACCTTTTGATTTGCTTTAGCTCCTCTTGGTAAAAGACAGAGCTGCTGGGCCCATGCAAATCTTCCAGATGTCCCACGAATCAAAACCGTGACGGAGGGGAAGGAGTCATCTGCAAAGCACGTGGGTGGAAAGAGGAATACGTCATCAGAAATCACAGATACTTCATTGAACAGTAATTCAACCGTAAAAAAGCACACATTTCAGAGATTTTGTTTTCAAGGAAAACTCCCTCCTGACCCCTAGGACAAATTCTGATGAGAAGTAAACACTGAATGTAATCCCCTTCTCTGCAGCAGAGAACTACTGTGCTCAGCAGTAGCCAGATCAGCTCCATTTCATCATTAGAAGTAACCTTAGTCCAAATTCACGCAGATCACTGATTTTCTCTCCAAATTATTCCCATGAATTTAAAAAAAGAAAAAAAATATTTGGCCACTGCCTGTTTAGGTAAAGCAAATGTTCATATGGAAACGTGGTCGCCGTGACGCTCCCATGAGCTTCTGTAAAGGTCCCAACAAGTAACGGCAATAGGAATGGTGGAAAGGCATCAATCAATCAAACTAAGATGGGGGAAGATTCTAACTTTACGCAGTGAAAGCATTTCTAAAAGAAGCCACGCACTGGAACAGGGACAGAGAAACTTCCCCGAGGCTTCCAAGCCCTACCTGCACAAAGCCATGAGCAACCTGCTCTGAGTTTCTGTTCAGACAGCAGCTTAGACTGCAGTCCTCCCACTGTGCCTTTCCATTTGCACAGGCAGGGTTCTATGGCAGGGATTCCAGTCTCCCTTCAAGTTTTAAAGGCCACCTTAGAGGAGGAATCACATCTCTACAGTTTTTCACTTTTTAAAGATCTTGTCTTATCTTTTGTGCATGTAAACCATAAGCTGACACCACTGGGTAGCTACCAGACAGGCACTGCTTTGCTGGCATTTCAGGGGCAGCACACCAGGCCCCGCAATGATTCACTACAGCAGTCTGCCTCATAACAGAGTTGACACACTTAAGCATTACTGCAATTAATCTTGTATTTCAAAGGGGATTTGTAGGCAAGTTCTGCACAGCGAGTAAAGCTAATTTAATTTCAGATTGTAATAGCTTTACAGGATTCCTCAGTAATTCATTTAGCACAGGCAGAATAAGGGTGAGAAGTGCTCAGCTGTTCTGGCACATTCCACACCTCTGCAGTCAGGAACACGTTGGCTCCAACCCAGACATGGTGGACATGTGGCAATGGCTGCAGGACCTGCACAGCGATTCCCCATGGGATGGGAGCATTCTGGAACACAACTCATTAAAAAACAGCTTTCCTCTTAGCATTGGTGAAGGCAGTGCAGAAGAGTTTCATTGATTCTGTTAGGCAATGTTTTGATACACAGGGATTCAAAGGGGGGAATTTAAGGAGATCAGTTATTCAGTTCAAAGCATCATGTAAATAATAGATTTTTTTAATACATGCTCTCCTTGGTCAAAGCATGGATATCTTAATGCAGTAGTACTGCTTTTGTCCACCAGCTACCATTCTGAGGGCACTCAGCTGCACGCATCTGGTCTCAGAGGTAACTGTGTGAACTACTTAGGAGGTTTGTATGTGTCTGACCATCACTGACACGATATGGAAGTTAGCCCTTGCACTTCATTCCAGAGCAACATTCTATTCAGCTGCACGCCCACAGATCAGGTAGGGCCCTGAAAAATGACAGAACCACACGATGTAGTACCCTTTTTTTTTCCCATAGCTGCACGCTGGCAGTTTTAACAAGAGGAACGAGGAATAGCGACTGTTGGACTTACTTTGTTCGTTCCCTAGAGGCTGCTCCAACATTGCCAGGATGACACTGTTATCCAAAACAAAGTAACGGAAACTATGCTTGTTTATGGTGGGTAGGCGAGAATATTTGATTAATGTGGTTTCATTCACTAAGCTGCAAGGGGAAGCAGGGCCGCTGGGAGAAGGGAATGCTCCAAGTAACTGCATAATACTGCAAAGGGAAAAAAGACAGAAGTCACTACAGATTAAGATCTACTGTCCCACCCAAGCACAGACTTTCACTCTATTCTTCATTTGGATCTCAACATAGCAGTTACCCTTATGGTTAGCACAAACCAATTACTGCACTATCCCATCAGCTTGTCTTAAAAGAGAACCAGTAATTTCAGAAGAAATATACATGAATCCTACAAAGAAGAGTAATCTGCCTATAGAACAAGTTCACCTATAACCTAGGTCATAAAGATAGTAAGATACATTTTAGAGCAAAAAATAATTGGTAGTTCTACAGGTTTTTTTAAATGTTTGTTCTTATAAGAATATTATGGATGATTTGAGATACCTCCTCCATAATTTAACCCACTGTTCAATATCAACAAGCAAGGCATACATTGCCTATATATATTTAAGTATATATATATACTTAAATAATTTGAAGTTGTGCAGGATCTTCCCAACAGAAAATCTCTATGATAGGAGCCAACAGCAAGAGCAGAGGTTTCCGTGGAATGTCATGGAGTTAACTGACTGGAGCTAATATGTTTTGAATGAG
Source organism: Perdix hodgsoniae (assembly GCA_035772895.1). NCBI lineage: Eukaryota > Metazoa > Chordata > Aves > Galliformes > Phasianidae > Perdix > Perdix hodgsoniae. Next base: position 6,864,071 of record JAPSGF010000017.1, on the reverse strand, counting down.
GCTGCACTCAGATCTAAAATAAATCTACTGAAGTCCTCCTGCCACACTTTTCCCTTGGAAGACAGATATCTGCATCCCTCTAAACAAAAGAAAAAGGACACTTTCAGGCAACAAGAAAGGTTTGTCCACAAGTTCCAATGAGAAGCTGCTTTCATAATTACACAGTTGTTTTTACTAATAGTAAAGCTTATAATGACTTTATTGTGAAATAAAACACAAAATAAGCAAGCAGCTCTCACCTTTTGCAACACATGTTTATCCTACTCATCTTCAGTTTGTCCTGTCTACACCACCATGCTATTCATCCAGTAAAACAGCACTTTTCAGCTTCTCCTGAGTGAATCTCAATTTATTTCTGTGCTCCCTCTCCCCACCCACACATCATCTGCAATCACATTTCCAGGAGAGTTTCCCAGATCTATTAAGCAAGCCCAGTTCAGTGGGCAGAATGACGTCCTACCCTGCCTTAGCTTACACCTGCTGTGTGTGTCACTGCCTGCTGTGTAACACAGGAGACAGCAGCTACCGGTTTCCCCGTCAGTGCAGGGAAAGCATAACTTGTCAGGCCAAGGAGAAGACTGTGGGAATGGAAGGACAAGGTGACAAGGGAAAGTGGGAGACACAAGGAGCTGCTCTCTGCACTGGCAAAGAGCAGAACAACAGGGGATGCAGGAAGGTTTAGTTCTCCAAGGAAAGGAAGGGGCAGAAAGAAGACAGCAACTACAGGAATCTTCTTCTTGCTGGATGTCTGTAATGGGAGGGGGAAGACAACCCTGCAAAAAAGACAAACCAGAAGGAACTTCTGGATGACTTTTCAGATGCTCTCAACTACATACCAGGTGGAAATCCCTCATTAAAGAGTTCTCTGGCAAAGCAATGCTGAACAATGAACACACTCTGAGAAATTACGTACCACGTTAACGTAGCTTCAGCAGCATCCTTCACTCTCATGGATGCAGGGTTTGGCTCCTTATCTCCTTTGTACTTCACCTCTTGTTCACTGCTCTTGGATTTACTTCCTGAAATACCCAGCTCCACAATCTCCAGCACCTCTTTTAAACAGTCCTAAAACACATGAGGAACTACTTCAAAACAGAAGCACTCCAACAGATGTCTCAGAGACCTCAGAGAAACAGCAACAGATGACTCATTTAAGCAGTGTGCTGCTTCTGGTACGAGCTCAGAGATAAAGGCAGAAAATTATTTTAACAGACAGTGTTGAAATAAGATCACATTTGCTAGAGCAATTATATTTTCTCTGTATATAGGTGTCTAATTGTGTTAGTAAATCTCTGTATCTAATGCTAGAAAGTGCTCTGAATTAATATATACACAAGGTATTCTATTAGACATGTACAAAACAGCCAAGAGGGCTAGGAATGCAATTGAAAAATATAAACATATTTTAAAAGATAAACGCATTTCTGAAATTATCTGCAGAAAATTTAATTAAGTTCTAAGGATATTAAGAATGAACTCATCTGGAAAATTGCAAAAAAAAAAATTCCAAATCTTTCAGTTGCCAACGGCATCCATAAGGAAGGATAATATATGTGGTATCTAATTCATCAAGAGAACCATAACAGTGTTCTAAAAGTACACAGCAGAGCATCAACAAACATACGACAGAAGAGGCCAGCACTCAGTGATCACTGCTATGACCGACCAATACTGCTCACTGCAAAATCATTTACTGAAAATATCTGGATTGCTACAACAAAAGTTCTGATCTGATGGTTAAACAAGGGAATAAAGAGGAAAGCTTTCTCAAGAACAAGTAGCTGTCTGCAATCAACCCTAAATACACAAATAAATCATCGGTTTTAACCACCAGAAACCAGGCAGGGTTCTGCACTTTGGCCTGTGTTGTTTCTTGAATTCACAATTCATGCAGAAAAGTAAGCAAAGACAGAAAAACAAAGCATAATGTGTCTTCACAACCTGTGCTGTGCCATACCCTAGGAAATCATCCCTTTCCTGGTCACCTACTACCAACAGCCAGAATCCCAAAGTGCATGCAGAAAGCATGAAAAAAACCCTGCCTGTTATTTTATTTTATTTTTTTTTAAACATGTATTCGTAGACTACTGAGCTGCCACCGTAAGCATACCTGCAATGAAAGCAGATGCTCATACAAAAAAAAAAAAAGTTTTTTTTGAGACTATGACAGGAGGTGATCAGATCAGCAACATCTTTCACTTCCTGCTCTTTTCAAACTCCCTCAGGAAGTTGTACCTTGGATCAAGCTTTGCCTTGCTCAGCTTCTAGAAAACTTCTTGGTGAAGATGCCAAGGGTGAGTCCTGGCACCAGTGCTGTTCAACATCTTTATCAGTGACCCAGACAATGGGAATGAGTGCACCCTAGCAGGTCTGACACCACTGAGTGATGCAGGCAGTAGAACAGACGGGGTGCCACCCAAAGGGACACAGAAAGGCCGCATCAATGCAATGAGGTTCAACAAGGCCAAGTGCAGGGTGCTGCACTGGGGTTGGGCAATCCCAGATATATGTACAGACTGGGAAAAGAATTCCTTCAGAGCAGTCCTGTGGAGAAGGAAGGTCATGATGGATGAGAAGCTGGACATGAGCCAGCAACGTGCAACTGCAGCCTGGAAAGCCAACAGTACCCTGGGCTGCATCAACAGAGGGGCAGCAGGGCAAAGAGGGGATTGTTCCACTCTGCTCTGCCCTTGTGATACTGCATCAGGAGTACTGTGTCCAGGCCTGGGGCCCCCAACACAGGAAGGATGCACAGCAATTGGAGAGGGTCCAGAAGAGACCATGAAGATGATCAGAGGGCTGGAGCACCTCTACTATCAAGAAAGGTTGAGGTAGTTGGGCTTGTTCTGTCTGGAGAAGACACCAGGTAGACAGCATTGCTGTCTGGCACTTGGAGAGGGCTTATAAACAGGGGAGACTGACGTTTTACACAGTCTGATAGTTATAGGATGAGAGGGAATGGCTCTGAATTAAAATAGGAGAGATTCAGGTTAGATATTTGGAGGAAGTTCTGTACTCAGAGTGCAGTGAGGCACTGGTGCTGCTGCCCTGAGAAGCTGGGGATGCCCCATTCCTGGAGATGCTGAAGGCCAGGATGGATGGAGCCCTGGGCAGCCTGATCTGATGCCTGGTTTAATGACTGGCAACTCTGCCCATGGCAAGGGGGCTGGAGCTCAGTGATCTTTAAAGTTCCTTTCAACTCAAGCTATTCTATGATTCTTACGATTTTACGATCATCAAAATATCAGCACTGAAGAAATTCCACTGTTAGATTTAGAAAATGCTTTATATAGGTAAGAGCTGAGAAATGAGAAAAGACATTGCTTTTAGAAGCTTATCCACTGCAGGTAACTACACTATTTACACACCAATAATTCTCATATTTCTCCATTATTTTTCTGCTTTTCCAATTTCAGATTTTTTCTTCTTTTTTTTTTTCAGTTCACAAAGCAAGAATAAAGATCAAAGTACTTTCTCATAAACATGAAAGGTGGTTGCATTGCCAAAAATATTCTCAGTGAATGAAAAGGAGAAATCAAAACTGGAAGCTATTTTCCAAGTAAACTAGTTTTGGAATTCCTGCTATGCTTTTGAAAACTACAAAGACGTGTTGTTTTAAAGTCTGAAACATTGACAGCTGGGGACAAAAAGCAAATCAGTCTGGGGGGCTAAGAATACACACATTGGAGATTCTCACCTTCTCATCCAGCATGTCAGGATGCTCGGTGAGCCAGACACAGAGGCACTGGAAAGCTGCAACTATCACAGAGTGGAGGTCACGGGAGTGGAGCGGGGCTGGCCGGCTGCACTGGAACACTATGTAGCTGCACACAGAACTAATTGCTCTCTTTTGATCAGAGGAATCAACAAGCACTTTCACCTGTATGAAGCAAGGAAAAGAGGACTGTCAGGTGAGAATTCCTCCACAAAACCTTTCAGGGAAGAAACAGCTTTCGAAAGCATTTCTAAATGCAGTTTTAAGAAATGTGAATAAACAGTTGAGCTATTTCATGGTAAAAATGTTAAACAGTGACGGATATGAAATTAAAAGAAATGCTGCATTAAGGTGCCACCACACTGCTGGGCTTTGTTTCCAAGCGAAAGAATGATACCAATCTGGTTTGATAAGAAACGAATTGCAAGCTAAATAAACTTGCATTTTAAACTTATTTTCAGCAGAAACCACTCCTTCAGCTACAGCAGCCCCACTCACGTTCACATGGTCCCACTAAGAAACGACTCACTGCCCAGTATCCCATCCAGAAGGCTTCATTCTGCTCCTGTCCTTTTCCACTAGGCAAATTCTGCCAGCAGAGTGATTTTCTTTCACTTTCTCACTGATGAACAACCATGCTGAGACAAGCAGCTTAACCAGAAGAAAAAAAAAAACCATTTGCAGCTCCTATTGCTGCCCAGATAGGCTTCAGGGAGCAAGGCTCTGGACCGTGAGGGCTAGCAAAGAGCTGTGCACCCTGAGTGATGAGGATCAGCAGTTTGATGTTAACCAAATCACCAAATCTCTCTATTCCTCATGTGAACTGACACAGGAGCATTCAGTCAAACCTGGATTTTTCTACTCTGTAGAGTTTGACCATGCTATATAAAATCTTATTCGATATTGGAGGAGCACCACCAGCATCCTGCTGAATGGTTTTGCAGGTGACAACATGGGATCCAGACAGCTGTATTCAACAAGGGTATGTACAACTATTTGGAGCCCTGCACAGTACTTCCTTTGGAAGTACTACATACATGGCAGAGTCCCTTTAAGATTAGCTTAGGACAAGCAGGCTGGGGAACCAGCATTCTTGCAGGAAACAGGTTTTTCTAATGGACCAAGTCCCAGTAATAACCTGCAGCTAAAAAGATGCAGGACAAGGCATCCCTTAACCTGAAAAGGGCTTTGGGAATTGTGATTTCCAAAGGTGAAAGCAGAATGGGTTCTCTACTCTGCAACTATGCAATATGTGGAGAGTTCTTTCCACTTGACTCATCACTAAGGAAAGAGGACTACCCTGGATGTCCCAGAAGAATCACTTCAGTCGCTCAGGCATTATACAAGGATTACAGTGTTTAATATTAAACTGGGTAGATATTTGAAAACGTTTTTATATTCTTATCTCATTGCACGAAGGGGGGACAGGAGATATCCTAACTGAATCAGGAACCCCTGATTCTGTATTGTGCTCTGGAACACTCCAAAACCATGTTTGAACTCATTGCAGACTGCTTTCAAATGTGTCCTTCAGCTCATGGTACTGCAGAAAGGAAAGCAGCATGCAGTTCACCATGGCTCAGTGCTGACTCCAAGCTTTATAAGTGCCTGTGACATATATATTCAAAGGGAATACATCAGCGAATGCTCAGCTGCTGCACCAGTTCATTTTGGCTGCTGTAAATACACCAAAGCATTGCTTAACAAACATCACGAAGTCCAGACTGGGAACAATAAGTGCTCTCAAGCAGAAAAGGACATTTTACTTTTTGACAAAAAAGGACTCCCCAACCCAGTAGCTTTAGTTATTTACTATTCACTAACTTGCTAGCTATTCCAGCTACTTGCCAGGTGAGTCTCCTTACAGTTCAGGAACACAGACCATAGCTGAGGGTGCTAAAATAAAACAGGAGTGATCCAGCTGGGAAGTGGTGAAGAGGAACAGCACAGCTAGTCTGAGGAACAGAGCTGTGTGTAGACAAAGCTCCCAAGCAGGTGACACCTTCACATTAAAAAGGTGTTACACATAGCTCAAAAAATTACTTCGCACGTGACACAAAAGGAAAAAAATTGGCACAGCACTTACAAAAAGGGCAATCAAATTTTGTAATGCCCTGGTCTATCTCCAACCCCAATCAGCAGCAACAGAAATTCTTATTCAGTTGGCCCACCCACTGTGCAACCAGCCTTAGAAACATCTAACAAAGTAACCTATGAGAAATGGTTCACAGTGGAGTTGAAAACTATGGGCTGAAGCCCACACACTGCCCACTGGAAGCTTAGTGGTATGGTTTTCTTTCAGCTGTTCAACCTAATATGCCAGATTCATCCACTGCAGTGTGAAAAAACGGTGACAACAAAACAGAACCAAAACACAAAGCAAATCCACACACATGTGAACCCATGAGAATGACTGGAAGCCATCCAGCTAAAATCAGCCAGTAGGGCTACGTGCATCTGAACCACCCACCCTGAGCTTCACCTTCAGCCCAAAGGCATGCACTGCACTCACTTGACTTAAATCACTGAGTACATGCATTAGGATAAGACAGAGCAATTCCTTCTCCGAATAGAACATCTGCTGACAGGCGTCTGCCTGGTGCTATGACTTTCACCTGAACAGAACAGGAATTGTCCCTTTGGGAAGAGGCTGAGTAACCAAAACTTCGTCTCTCACCTTTGCCAATCCAGAGAGAAGTTCCAACGCAGCCAGTGAGATGCTCATGTCCTGCCTCCACTGCGAGTTGAGCCTTTGGGTTACCAGGTGAATGCTGCGTATCAGAAGTCCTGCAGCCGTATCTGTATTAAGAGCTAGGATATAACCCCAGTAACACATACCACAGGGAGGGAAAATAACTAAGCATTAGTAACAATAAGCAAAGCACAGGAACAAGCCAAAGCAGCCACGATACGCACATAAAATTATACACAACCCAGGATTTGGCAATTTGGTCTCTCTTGCACAGGCTAACTCCCCTGTATGCAACACTGGTGCACTATGCAAATCTATTCAGATTAGCACCCTGTATCAATTTGGTTTTGTTTCTTCTAAAGACACTTTGTACAATCACAGCACCCGGATGCATTTCAGCAGCAGAACAGCTCGTGTTGGGTTGTGCTGCTGTTTGCTACCACACTGACACTGCTGCAGTGCCTTGCAGACTCAGAATTCAGGCGTTAGTCACATATGTTAGACATCAGTACTCACACTGAGTCATAATAATGAACCAACAGAGCACATGTAACTTCAGCTATCTAAGTGAGAAGTTAGCTATTCTCTCTATGCACAGTATTTATCAGAAGCTGCACTAGGTATTTATGTGTAGATAATGAAAGAAACCAACCTGGAAGAAAAGACAGAATTGTTTCTAAATGTTTAATTTTCCTGAACCTTTGGCTAAAATTAAAAACAAAGAGGTGCTTTTAGAAGCAGTTGCTCATAACTTCATTATATTAGGAACACAGATATTATATACACTTGTTAAAACTGAAGTAGGTAAATTAATTTCAGCACCAATGTTCTCTGCCAGTCTAGCAGCAGATTCGCATGTCAGCTACAGTTAACTGGTACAAATAAACCATCTTTCCAATTCTCCCTTCAAGCATTCAGTAGAAATGTTGAAATTCCTTCTGTAAGTGTATTATAACCTTACCTTGTGGGCACAGATTTTTTTTTCCTTAAATCCAGTAAAATGAATCAATAATGCCAACAAGTTTGGGGCCAAATATTACAAAAAATATCTTTCAATTTACACTTACGGTTTGAAAAGTCAGCGACTCAATGACTAAAAACATGAGGGTTTTTTTTAACCTTACAAAGGAACATTTTACATTGCAAGATGCCAAAAACACTTGCCAGTGAAAACATAGGAATTACATAATTAAGGTGGTGTGGTAAAAGCCAGCACTTCAAATCATTTTAGACAAATCCTTTAGAGAAATAACTAACACAATTAAGCAAATCCCTGCATCTGCATATAACATATATATGGGAATATGCTAAACCTTTCCGACTAATCTCTCTCTTCCTACATTGAGAATTGGGGGAAGAAACATTCTTATCTGGTGAGAATGGAATTTCCCACCCAGCCTACAAGGTGGTCTGTTCTCAGATTCACATCATCAATTAACATCAATTAACATCAATTGCACTGCTAAAGCATGAAGAAGCAAATGAAATTCCAGAATCTCCACATTCAGCTGGCTTACCACAAAGACTAAATAGGACATGGATTCTACTATAGAGATTCAAAAAGGGCACAGTACAAGACAAAACAAAACAATATTAATTGAAGAGATCTTGTTATAACAAATGACACATTGCAAGCGTTCTGCCTTTTTATCTTGCAGAAACAGGAGTCCCCCAAATGGTCTTTAAAAATAGTTAAGAAAAGGTGCTACTAACTTGGAATGCTACCAAAATGAATGAAGCCATTAATTTGCACCTGGTATACGTTTATCACATTACTGTTCATCAAAGCACATGATAAAGTAAAACAGTTTTCCACAAGCCTTTTTCAAAACTGTATTGGGAGAGTCCTTTAGCAGGCTAAAAACCAACCAACACAGAACCAGCCAGCACATGTGAGCACCACACATTGGTGCGTATGGGATCAAATCAGCAAAGAACAAAAGAGTATCCATCTCGGCTTGAAAACACCTGCACACATTAATGTATTAGCCAGAACTACAACAGGGGAAAAAAAAATCAAGTTAGGATATAACAATACCACTTTTTTCCAAAGAACTGTCCTTACCATAATCCCTTAGAAGGGCTTGTGCTGGTCGTTCACTATCTGGTGTTGTGGGCTCCGTACTGCCTCCACTTGCAGTACTAATGCCACTGTTAGTACGACTGTGGCTTTTGAAGAGGTTATTTTCACCACCGTTCTGCAAAGTTAGGAAAAAAGAATCAAAAAAGTGAAAACCCAGCAAGAACGTAAACTAGCCACTACTGTGAAAGACCAACATCATCTTCTATGAAGGAGTGACTTGTCTGGTAGAGGATGGAAAGGCTGCTGACACAGTCTACCAAGACTCCAGCACAGCCCTTCACACTGCCTCCCCCAGAATTCTCCTGCAGAAGCTGGCAGGTACACTTTTCACTGGCTAAACAACTGGCTGCAGGGCTGGGCCCACAGAGTGGTGGTGAACGGAATTACATCCAGCTGGCAGCCAGCCTTGAGAGCTGTTCCTCAGGGGTCAGTGTGGGCGCCAGCCCTGCCTAATGGTGTTACTGATGATCTGGATGAGGGGACTCAGTGCCCCCTCAGTACATTTGCTGATGACACCAAGCTGGGAGGAAGCGTCAACCTGCCTGGGGTGGGAAGGCCCTACAGAGGGGTCTGAGCAGCCTGATTGATGGGCTCAGGCCAACTGCATGAGCTTCAGAAAGACCAATTGCACAGTCATGGCCTTCGATCACAGCTCCATGCATTGCTACAGGCTTGGGGCAGAGCGGCTGGAAAGTTGCACAGACAAGAAGGAGCTGGAGGCGGCAGCTGACAGCTGGCTGAACCAGAGCCAGCAGTGTGCCCAGGTGGCCAAGAAGGCCAATGGCATCCTGGCTTGGGTCACAAACAGCACAGCCAGCAGGAGGTGATCGTACCGCTGCCGTCAGCGCTGGTGAGGCCGCACCTCGAGTGCCGTGCTCAGTGTTGGGCTCCTGACTACAGGAAAGACACTGAGACCGTGGAGTGTGTGTCCAGAGATGGGCAACAGAGCTGGGAGGGGGCTGGAGCACAAGATTGTGAGGAGCAGCTAAGGGAACTGAGGTGGTTCACTGTGGAGAAGAGGAGGCTCGGGGGAAACCTCAGTCTCTACAAGCATCTGACAGGAAGTTGCAGCAAGGTGGGGACAGCCTTTTCTCCCAGCTGATCAGTGATTAGAGATAGGTTGAGAGGTAATGGCCTCAAGTTGCACCAAGAGAGGTTCAGGTAGGATATTGGGGAAAGCTTCTTACAAAGAGTGGTCAGGCATTGGCACAGGCTGCCCAGGAAGGCGCTGGAGTCATTGTCCGTTGAGGGACGTAGTTTAGTGGGCACAGTGGTGATGGGCTGACTAGATGATCTCAGTGGCTTTTTCCAACCTTAACGATTCTATGAAACTGAAGGTCAGTTTTTAGCAATGAGAAGATCTTCCGAACAGAATTCTCTATAATAAAGGATACTTTCAGATGGATCATATCTCTAGACTGAACCTATTTAAACTGCAGATAAAATGACTAAAATTTTTTCTGAAGCAGTAAGTTCACTAACAGCAACTAAACAAATCTTACCGTTTCCATTTGGCAGCCAATGGCTTCTAACAGTGCTGAGTCTTGAACAATATTCAACATTGCACCTGAAGAATTAGACATAAGAGGTAACTAAAAACCACAGTAGAACAGTTACAGCTACAAAGTAGAGAAGCACTGAAGGCCTAAGCATCCAGAATCTCCTTCCTGATTTATACAGAGCTTTTGTACGAGTTTTATAAAACACAAGGATGTGTTCCAGGCTTAGCAATCTGATGCAGCTGAGACAGAGAATTCTTTTGGCTATTTTAAAAACTCTTTGAACACAGGTTTCCTGAATTCCTCAGTTCTAAAGGATTCATGTTTCACAGAAGGGCTGGAATGTTTCCTTATCTCCCAGCAGATTGTGCTCATTTAAAAACTCAGGTTACATTTAAAGAGGTTTACTGATTTCGTGAGTAAAAAAGCAGCATTTGTTAGGTAACAGACAGCCAAAGTACACTGTGTGTAATCCAAAGCCACCTCAAGGGTTACACAGTACTGTCTGGGCTCCTCTCTGTGCCTGCCACGAGGACCCTCCCTTCCTCAGTTTGGCCATTAAGAGCCAAAAGGCACCTGGTAACTGGCAAACAAAAATGTGCTTTCACTACTTAATGGGCTGTCAGTACAAGCAGCAGCCTGTTTGAAAATAAGGTAAGATCTGCTCCATGCAGCAACCCTTAAGACATCAACGTGAGACCACAATCATTCTCATCACAATCAATCATCAAGGACCCATTAAATGAACACCAAATCCACTCTAGCACAAGCATTTTTACAGAGATATCTACACCAGTATTTCCAACGCCACCCTCCGAACTCTCCGATTATTAAAGTAAGTATAAATTTCATTTCAGTTTAGCAAAAACAGGAGGTCAGAGGCATAATCCACCGAACTCATTACCTACAAGTGATCTCCAGGACCCAATTTTTCATGCCTTTTTATTTTTTTTTTTTTTACTGCATTCAAATCAAGCAGCAGGTAGACAGAAAAATCCAGCCTGTGAGAGAGAGCTACAAACAAGAGTAACACACAGGTAAACTAAAACTATTCATATGTCAAGGGGTACACACAGCCTGCAGCTGCATTGTTTTTCCTCCAGCACAGCCATGAGGGCTCAGGAGAGCAACAGCTGCTATAGGAAGGGAAACACTCCAGTTGTCCAGTATTTAAAAAGCAGCTGGAAATAAACACCAATGTTTCTAAGAGATGGTGGCATGTGCAAGAATCTCTGGCTAAGCTATAGACTCATGAATCCTCTCCAACCAAAGCCAGCCGGACATAAACTCCTGTTACATGTGTAGCGAACAACAGGAAAACTGAAGAAACAAAGCAGTAAGGTCTGTCAGCCAGGTAATGGTAAAAAAACATCATAGGCAGAGTATCTGAAAAGCTGGAGTGCAGACACCAAGCTTCAGTGGAGGCATATAAGAATGCATGGGTGGGATTTAACAGAATATCACTCACCCTACAGCTGATACAGACACATGTGCACTGATGTTCTGTGAGCATGACTAAGAAACCACACACATCCTCATCCCTTCACTTGCAGCACTGGCTGCAAATCATCCTTCAAAATTATTATCTCCATGTCTTCTGCTTGTACAGAAAAGGTTTCAAGAGTTGTCTTGAAAGAACAGCTTTCAGAAAGGCTTTGCAGACTGGATTTGTTTCCATTCACTTCATTGCTTATGCACTTTTTCCTCCCTCTCCTATTACCCAGGCAGGCTTCCACAACCAATCAGGTATCTACCCAGTGCAAATCCACTTGCTTTTTAAACTCCTAAAGGAAAATGGCACGGTAACTACTTTGAGGGCACCATAATGTGAAGAAAGGTAGTTTTACAATTATGAGAGGGAAGCAAATAAGGGGGAAAAAAGTGTAAGGCAACAACATTTTTACCTGCCTGAAAATACATCTGCGTAACAGACTGTGCACTATTTAAGATTCCAGCTTCTACTGCCTTCCTCGGCACTGACACCTTAACACATCCAACCACCTCAAAGCACAGTTTGTTGCCAAACCATGATGTATCTGCAGACTCTATGCTGGAGCTTTTCTGCAAGGATTGACACAGTGCTGAACAAATACCATCTGTACTCTGCCAGTGCTAGAGTACTTGTTACCCACTATTTCAATTTGTTTCTAGGCTCAAGCATGGCAAAAACTGAAATGTTCCCTGTAATCCATTACTCAAGATTTTTTACCAATATTAGAACATTTCTTCCTATTTCCATTCTGAGTTATGACTGACTTCTACTGCTAGAATGTGCTTTAATTCTATTTTTACTTTTCAAGCACCATTCTACATTTAGAATGGTATAGAGAGATTACTTAAGAAAAACATGAGGCTTTTAAAGATGTTTTGAGAGTATGAGGGAGACTATACAGAAGATGATCTGACAAGAATTTCACCTTTTTCTTGCAAAGTATCCCATGAATGTACCAAATTATTCTAGGAGAGATGAAGACACTTCCATAACACAATTGATAAATTAAAAATGTTGAAATTACCTAGTATCATCTGAGTGTTGTTGGGATCTGTTTCAGTTTGCAAAGCTCCTATAAGTATATTCACAAGCCTCAGCTTCAAGGAAAGGAAGGTTACTGGTTTATCATACGTTGAGCTGTCATCATTGCTGAATTTCCCTTCCAGGACAACCTGAAGGAACAATGAATTCATTTCAGTATCAATTAGAAATCGATGCTGTAGTTACACTAAACACACCAGCATGGCATTGCTTTCAAAAGTCAGTATCCACAGCACAAATTACTCCTGTCAAACTTGTGCTAAGAGTTTCAGGGCAAAACAGAATGCCAAATACTACAACTCACCTCACCCAAATGCCATTCCACAACCCAAAAGACAAAATTCACCACGTAAAACAGCGCTCTAAGGTTATTACCTCCGATTTTATGGTTCCAAAATGATGAGGGAGAGGCAACAAAGACAGCAAGATGTTAATTGAAGCTCTTCTTAGCTCTGTGGGGTTTACATAGATTTTAAACTTTGAGAGTTCTCTGCAAATCAAAGCACCATACAATTAATCAACTTTTCATAAGATTTTGAAGCCAAACCTAAGTGAAAATTAAATATGCAGCCGCCCCTTGGTCTTAAATAACATGAAATATCCAGTGTAGCTATTTCTTCCTCGATTCAAGGTTCTTATTTTATAGCAGTTGCAATGAAACAATTAGCAAATTATGAAATCCTGCCTGAATTGTTTTGAACTGAACCATTAAGCAAACGAAAGCCTTATTCATATTCTGCATCCTCAAGGCAGGAAGTGCCACTCACAAGCCTGTGTGTGCTTACTGCAAATCCCACCAACCCAGCTCTACCAGAAATCCCCAGAATATGCTTGTGTGCATCTTGTATAAAATACACTCTGCTTGGAAAAAGATCACATTTCTTATGAAGCCATGAGTAAATTCTGCTTGTAAGATCCGCCTACAAGAAGCAGCAGCTCAGATTTAAGCCCAGAAGATGAACAGTAGTTAATGCATAACTTCAAACAGAAATGCACCATCAGTACATACAACATATGCAGAAGAAGGCAGGCACAGAGCAGTGCAAAGTGCCTTAAGTTATTTAGCAAAATATGCAGAAATCTGTACAAACAAGGGCATATATTCTAGTTTAGGAACCTACTCCAGCTTTCCTAGTCTGTCTAAATGATCCATTTTTTCCATTTAGTGGTGTGTAAAATTACTTTCTGAATAAAGTCACTGCAGTAGCAGCCAGTATAGAACATGCTGTAAAATTCTCCTTATAAATAAGTCAGCTTTAAATGTATTCTTTCCCTACTCTTGTTTTTCAATAATGAATACTTAGATAACACAACTCAAACGTTCTCATTTTTAAAAAGGGTTGCTACTACTTTAAGGATAATTGCATTAAATGAAATGAAAAGTCAGAGCTTATGAAATGCTGCTGTTATCACTATCACATACACACACCACATGGGGCCCACATTACAGAACTCCTTCAGTGAAAACACCCAGGGATGACAGAAACCCCAGAAGATAAACATCTCCCCATATTTCTGATAATATCTATAGGGAAACAGCAGTTTACCTGTCAGGTAAGATAGTTTCAAGAGCCGAAATGAAATATGGAACCACGACATCAATTCCTTTCAGGTCACAGCAGAACAAAGGAGGGGAGTTCAGAATAACACTGGCAAGAACGGGGTGGCAAACGAAATCTGCTATCTGCAAACCCTGAATTAAAAGCATGTAAAATCTGACAAAGAAAGATAAGATTGAATTATTTGCACATAAAAAGTATCAGCATCCCACATGAACACGAATGTGCAACAATTAGAGCTTTTCTACATAGAACAGTTTAAAAATCAGAGCTGAGAGAAGTTTTTCTGAGCATTCCCCAAAGTTATGTTAGCACAGGCAAGTGTAGTTTGCTAGCTTTCAAAAAAAAAGCCACACTAATCAAACATATTACATGTGAAAAGCCAGCAGAGCACCGTTCTGCTGAACCATCTGCCTTGTCGCAGCTCAGGGGCTGGGAGCTGCTGCAGCTACAGCACAGATGTGTGCTAACAGTGCACCCTGCTACCGCCTTCCCTGTGTAAGGGTGTGAATGAGACCTTGGTTCTAATTCCCCAGCACAGAAGAAAAATACTGCACAATCCCTGGGGGGGGGGGGGGGGGGGAAACAGCACTGTGACAGAATTCTAACATCTGGAAAATAAGAGGGAAAATATAAATCAGCTATTTCAAGTGAAAAAGCAGAGGGATGTGAAACATCTTAAGCAGCTGGCCATCATCCCAAAGTACTTCATCTCTTAGAGTAGTTAGATTCCTCTACAGGTTTGAGGTTAAAGTGTATTTGTATTAAAAAAAACAAAAACAAAAACAAAAACAACCACACACACAAAAACCTTTACAACTTAACAAAACAGAGGAATCTGACTGTCTAACAGAAACAGACCATCTAATGCATACAGCACTACCGTATGAAATAAAATGGTTCAGTCTCCTAGAAGTTTTGATGCCACCTATGGTAAAGGTAACTGAATAGTTTGAGTGAGTTATGATTTATAAAATTGATTATCTGCCTCTGGCTTTTTCTACTTTTTAACCAAAAAAGTTGGAAAAACCAAGACTGTGACAAGCAGGATGGCCTTACTAGAAATTAAACTGAAAATCAAAGTAGTTCAGGATGAAATATATATATATATATATATATATTTATATAAATAATAGAATGTTAATGCATTTCTGTATGTAAAAACCATTAAAAATATATACTCCATTCTAGTGTTTCTTGACAACATAACACCCTTTGCAGTCTAACAAAACACAATCTCACATCTGCACACTTCTGTCCATCTTACCAACATTTGATGGCAAATTTAAAAACCTTGAAGTGTCAAAAAGACCAATGAAGTTCCCCCCAGCTGCTGGAGGGGCTCCCCCCAACTAGAGCTTGAAGAAAGCCCAATGGAAACCAGCACTGTGAGAAGACAAAGCCAACACTCAGTTTACAGAGGGAGCTCTGTCTGTGCCATGTGCAGGCGAACCACACTTAGAGCTGGCAGCACAGGATTCAGACAGTAACTGAATGCTGTGCACTGCAAATTCCTTTGTACCGTAAAATTACACCAATAAAGCAACTGAAAGATAGGTTAGTACCGGGATAAGTAAGCTGGTAATATTTCCTCCCCAGTCTTCTTGCTACAAAATATCCTACACAGTGTCCCGCATGCCTCTGCCCTTCCTGCTTCATAGTTGTCTGGGAATTCACTGGCATCAAACAAAGGGTTGGAAGCCATTGTATCTGTGGACATTTGGGATCCTTTTCGGCGAAACTCCACACTAGCTTGAGTTGCTATAGCTGGGAAGAGAAAAAACAGCATTTCACTGTGTTTGTTAACGTATATAATAGGCTCATGGGATCCTGGACACAAAGATCAAGTCCAATTTAGCAGTTATCATGAAGCTGTTAGTTCACTGCATTTGAGTCAGTGCTTCTGTTTAGGAGCTATTTGAGGCTATAACTAACTTTTGTCCTTGTAAGGATTGCAACAATTGACCTTCATATTCTGAGGTTAATCCCAATTTTGTGTTGGGAAGCGTCTCCTTCTATCCAGCAATACCTCCCTATCTTCTCAGAGGACGAGGATCTTCCTCGCCTTGTTCTCATCTCCAGAAAATGACTTTCCTTGCACTCTTAAAATACCATCAAACTTTTTCACTGTGCCATTACTACTACCTCCACACAAGTGCTTACTCGCAACTGACTGATCACCTATCTTGCTCTGAACATCAAACTACTTCGATCCAATTACGTTGCATAAACATAAATGATAATTAAAAAAAAAAAAAAAAAAAAAGAATTCCAAAGGACCCACAGTAAGAAGGAAATCTGCTGAGAGCCACTCTCCTGCTTTGGTCCCCCCTTCCTCAGATGGAAGTTGCCAGGAGGGCAGGCCTCCCCTGTGCGCTAACACACACCGTGCTCTGCAAACATCTCGAAAGGCCACCATCACCACGCGGGGCTGGGGGCTGGTTCCAGCGGGGGAACTGGAGCTCGATGATCTTTAAGGTCCCTCCCAACCCAAGGTTCTGTGATCCTGCTTAGCTTTGTGCTCTGCTCCGGCAGGATGGCTCTGCCAGTCTGACTCAATTCGATTCATATCTTTTTTCCAGTACACCTTTCACACATCAGTATCAGACATATAGGCTGCAAGAGGCTACTCATCTTGCCGGCTTCTTCATTTCTTCTAAAATGGCAACCAAAACAAATCTGTGTGTAATGCCCTCAATGTCCAAGGAGATAGGAAAAACAAACAAACAAAAAAAAACAGTAAAAAAATTCACTCTTGGGATACTAATGGCAGAAGCAGCATTTTCTTTCCCATTTCTAGCTAAGACTATGCTGATCTTCAGACATTTTATGAGCTACAAAACCAAAGAGAACAAATAATGTGTGCTCCTAATGAATCAAGCTAACAGCTCTACCAGTACCAGAGAACCTGCTCTATCTCACGCCTGGGATACTGGGGAGTATCAGGTTCACAATCAGTCTTGCAAACAAAGCCTCGAACACATGGTCGTATGGAATACTTCTTCATTTATGCATAAGATTTTTGTTTGGATTTAGTTTTTGTTGCTTGTTTTGTGTTTCTTTTAAAAAGAAACTTTCCAATGACAAACGCCTCCTGTTAATTTTTGTCTATAAATTCATTGTTTGACCTACTGTTACCTTAGAAATTTTCACAGTGTAAGTAGTAAATAAGCACAAATCTTTATGCATCTTCCCATGAGCCATTTTTTGTCCTGAATAAGCTATCCAGCAATATACTGTAGTTGGAAAAAAACACTACATGCACAATGCATACAAATCAAACACTAGGTCTGTAAAATAAGCTTTAAGTAAAAAAAACATGGTTAGTGCAAAGTCCTGAAACTCATGACATGATCACAGACTAAAGTACATAAAAGATGGGACTGATTCAGGCAGATTAATTTGCTTTTGCCAACAATCCTCCCCATTCAAAAACACACACAAAAAAATTACTTGTCTTTTTCAAGTAAAAGTGCAAAAGCTACAAGAGACAATGAGAATGAATTTACAAATAAAAGATGGGATTATGGAAAAAGAAAAGCATGACCGCAATTAAGGAAAAGCTACTTGTTCCTACTTACAAGATTTATAAGAAAGAAGAATTTGGATAAAAGATGCTGCAAGATAATAGAAATAAAATGGAAACAAATCAAAGGACAGCAGTAGTTATAAAATACTTTTAAGATGGTGAAATTGTAATATAAGTTAAGAAGCTTTTAGCTTTTTTAAAAAATAGATTAAAAGCTTTATGATACAGCAAGCTTGTTAAACACATAGGAAATCGGCATTCAGGTCCAAAATTATGGTTTTGAAAGTATCATGCAAAACAATGAACAAAAAGTTACAAAATACTAGCAAGATTCAGATCTGTTCATATCAACGTACATCAGTTCTTTAAAAGGATGTATTAACCCTTCCCAGCTCAGGTGCATTTGCCTATGTCACATTGTACCTGGGGCACACAGCGGCTCCCCCACACTTCAGTGACTGTTATGTCTCATAAGGGGCAGATTACTTACCTACAGAACCTTCGCAACCATAGGCTTCCAAACCAAAAGCTCCTGACTGCATCACTGCTCCACCCTCCGAACGCCATGCTGCTAAGAACTCAACCAGCATGAGCATGCCTCCCCTGACCATCAGCTCCACCAACAACCTTCCAAAGCAGAAATAAGAGCCAGAGCACCACTAGAAAGATCAGCATCTCAAAAGCAATCTCCAGAAACAGATGAGAGAATAAAAGGACTCCAGTAGCCAGCACCATGAGAACAATCTGCATCTCTCGCATTCTCTGCACACCTGGGTCAGATCAAGCTATGTCAAGCCTCTCAGCAGTACTCAAAACTTCCCTCATCAGGGCTTCTCCTACCTGCCTCCTAGACCTATAGTCTTTGGGGCACCACAATAACGACAGGAGGGCCAAAAGTGATGAGGATTAAACTTTACCCCAAGATTCCTTCAAGGCCCAAGAGCGGCTGGGTGACACCAGCAAACATCCACAGCACAACTCCCACTTTACAGCACGACTGGCAAGCTTGTGACTTCTTTAGGAACAAGGTTTAAGAACAAGCCCATCCGACTGGAAGATCCTCTCACTGAAACACTGGCACAAGGGATTAATGAGTTTCTCCCAGTCCTCATCATTTGCTGAGGCAGCGATGAGCAGCACCACACTTACACAGCCCAGCGTGTCTGATACACCCATCTGGAGCTCAGCACATGCATGCACTCCGCAGGGCTGCCATATTCAGGAATATCTTCCTAAAGCCTTCTCAGTGGATTTCTTAAGGAGGTTTATCCTGTGGAGCAATCCATGCCACTTAATAACGACCACTGACCCATCTAATCCTACAGACTGTACCAGCAACACCCAACTCTTTTCAATGCCAAACACATTTCAGAACAGAACATTTTTCCTATCTTCCCATGACACAGAATAATGTTTAGTAGCTGTCTTCTATAAAGCTTAAACATTAAGGTTTCAGTGCAGAAACTAAAACCTGACATAGAACAGGCACAAGAGCTGATGACGCCAAGATCCCTGTTACATCTTCAGAATCGAAACAACTCTGAAAGACCATCTGGAAGGAGGAGGCTCAGAGCAAACAGGAAGACTGCTTTCTAGGTGATGAAACCCTACCAACACTCAGCTGTATACAGATTACCTCCAGCTAACCTCACCGCAGAGAAAATAATTTTGCAATCTCTCTTTTCCCAAACAGACACAGACTAAAAACACAACTTCAAACGTGAAATATCAATGATAACCATTGCAGGATTCTAGATTAGCACAATTTTTACCATGGAAATAACAGAAAATTGAAAAGAGCGGGGCAGTATTTATTTTCACATAACCACAGAATAGCTGAAGTTGGAACATGTGGAGATCACCTGGTCGGGCACCCTGCTCAAATCAAAGCAAGATCCACCAGAGCTGGCTGGGTTACTCTCCCATCCACCCAAGTATTTTTCAGCTCAAAACCTACAAGAAGTTCTATATTTTTTCCACCTCAGAAAAACCTTTCTTACTCTTCTTGACTTCCTTTCAGGAGGCAGAAGAGTTGAAGAAATCAGAAACACGAGGCACCACATCCAGAATAAAACCAAAAAGTCCAGAAAAGCAATATCTACTAATAATGCCTGGGACTTAACCAACTGCTCCTTAATTTATAAAGCTCATCAAAAAGATGTCTTGTAAGATGGGAGAAAGATGATGTGCTAGTCCCTGTGTATCAGCAGGGCTCACTTAAAGGAGCTGAGCTGATTTCTGAAGTAAAATTTGAGATCGCATCACATCCTTCATGGCTTCTTCTAGGGTAGCTCACGAACATTTATTTAGAAATCACATCATATCAGTATTTGTTGAAAGTCTGTCACCTTTCTGGAAAGGTGTACCAGGGCAGTGGGATCTCCTTGGTCTTGAGGAGAGAGGATTTTCCTCATGAGGCTTACACAAGATTTATCAATAACAGTGCCAAACATGCAAAACACATCCAAGCTAGTGACATAAGCATTACAGTGCTATGCTGCTGAGAACGGGAGATGGACTGTCATATACAGGCATAGCCAACCCATAGACAAAAAAAGTCATCACAGGACTTCCTTTTGTCCCCTTCTCTAAGCACGGGAATTTTGACAACCAGCTGTCCCTTCTCTGCTGATCTCCTTTCACAAGCCTCACCAAAGGGATGAAGTCTAGCCACCACATGTTCATGAAAGGCAGGTCCTGCCCGATTGACCTCATCTCCTTCTATGACCAGGTCACCTGCCTGGTGGATGCAAGGAAGGCTGCTGACACAGTCTACCAAGACTCCAGCACAGCCCTTCACACTGCCTCCCCCAGAATTCTCCTGCAGAAGCTGGCAGGTACACTTTTCACTGGCTAAACAACTGGCTGCAGGGCTGGGCCCACAGAGTGGTGGTGAACGGAATTACATCCAGCTGGCAGCCAGCCTTGAGAGCTGTTCCTCAGGGGTCAGTACGGGCGCCGGTCCTGCCTAATGGTGTTACTGATGATCTGGATGAGGGGACTCAGTGCCCCCTCAGTACATTTGCTGATGACACCAAGCTGGGAGGAAGCGTCAACCTGCCTGGGGTGGGAAGGCCCTACAGAGGGGTCTGAGCAGCCTGATCGATGGGCTCAGGCCAACTGCATGAGCTTCAGAAAGACCAATTGCACAGTCATGGCCTTCGATCACAGCTCCATGCATTGCTACAGGCTTGGGGCAGAGCGGCTGGAAAGTTGCACAGACAAGAAGGAGCTGGAGGCGGCAGCTGACAGCTGGCTGAACCAGAGCCAGCAGTGTGCCCAGGTGGCCAAGAAGGCCAATGGCATCCTGGCTTGGGTCACAAACAGCACAGCCAGCAGGAGGTGATCGTACCGCTGCCGTCAGCGCTGGTGAGGCCGCACCTCGAGTGCCGTGCTCAGTGTTGGGCTCCTGACTACAGGAAAGACACTGAGACCGTGGAGTGTGTCCAGAGATGGGCAACAGAGCTGGGAGGGGGCTGGAGCACAAGATTGTGAGGAGCAGCTAAGGGAACTGAGGTGGTTCACTGTGGAGAAGAGGAGGCTTGGGGGAAACCTCATCAGTCTCTACAACCATCCGACAGGAGGTGGCAGCAAGGTGGAGGGTTGGCCTCTGCTACCACCACTGGTGACTTCAAATGGGGCCAGGAGAGGTTGAGGTTGTATATTAGGAAAAATTTCTTCTCAGAAAGTGGGCTGAGCCATTGGCAGAGGCTGCCCAGGAAGGTAGTAGACAGTCACTCTCTCTAGAGGTATTTAAGAATCATGAAGTCATGGCACTGAGGGACATGGTTTAGTGGGCTGCTAGATGAGCTTAGTGGTCTTCTTCCAACCTTAAAGATTCTGTGATTCTATATCGAGTAGAATAAGCAGAGGCAAGTGAATGGGCACAACACTAAGATATGATGTGCCCCACTTGTGTGATGACTACAGCATACAGCCCTTTTGACCCATCTCATCAGTCCAGCAGAGCATTTTTTGCCTTTACAAAGTTCTAGGTGTAAAAGATATTTCCTGGAGGTTTCCAGTTTCATTGTTTAGACTCCTAGAAAATAAGCCTTTTAATTCTGACTTTGGTCTGACTTTGAAGATGTTGATACTCCAAATCAACAGGAGCTCCATGAGGTTAGGTCCTTGGGAGTTTTCTGAGCAGCTGGCCTTGAGATCTCCAAAGGCACGGTGCCTCTCTACAGAGTTTCAGCAGTACAGATCCTTCTTCAGTGCTTACTCTGAAATAGTTTTAAGATATCCCAAATCCTAAACCCATCATTTCTGCACAAAGGAAAAATGTGATTTGTGATACAATGAACAAGGAAGTTTGTCAGTTTAACTGTTAATATTGAGCATTATTAGAAATCCAACTTGCTACAAACCGCTACCTATTTTTCATACTTTGGGCCAGTGAGCTTCTGATGAACAGAACTCCTGTAAAAGTTTAGAAGACATCTAAAGTACAATATAAAGAACAGAAAAAAAAATGCAAGGACTAAGTTTCTTTTTTCTGCATATTTATCACTCAAGGAAAAAGAGCATTTGAAAGCCTCTCTGAGGCAGAACCCTAATTCTTCTATCATACCTCAGAACATCTAACTGCTAGAGCTGAACAAAGTGTAGGTAACAAAATAAATCTAGCACTTGAGTAGCGTACGCAAGCAAGGTATCAAGTCATACATGGGAACATGTAGCAACTGTCATTGAAAGAAAACAACTTGCTATTTTCAGAATCATCTGTACACACAATGTTCTCCAAAAACACAAAACATCACTTTGTGTGGTATTTGCAGTGAGGTTTGACAACTTCACAAACATAAGAGTCACTATTAAAATTTGCCATTACTCACAGATATATTCAGGCAGATTTCAAACCAGGAAATAGACTCTAGCCTCTTTATTTCCCTCTGTATAAAATCTTTCCCACTAGTACAATTGTAACCACCCTACTTGTTAGAGCAAGTGAGTACTTAATTGTGAAAAGTAATTTATTTATTTGTTTTAATTGAACAGCCTCCAGACACCTATTGGTGCTGGTTCAGCTGGGAGGGGTTAACCACTATAAGCACCTAGGACTTTATTTAATGATTATGCATTTATGTTAATCTTGCAGGTAGGAAATGTCAAGAAAACAAGAAAAAAATGAACACATTTTTTTGGTAATATTTACCAGTCATGCTGCTGTCTCTGTTTATTCCATTATGAAGTTTACAGTGAACAAATGCTGCGTCAAATAACCACGATCCAAAGAGGTTCAAGATGCTGTTAACCTTTGGCCTGCGAGGAGCTGGCAGTGGCCGTGGCTCAGAACTTGTCTGGTTTGGGCTAGAGAGCGGAGAAGTAGAGGATGGTTGGTGCTGCACTTTAGAAGCATGTGCAGTGGTTGCCTGTTTGAATGGAAGAACAAATCAGCTCCTAGAAAAATGAAAGTTACTTCCTCTAGCCAAGGGACTATCCAACAGGGTAAGTACATAAATACAGAATACGAGATCTTACAGTGCTGGTTTTCATTGTTGCTTTATTCACAGTCACGGCCCGATGCCTTCGGTTATGGGGTGGAGTTGTGTTGATAGCAGTGTTCTGGGGCATGCTCAGCCTATTTACTGGCGTGGGCGGTGCACTGTCTGACCGGGGTCGTGAAATGCCTGTAAAAATCAAGCAAGCTCTCAGCATGTCTTCTATGAAGTCATACACAGCAGCACAGTTACTCAGTCTTTGGACCTTCTGTAAATAGACTAGCTTCCCCTCCCTCTCCACTCCCATGAACAGCAGTAAGAAAAACATTTTTCCCTTCTACTGGCAAAAATAAATGCTCAAACATAAGAAACTTCTGGTTGCATTAGATAAACAAATGTTTAACAGAAGACCACAACTTCAGAACCTGGGAAAACGCACACAGGATTACTAAGCCCAGGAGGAGGCAGAGGGAAAGGAGCAAGGGTCACTTGCCAGAGCCAATTTAACAGCTCACTCCTGCCAAAAATCACATGCATCTCACCTCTGCCCTTCTTTTCCAATCTACATCCCACAGCCCATTCTCAGGCAGCTCTAGGATGTCTGACCCTCAGTCAGCTCAGCACACTCAATTAAAACAAAACCAATACACAGTGCAGCATTCTGCTGTTTTAGTGAGCTAGTTCAGCTTGCTGAATAAACACTACAGCCAGTGCAAGGGATGGGTAAGAAAGCTGAGCAAGCCACAATTTTCTGGCAGCAAGAAGTTAGATAAGCCATCTCACAAAGCCCAGCCTGGGGGAAGTGTTTGAAGTGTGTAAGAAGCTACTCTTCCTAGTCACAGATTCTGAAGTAACTAGCTTAGAAATTCCCTCTGCCAAATTTGCAGTGACAAACAGCACTTCTTCCCATTTCAATTAATACCACCCCCCTCACCCCCCGTTTGAAAAGTTAAGTGCAAAACTGCAGCATGTCTGATGACCGGACAGTCTTTTTTTTTTTACACCAAAACACTCAAATGCTTCATATACACAGCACAGAACAACAGACTTCTGCTGAATCACCACTGCTGCTCCCCAAGCAGAGGTAATGTATGTAGTATGGAACTTATTTCTTTGGTACAATTTGTTTTTTGAGGGTGTGGAAGATAAGGTGCAGCATTTTGCCAAATGCACACATCACCTAAACATGTACCAGAGAGGGCAAGATAAGAACAATGTGCTTCAATGCTTGGTGTAGTGGGTTACAAGATTTCTCATTAGCCTTAGCTTAGTTCATCCATCTGCCCAGGACACACTGTGTGTGCGCTGCATTTGATGTCACCAATAGCTCTGCTGTGCCCAAGAGCTACATTTCTTTGTTGGGCTTTTTTGTTGTTGTTGTTTAATTCAGCTTGCATAGACAGGAAAGGATTCTCTCTGTATTAATGCTCAGTTTGCAATTTTTATTTATTTTATTATTTCAGTGGAGATGCCCAAATCCATTACAGATTAGCAGTGTGATAGAGTAATATGAAGATGTTTTTAGGAAGTAAGGCCATCATTTTGCCTATATATTAGTTTTCCTTTCACAAATTCCAGTAGTATTTGACTACTGAGTATTTACTATCTCAGATGTAGTACTAGTAAATAATAATCATTAAAATGCCTTAAAGTGGGTAGCAAGGAATCTAGAAGCACAGTACACACAGCCACTTTTAAAAGTCACAATCATTTCCTAGAACAGCCCCAGTTTGAGGACGTGAGAACTGACCATGGACTCTTCTCTGTTGCTTGGTAGCTTTTTAAACAATGCTATTCCTACCAAAGTAAAAAACATAGCAACCAAAGCTTGTTTGCACAGGAAAACAGGGTACCAACAGAGCCTAATTCCTCAGCCTATTTTTTCTCCTGCAGAGTTTCCGTACCTGCTCAGCTGCAGTCCCGTACCAGCTCACACTTTTGGCACATGGCAACACTTGCACACATTTAAAGAAAAAAAGTAGGAGGAGACAGGTGGCTCTTATCTTACAATAGCACATTAACTCTGAAGAATTTTCAGTAAGACTGATAGGTACTTAGAATACTGCCTTACATTTCAAGTGCTGTACAACGTCACTTAAAAATTAGCAGCCAGTGCTTATATCCAACCCTATCCTTCAGGGGAACCTAAACAACCCAGTTACCAGGAGATGCAGAGAAACACAGGTCTTCTTCACAGCAGTAGCATTCACCTACCATTCTTAAACTAAGGGCATCTGCCAGCTGCAGAATAAGGACCTGAAGATGCCAATCAAAAATCAATACCTACCAAGAAATGGGCACTGTACACAGCTGCTGCCACAAAGTCAGTAAATGAAGTTGTCAGTGCTCACAACATGCTAGAAGTGTAACACTTGTATTGCTGGTAAGGTAAAAGGAGAAAGAAGCCTTATTTGGGGGAGAGATATTAATGCTGGACTTGACATTTAATTAAAAATTTTTTGGCGTTCATTTAAAGCTAAGGTCAGCTGTAACTTTCTGCATTCAAATATAACTACTGTGTCCATAGACAGTCATTTAGAAGTGGCTTCAGGTCCCTCCCCTATCAATTTTAGGCTGCGCTCGCAAATGACAAACGGTCACATCTGTTTTCTGAAGAATCCAGATGAAGAAAAAAAATGGAAGTGATGACCAGGTTACTGTTCCCAGCTACCCACAGGTAGGTCAAAAGCATTACCTAGGAAAGCATCCACTAAACAGCTGATCCCACGCATGGCACGGAAGAATATTTGAGGCAGATGCTTAAGGCAGGGGTATTGATTCAGCTCTTGAGTCATCCCACTCACATTCAGAAACTGCTCCTGAAATTTGGGGGTAGAACTAATAATGGCTGGGTTACTCAAATCCACAGGATTACTGCGCACACACAAAAAAAAGAGAATACATTTTAGTCAGTTTAAGGACAGTTTTTAAGATTTCAAGAATGTTTAGAGATGTAATACTTTAAGGCAATTAACAGGAATACATGAGATCATCAAATAAAAAACCTTCAAAAGGTCAGCATCTTGTGCCAGCATTTTTTCTACTGGAGACTTTTTTGTTGCTCTTACTCCATCACAGGAGTTACAGAAGCCCATTTTTCCTTCCTTGGTTACTAGTGGCACGCTGTGTTCAAACATTGAAAAAACAAACAAAAATTCCCTATTTTAAAAAGCTTTAAACATTCAAATAGTCTTAATTTATTAAGATCCAGTGAGCACAAACACACCCTACAGAGAACAATCCTGCAGTTGCAGTAATGTTCAGGACTTCAGAACTCCATTTTTAAGACCTTACATAGTTAAGATTCTTCCCAAAGGGTCAATGCCAGAAAACGTCAGAAAAAAATGAAGTGAAAGTGAGGGAGTAGGGTGTAAAAATTTGAGTTTTTCCTGCCAAATACAAATGCTGCACCCAGCAAGCCTCAATTGGGAAGACACTACAGAATTGCAACACTATTATCAGAAATGAAGAATAAATTTTAACTAGTAAAATAAGTAAATTTTAAACCTAAATAAATGTTAGGATGATTTTAGAGGAAAAAGTCAATTATGCTGCCCATTGGAAACATTAAAGTGATGCCTTCCAGCACTCCTCAGAACAAAGCACACCTCTTGGTTCTGTTGCAAATTTGAGGAAGGGTAATATAGATGTTAAAGTTAACCTATGAAGCTTTCTTTACAAAAGCAAAGAGAGATACACCCATTTTAAAAATAATCTTTTGTTGGTTAAATTTAATGCCCTGGAAAGCAAATGGAAGCTGTGCACATCTCAGAGTTATTGTTCTGCTTTTCCTGTTTGCTATCTCAGAGAAGCATAACTCTGTTGAAGTCCTGTTTTTTAAGATCCTCCAAAATGCCATAGCTAAAAACACTTTTTAGCTGAACTTGCTGACTCAGAACACAAACTGGTGTGCTGAGAATGGAACGGCCCACTCACAGCTTTGCCCTGGACTGCTGCAGGGCTCTTGTATGACACGTCTCACACTTTGTTCTGCTTCAGTACATCAGGCTCAGCAATCTCCAGAGAAGTTTTTCATATGAAAATCTTCAGAAACAATGCAAGAATACACAGAATGGATGGTTGTAGCTACAATACCTCAGCATGTGTAAAAAGCGAAACCAAGTTTGTGCGATGCACTCATTGTCCATTTCAGGAGGAATCAGACCAGCATCTTCTTCAGGAATTTTAAATGGAGGAAATGAAGGTCCATATGTAAAACGCAGCAACCTAGAAAGCAAGTCAGACAGATCTGTCATGCAGTTAATACTCCTCAAAACGTAACAGTGCATCAAAGCCTCCAAGAAATGAGCAGGAGGCCATAAGGAACTACAGCAACACAATACCATGAGGATACCGGCTTCGATAAGTGATTCAGGATCCTCACTGGTAAGCCTCTCTGAGCTGCTGCCGCCTGATCTGAGTCCTGCCTCATCCCCAGCTTTGCAAACTTCACTCAATTCCCTGACTAGCATAATCTTGGTGTTCTCTAAAAGCATGGAAGAGAGAAAAGCAGTGCCTTCCGAAATTCCTAACCATTCCCAGAAACTATTTTTTGGTTTCCCTAAGCTAAATGCTCTTGTAGCACCACGTCTCACTTCAGGTATTGCAGAAGTTCTGCTTACTCCTGAAGTTAAAGAGCCAATTCATGCAAAAGATAGTCAAAGCATGTAGGGAACCACAGTCCGTCACAGTGACTTGTTTGGGCAGAAAAGTAGATGAACTTTAGGAGAAGGCCTTCTTTAAGTCCAAAACAGAAATACACATTGTCATATCGAGCAGGAGCCACTGTGCAGTGTGCCACACTGGATACCCCAGCACCTGTTTGCATTTTGTGCCCTAGAGGCAAGGTCCAGTAGGGTTTTGCTGCAAAATTACCTAATCATGACCTGCCCAGTGAATCTTAGCATCAGCCTTGGCTTGCACTTCTTGCTAAGTCACGCCCCACATCTGTGTGATGCATGAACGCACTGCTTTGCAGTCCCTCTTATGGGCTGCAAGAAACCAGTTCCTCAAGGAAGCTGACAGAATCTTAACTGGAATTTGATACTTACTCAAGAATGACTATAAACAGAAATAAGCTGCAATTAAAACAGACTTCTACCACCCTGTGTGGGGAAAAGGAGTACCTATTGGCGTGGCAGCACAAGAGCTGCTGTTTCATTCTGCTGTGACATCATAGCCGTGGATACAGATTAACACCGCATAAGGGTGCAAAGTTCCAGATACAATTTGCTATCTGGCTTTGAGATCCTTACTCATGGCTGACTGATGACAATTCAGACAACGGCTCACTACGATAGCACTTTAACTGTTTGAAGCTTTTATTTTATTTAAGTAGTAAAAATTCAGCTTAAAACCCACTAAATTTAAAGTTAGCATCAGAGGAGTCCAGTTTGCTATGGATTAGATATAAACCAACATTACTATGCAGCAGATTAGCAAAATAAAAGTTCACAGTAATCTGCATGTTTTCTGTAATCAACAGAACTAAAACTGTTAGTCAACAGTTAAGGATAAAATTCAGGCATGAAGTGCACAGAACAGAAATGCCAATGCATGTTTGGATTCAGAGCTGCACTTTTCAGATCAGTGAATCATAGAATATCTTCTGTTATGCAATGCTGCACTGAAGAACCAAAAATAGCTAAAGAAGTAGCGTGGGAAATACACAAAACTTGCATTGCAGCTTTATTTCCCACAGGTTTAACAATTAGCTGCATAATCTGGAAACATCTATTTACACTTGCTTTTTTAACAAGTAATTTAAAAGCAAGTTTTCCGTATTTATTTTTTCACAATGCAGCAATTTTAATACATTTTCAAACTTCCATGCAAATCACTATTAAGTCCCAGGGGAAACTCATCCCCCTGATCCTCACTTCATCTTCAGGAGGATGAGAATTGTAAAGACTCCACATCACAAAGAGCCCAGCATTATCAGTACTGATGCTATCCTCACTGTTTGAAGCTTCCTGCTACAGCCCAGCCTCTCCTGCAGCCCCCAGTTCCACACACTGTGGCTTGGGACTGCCCCCGTGGAGGAAGAAGCCTGCAGCCTGCATCTGGCCCATCACATCCCCACAGCCAGCCCATCGCATCGCTGCAGCTTTACAGAGCAGGAGATGCCTCAAACAGACACTGCTCAGTGGTGATAAGCACCTCACCATCTCTGTGATGCCTGTTACACATCGTAACACTACACTACGGCTAAGTGACTCATTCCTCACAGGACATAAAATAAAAGTCAGTGATGGAGACTTGATGCACATTCACACTGAGTAAAACGTTGGAGAAATGCTGAGATTACACAGTAACAGGGACAAACCAATTTAGACAATTCACTCGCAGAATAAAACACATATGTGCCCAAACCAAGAGCATTTGCAAAATCTCTTATTAAGCACTTTGTTTTGCTCATTCACTCTGGGATCAGGGTGCATTCCAGAAACACAAAACTCCAGAGAAATCAAGCTGTGAGGATACCAGCAGGTGTCGATTTCTTTGGGCACAATTTCTCCTACCTGGAGGTAAGAGCACAGATGACCTTGCTCCACTGCTCCACTACCGCAGGGTGATGCCGCCAGTTGGCCACCATCTCTTTGGCAGTTTTCCAGTAAGGTGGTGTTGGAAAGCACCGCGTACAGGCCAGTAACCACACCTCAAACAGCACGCCGATTAGCTTCTCAGCCAGGTTTTCAGCAATGCCACCTTACAGCAGAAATGAAGCATACTTTTAGTGAGCGCTCAATCTAAATACCTTCAGACATCTCCTCAAGGAATATTTTGATACTAAAGGACTCTCACAACCCTCACAATTGCATCTCATATATTAGATTTCAGTTTAAGCAGTAACTGTAAAGATTCCCAACTTTTTAATCATTTTTTTCATCATTTTTCTTTTAAGGGTAGTTCCCCATTGCTTCCTACAGAACTTTTTACAAGCCCAAAGATAACAGAAAACCCAGCCACATGCACGTGTCATTAACAGATACCGGGAATTCAGCTCCTGACCTTAGGCTGTCTTCTTCTGCACATAGGATATTTGATGTCTTATTCATTTTAAGAAAGGTATAAACTGATAACGTTATGTTTCAGTAGGCAGGCCAGACTGGAAGGCACGTATGGGTGTCAGTGAAACTAACAGGGAACAATGTTATCCAAACACCCTTCACTACAAACTCTTTGTGTACTGAGCCCACTGTTCGGCAAAAAGCGTATTTTGGAAAACTGACTCAGCTCCAAAGCACTCAATCTTCTCTGGCAGTGCTTTATTTCAGAGTAGTGTAGCAGAATTAGGAGTGAGCTATTGCACTCTGGTGGCTACTACAAGTTTTTAACACGTTTCCCCAAATTCCCATAGCAGTTCAACAGTCCAGCAGAACCAAAGCATTTCCCAGTAATTGGATCAAATGAAAGTCTAACACAAACCTTGCACGGTTGGAGCTGCTAGAAG
Source organism: Perdix hodgsoniae (assembly GCA_035772895.1). NCBI lineage: Eukaryota > Metazoa > Chordata > Aves > Galliformes > Phasianidae > Perdix > Perdix hodgsoniae. The sequence goes on along the minus strand of JAPSGF010000017.1, from coordinate 6,833,564 downwards.
AGTATCATTAATCTGAAGAAGAAATAACAACAAAACCTCCCAGGTTTCTCTTGCCATAATTGTTGATTCACGAGCCAGTTTCTGGACTGCTTTCAAAACTTGCAAGCACAGCCTAATCTGACTAGATCCTGGGTCTGGCCTGCAAGAGAAGGAAACACTACTTGAGTCTCCAAAGAGGAACAGAATACACCGTACAGCAGTGTGTTCAATAATCTGAACTTTGAGCAACTCTAAGAGGAAACATCAGTATGACTGAACTAGAGCCAAGAACATGAACTAATTCGCATGTATGCATCACAGCTGTGCCTCTGAGCATCCTGACTCTGCCTTAACAAGTACAAGGTGTACTTTTCTTTACATAAAGTCACCAACACAAAGTGAACATTCTAACCAGAGAAAGTATAATCTGTTATAACAAGGAAATATTTACTAGGATAAACAACGTGAATGCTAAGACACCTTTCATTGTTCCACAGTGAGAAGAAAGCGTTGAATTTAGAGGAAAACATGTTAACAAACTTCTTCCTTGTTCACCTCTTGCTTCCAAATGTACACCCAACTCTTGCCTTGAACTTCTGGCATTTAGGAAAATCTGGAAGAAAGTCATTAAATAGGGAAAACAGACTAAAAGAAGAAGGGATAAGGAGGGAAGAAAAGGAAGAAGTTGGCAGTGTGAAGTTTTTCCCTACTCAAGAACCAGTTACACACTGCTGAGTCACAGCACAGGGTGCTGCATGCGCAGCAGGCTCTCTTCCAACCAGTTTGTGCAAGGCAGAATGGGGACAGAACAGTTACAGGAAGCGTTCTGGAGAGTATCTGAGGACACTGGTGAACAAATCTAAGCAAGCCCAAAAATTTGAAGAGTGAAAGAATGAAAAAAGCTTACTGATTTAGGTGTGCAATATATGTGAGCCATTTTTTTGACCGCAAACTTGAAATCTCAAGCTGTGAGCTTAAATCATCCTACCAGTTGCTAATAAAGAGAATCACAAAGATATGACCATCCACCAACCCACTAAGCAGCACTACTAGAGCCCAAGCACTTTCAGCGAATGTAAGCCACAAGTCACACAGCAAGCTCTCAAGAACGTGCAGATCCAGTAGACAAAGATCTGCTATTTTCAGGGAACAGCAGCTCAAATTGAGACAAGGTACTGATGGATGCTCTTATCTGTGTAGTACAAATACACAGTATGACAGTACTGGAAGCACGACTTCAAAGAGACAACGCCCAGTGCAAAACTGTGGAGTAGTCACAGTTCAGAACTTCAGAGGGTTGTTCTGTGCTGCTGCTCCCACCAGAGCACCTTGGTAAGGCAACAAAGCTGGGGACAAGCAAGCCTCTGTTACGGCACTGCTTTCCCCCCATGCAACAAAGCAAACATTTAAAGCAAAGAATTCCCTTGTTTTGTCATTCACTATGTTTCAACGCCTGTCTCAAGAATGTATTCCCTAAGATTTTAATGAATTGATATTAAGGGATGTACAAATAGGAGCTCCTTGTGACTAATGGGAAACTTCTGAACAAAAGTAGGAAAGGCAGCTCTGCAGCTTTCAGCCCTTTATCAGCTCCTTTTTTTCCCCTCACAAAGTCAACTGAATGGCAAACTTCAGCTGTAACATTCTGCAGGCTTATTTCCAGAGATTTCTACAGGACCTGTTCTTATAGTTCCCGCACCTACACTCAGCAAGAACTGCTCCCAAAACTTCATACATCAATTAGAAGTTATCAGAAAGGCCTCTGTTATGCTTGGCCAGGCACACGTCCTGTGGTCTCTCAAAAGATTCCAGACCCCTCAGAGAGCAGAGCCCAGGGCCACATCTACAACCCCATATTCCACAGGGCAGGGAAAAGAGAGTTTTCATAATTTCTTTCCACGGTTCAAGCAAATGTTTGCAGTACTGAAATCTTATCTAAGAGTAATAACTACCACAGTTGTTTAAGTTGTGGGCTAAGCTCCCTGAATATCACAGCACTGCTAGAGATGGACAGCCGGGGGGTTCCTTGAGGAGTACTCAAATACTGAAAAGTATTCCATGATTTAAGTACTCAAATCATAAAAAGAAGTCCTCTGTTCAGCAAGGCAGACAGGTCAGTGCTGCAGGGAAGGATGCACTTGTTCCCCAGTGTGTCTGACAGACAGAAGAAAAGGAGCTGGACTTGCTCCTCTTCCAGTGTTCTTATTTTGTCAGTACCACACTATTTCAAGGGCTGTACAGGCAAACAGCTGCTTCAGCTGGATATTCAAACTAAATGGTTTATACACATCTGTTTTTTATCTGATGAATACATAGCAATGATACACCACAACTCTGAACCACTACTTCTAAGGCAGCCAAGCACCCACTGCACTGTCAGAACACCAGGCCAAGGAAGGAAGCTGCCGTAATCCTGCTACTTCGGAGACTTGCAGGAGATAGTTCAATATATTATCAATATATTGTAGCAATAGGTTGCTGCAAGAGCTCCTGGGTAATGGTTCTACAAGTGCTTGTCAGCATCAGGCACCTGCAGCAGTTTGGTACCAGAAGTAGACTCTTTTCCCTCTGCAGACATTTAAGACGAGCCTTCCCTTTCTCTCAAACAATTTGCACACAACATAATTCTGTATTTAATGTTTGTTATATCATGTTTTTGCATTGCTCAACTGAAGGAAACACTTTAAGATCTTCTTCCTGAAAAGGCACCAGGTACAAAAGAAAAAAAAAAAGCAAAACCACCAGGCACAGCCTTTCAGATACATGTCAGGAGCTTGGAGAAGAAAAAGAAGAGAGATCTTATACTTTGTGGTGTATGTGCACACAGGTTTACAGCCATGATTTCCCTGCTCAGCCTGCATCTAGATGTCAATTGTTCCATTCAGCAGACATCACACGTGGTCTGCCATCCTGCATCAATCTCATTATTTGAAGTTGGAGCAGAATCATAGAACAGCAGTAGTGTCAGCAGCATACAGGAAACAAAACTGACTGCTAACAGGGCCTCTGGTGTAAAGCATGGCAAAGGAACACAGGAAAAAGCGGCTTAATAAACAGGAGAAGAGTGCATTCTCCACTGGGCCAAGGAAATCAGTGTTTCTGAACTGCGCAAACTTCATTCTGCACCTATTAAAGATCTGCACCAGCTCTAGCAGGACAGACAGCTCTCAGGAAGGCTTCTTTAACAACTGCCGCATTGCCAGCACCCACTGTTTTTGATACAGTAAACATGTCAACACAGCATGTCAACAAAACTACCACACTCACCTTGGTACAAAGAGATTTTGGAGATGTTTGAGAATGCTTTGAACATAAAGATTTGGTTCCTTAATAACTGGTAAAGGAATTGAGTCCTTAGGTAACACAAGAGCCATGATCCAGTCTGTATATACATCGACACAGTATTTCACGGTATCGCCATCCAGAGGGAGGGTCAGCCCATAACAAACCACCTCCATTGTCCATTTTACCTAGGAATGAAGTTAGTAAAAGTGAATTTTAGAGATTAAAGAATGATTAATGCACACTAGTTCAAATGTGAAGAGAATTTCTTTTACCACACAACCACATTCATCTGATGGACACACAAGTTAGGATCGCAGAATCATTAAAGCTGTAAATAGTCTTTAAGAGCACCAAGTCCAACTGGTGCAACCACTACCATGCTCAAGTTGATGACTCTGTGTTTTCATATAGCATCATGATTTGAAAAAAGATTCTCTTCAGTCTAAATCATAGAAAGAGCTCCTCAGAACACACAAAGAGCTGGACAGTCATGAACTGCTGTAGAAGACTTCCAGATTCTAGCAAATAAACACTCATACAATAAATACCAACGCTTACAGTCATGCACTTGCTTCAGCAATTACAAAGGTTGTTCTACAAAGGCTTTCATGTGTTAACCAACTCAAGCCTTTGAATTTCCCTAACCCCTTCAGCCTGCACTTCTGGGTATAATAGCTCAGATAAGCACCAAACACCAGGCATCACTTCCTACTAGGTCATGAAGCACACAGTTGTTATGAACTGGCTGTACAAACATTACATAGATTACTAACCTAAAAATACAGTACATTTAAAAAAAACTTGGATTATTAAATAAAGTGATTTCCTATAGCCTCTTCTAAGAGACCCCTCTAGCATGAAGAAAGCTATGACCGTGGCGATGGAGATCACAGAAATGCACTTACTTCTTTGTCAGTTTTCAGCAAACTCTCACTCCCAACCGACGATGTGATCAGAGCCTGCCCAAGAGGACGCACCACTGCATTTGCCACCTCTCTGCCCACACTCTCAGGATAGCTGTGAAGCACACTGGTGTTACCCTGATCATTTTGAATGACAAGATGCAAGGATCTCCACTCTGAGTACATAGTGCCTCTATGCTACAAACCAAATAACACCTGGAGGGGCAAGAAAGAAGAGACAATCAGTGAGAAGCATCTGAGAAATTATTTACAGAACCAAAGTTTTTGCCATTGTAAATTCAGTATATAAGCATTTACATCATACCTTTGAAATCCTGTAAGTGAATCAAACAGATCTTGTGTAACCTTAATGTCTTTTAATAAAAAATAATGGTTAATAATATGTAATAAAATATTTATAATATATTTATCATATTTAATAAAATAAAAATACCAAACACTAAAAGAATCCAAAGTTATCCTGGCATTTATAAACTCAGTTAATGGGATTTTTGCATACTGACACCTCCTACTTTTAGGTTCAGTTAGGAACTTGCAGCCTGTTTGTGACACTACAAAGCTTCAGGAGAAGCAGCTCATGACTTCAGCTGGTGCAGCTGATGCTGTCAAGATGCTTCCTTACAAAGCGCTCATAGCTAAACAGGGGATTGCTCCAGAAGTATTCAAAACTAAGGCAAGCAACAGCTGCTGTTCACACCTTATGCCCTGTTTCAGTTCAACAGTAGTTAAAAATACATACCAGGAAACTGACAGAAAACCTCACTCATTTGGAAGATCAAATCCAGCCTCTTTCTACACTCCCAGCATCTCTCCTGCAGCATGCAACACCCAGAACTGCTGGCTGAGAAATGTGACTAACTGATAAGAGAAGTGTGCTGACCTGCACTGACAGGACTGACTGAGCCCTCCTGGAGTGCTCACTTAAACCACACATGGCCTCACAGTTACAACGCCACCCCACGTACTGCTCCCATACCTGGCACACTCATACACACACTGGTCAGTTTCAAATCCTGGTGAAGTCAGTGCACACAGCCTCACCCGGCAGCACCAGGGCAGCTCAGCCAGCACAGATGCCTTGATCCAGCCAGCAGCCGTCCCAGCAGACAGGATGTGACCTAGTGGAGGTTAGATGAAGACCTGTGTCACACAGAGGAGCCAGGAGAACACGCATCTGGGAAGGGAGGCTGGAGCATTCCCTGCGGTGGCAGCAGCCCTGCAAACCTGCTCTGAGCAGCTCAGGCGCACAGCAGCACGAGCCGTCAGACCAGCACCACCTCCCTCCTTCCGTTATCAGTTATTTGAGCCAGCGACCACGTGAACAACACAGCACAAGCAGGCAGGGCTGGCACCAGAGGAAAAGCAGGAGGGCATGCAGCAGCCACAGCATGGATCTGCTCAGGCTGCCACAAGCCGTGCTGCAGGGGCTGCTCACCAGCAGCTGCTGGGCATTTCAGAAACTACTTAGTTGCATAGGGCATGTTTTCAGTGCCTCCCTTCAACATTCCTTGGCAACAAACCACACAAGCCAGGCCTGGAAATGCACCTACTTAGGGACAAGCCGCCATTTAAACAGGTCTGACTGTTTAGCTGATCACACGAATGCTGATTTACACCTAACACTCTGTGTAAAAAGCTTGATGGCTCCTTTACGAGGCAGCAGTGCATCTTAGTTTCCTAAACTATGTCCTTCCTGGTTTGAGGCAGCAGCCACACGTGCTTTCCTGACAGCAAATAACCACAGCAGGCACAGCTGACAGAAGTGCATCCTGTGCTCTTTAGGAACGGTTCTCCTCCTCCAAGGGCAATGGGGGGGAAATGCCTGTGCATAACCTGCAGCCTGAAGGAAAGCTGCCAAGACACTAGCTGCTGGGACACAGAACTCACAGCAACAGGAGAGCAGGAAGCAAACAGGACCCACCGTCCCAGCTACAACCATTATCCTTCGTAAGGACGACAGTTCCCAGTTAAGTTCTCTGGCTGTCTCCCTGCTGCTGTGCCATCCCTTCCTGCAGGCCCTACACACACTGCCAGCCCTCCCACAGGCACTGCAGAGCCCGTGGCAGCAGCAGTGCCCACCACCTGAGGAATGGAGTGCTGGATCAAACCAAGCATGTCAGCACGTGCCGGCACACCATTACCAGCTCAGTGAGCCTATCAGCGTGCTGACAGCTGCCAGCATGGGCTGCCCAGAAACATGGGGAAACTGTGGCCCAGAGGCTGGAAAGCTCCTACACAGAAGAAAATCAGAGAACAAGGGATTCCAAGTTCTGAAGCGTTTCAAAAGGCCCTCGCCATACCAGCACGCAGCAATGGAAGAAGTGCACACCTGCTCCCAGCCCTGCCAAGGCCAAGTGAGCAGCTTCGGTGGGTGATGCTTCCCAAGCTCTGAGATGGAGTCTGTCACACACTTGGGATGCACCACAGCACGTGTGAGAGGTTTAGCAGCAGCACAGGGAGCCAAAGCCTTTGGTGCTGCACACAGCTGGCAGACCTAACACTCAGATCTGCATCCTTGCGACACCCCAGGCTGCCCCTGGTCTTGCCATAAAGGAAACATTATTAACATACAAGGAGGAATAATGGACCAAGGAACTAATTCCAATGTAAAAACCTTTTGAGGTAGGACTTCCTGCACTACTGGGTTATTTACCCGCTACATTTGACAACTGGAACATTTTATTTTGTGAAGACTAGGAGTTGCTTTTCCACTCAAGACCCCATAAACTGCCACTTGAAGTGAGAGCTGTTATCACCTGTCACAGCAGTGCTATGGCTGAACCCAGCTGCAATTCAACTTCTTGAAACCAGACATAAGCTAACAACACCAGTAAGCCTCCCCTCAACCACATCTGCTTTTATGTTGAACCTATAAAAGCAGAACATGCTGACAGCATCATACCTTGCTAAGAAAGCTCAACATGAGAGGTACTGAACACCTCACAGAAGCAGGATGCACCCCCTCAGAACAGGCTGCATTTGTCCCAAATTACTGCCACAGCCCCAGAACATCGAGAGAACACACAGCTTTTACTCCATACTATCAGTGCACCTCAATCTTAACTTGTTTCTGCAACACTTCTGCACCTCGGTTTCAAAAACAGCACTCTGGCTCAATAGCTGAGCATCACCTGCATGAAGTTCAGGAAAACATCTACACAGACACAGGTTCAAACCACCGAGGGCTCCTGAGGCTCCGGACTACCTAACTAAGGGGAAAGGGAAAGAAAAGTAAATAGAACTATTAAATTCACCGAGCCATTTTATACACAAGTTTGGAAATAGAACACATTTATGTTCTGCAGTAAATATAACACCCTGAGATTTCTACAGGCTGGAATCTGGAAAGAAATTCCCAGCACTACACTGATGGAAAAACAGAGAGATGCAAAGCTAAGATATGTACCATCTACTGTGGAACTGCCATGGTACCAGTATTCCTCAGCAAAGTAAATAACTTACACGTCAACATATTCCTTCCTGAGCCATTTCAGCTAGGGAATTTTTTCAGCTACCACCATATGAAACTGGAAAAGGATGTTTCAGCATTTGAGACCAAAGATCTTCAGCTCACAGACACTCAAGACTTTGGTGAGTATAAGAAAGTCACTAATGAACTCATAAAATTAAAAGAGATCATGATACTTGAGATTTATTCTCAGCCCCTAAAGCCTTCAGAGGAACAGCAGCAGGCAAAACACTTCACCTCCTGGATCAGTGAAGTTAGTGAGAATTTCCCAACCAAACAACAGGCCCACGAGCTGCAAGGAACTGTTCTGAAGGAACAGGAGCTCAGAGCAGTGGTGGGACTTTTGGAGTGTGCACAGGGAGAGGGTAAGGAACTGATGTTTGTGTAGGAAGCAGATCTCAGAGTGGGCACAATGAGGGCTGGGAGCAAACTGGGACACTGAGCCCTTCATGCTCAGCAACTTCAGACACAAAATTAAGTGCTCGCCCACAAAACAAAGGGTTTGGAGCACAAAGACAAGCCTTCCTGAAGTATGAGAGCTTCCTGGGTTTCATCAGAACCAGAAAGGCAGAGATTGAACTGAAAATTCAATGGAAACAATGATATTAATATAGAAGATATGAATACCAGCAGCAAAGATACCCAAGGAAGATCTCTCTGAAGGCCGAGCCTACAACAAAGCAGCAGCAGTACAAAGGAACCACACCATAAAGTCTGGTGATATTAAAAGTACTTTAAAAGTATTTCAAGGAAAGCAGGTAGCCATTTGCCCCACCTTGCCCCTGCTGCTGCCCCTCCGCCCTCCACACTTCTGCTGGGGAGTACAGAGGCTGGCTTGGGCCTCGGCAGGGCTGCCTGACTCAGCACCACCCTTGCAGGACTGAAGAAGCTCACACCCCTCCAGACACCCACCTTCAGAGCCCACCCAGTAGGTGCCCCTGCCCCAAGAACATCTCATGTTAGGAGACTCCGCATAGAGCAGCTCGCAGGCCGTGCTCTGCTTAAGGTCAGTGTTTTATTAGAGAATACACGGAGATGCACGTCGGGATTACTATTAAATGAAAGATGTCCACTCAAGGCAGGAAGAGATGAGGCAGAAAAGAGCAGGAAATCAAACAACCCCAGTTCCAGCTCAGGTGACACATTCAGCCACAGCGCTGCTGAGGGAAGAGAGGAGCATCGCTGCCCCCCTCAGCCAGGGAAGATGAGTTGGCCCAATTTTATCATCCAGCTGCAGGAGGTCAGTACACAGGTACAAAGGCAGCCCCTGCTGAAGCCTCAGGGCAGGGGACCCCTCTCTGCCCAGCAGGCCCCACTCGCAGGGCGAGGGGCCGGGCTCCCGTCACGGAGGAGCAGCCTGAAACTCGGGGCCGTTACATCTGCGCGTTTGTCAACCCATGAGAAAGCAGAGCAGCGCGCTCTATAAGCGCCGGCTATCGCACTCCGCTGCCAAGCTTCATCACTCAGACATCACCGTCGCTTTGCTTCCGGCTGCCGCCCCACCTGTCAGAGCCGGGCGAGAAGGCGACCCTTCGGGCTGCCACGCGAGAAGCTGAGGAGCCGCCCGTGCTGCACCCGCACCGCCCCGCGACGCCGCCGAAGGACGGCTCCACGCAGCGCCTCGCGGCGCCCCTCGCACGGCACGGGCGCCCGGAGGAGAACGGGCACGGCCTGCAGCGCCGCCGCTCCGCACCGGCCGCCCGCAGGGGGAAGAAAGGCAAAGGGAGCGGGACGGAGCCCGGCGCCGAGCAGAACTTCCCTCCGGCCCGCGCGGCTCCCGGCCCGCGGCCCCGGCACGGCACGGCAGCTCAGGCCCAGGGCAGCTCCGGCCCAGGACAGCGGCCCTCCGCGGCCAGCTCCCAGCGGCCGCCCGGCGCGCACCGCCG